>SRMA01027258.1:0-76632 GCA_007224835.1 Danionella cerebrum | reverse complement strand
GAGATGATTTGAGTTTGAGTTTATTAAAGAAGAGTTTCAGTCATTGAGAGCGTTTTGTTTTCCTCACGCGAGCAAGAGAGAGAGAGAGCTCACGACAGCAGTTCCGCTCGTGAGTACGGATGCGGAAGCACTGCTGCGGCTACTGTAGCCAAAGGCATTGTGGGAAATGTATTTTTTTTTCTTGTTTTCGTACTGGATGTACAAATATGGCCGCGGCTTCGGCCTAGCTCCGGAGCTCTTACGCCTCTCATACGGCCGTGACCGGACTTCGCGGCGCTCTGCATTCGGTCGATAAGACGCACCAACTTTTCCCCCTCAGTTTTGGGGAAGAAAAAGTGTGTCTTATGAGCCGAAAAATACGGTAATCTTTTTCTAAACCAACCAGTTGTTGTTTCTTGAGGATAAAATATTCAGATACTTGATTTCACAACAGATTCCAATAATGGTCCATCTTAAGTAACTCATTTAAGTTTAACTTATTTGTTTAAAATCAAAAGATGGGTGCTTATTCTTTATATAAGTAAAAGGACTGAAAGTTAGCAAAGTTTTTAGCAAAGAATTATCAAACACCTGCTAAATAGTCACATGGCGCACAAGAATATAGAACGAGGAAATTCTGCAAATTCAGTTATTTACCAAATATGTGATAAGATATCATCAGAAAATCATCAAAAATGAGAATAAGAAGTTGAGTAAATTTACTTTTGCTCTTTCCCCGGGCTTCTAAAGTGATCCAAGTGACGCAACTTCCTGCTTAAAAACGAACTAATGGAAATTCCACAGTTTTTCAGGAGGGGGATAGGTTAGGGTTACAGGAATAAGTGAACAGCTGGGGGCATAACTAATGGTTAACTAACTAAAGGTATAGATATTTGTGTAAGTAAATGTATTTGAAATGTTCTTTTTAAAATATCTTAATCAGAGACTAAGGACAAAAAATTGGGATTTTATCAATGTTTTAAAAGTTGTAGCTTACATTACATTCAGTGGATTGGCTGTTACATAAAATCTTACTTTAAACATGTAAGTTGTAATCTCACTGTACTTCATCTCCCCTCCAGGATCGCAAGGCAAACCAGGGTCACCAGGTATTCCTGCTCTGCGGGGGCGAAGTGCTTCCATTGGTTATACTTTGGTGAAGCATGGTCAGTCCACCCGGGTGCCTATGTGTCCTGAAGGCATGACGCGGCTGTGGGAGGGGTACAGTTTGCTCTATGTGGAGGGCCAAGAGAAGGCGCACAACCAGGACTTGGGTGAGCAACCAAGGGTCATTTTCTCCACCAGCGAGTTTGTGGAGTGTAGTTAACCTTAAATGACTTTTCTTTCTCAGGATTACCCGGCTCGTGTCTCCCTCATTTCAGCACCATCCCATTCCTTTACTGCACAGTCAATGAAATATGCTACTATGCTAGCCGCAACGACAAATCCTACTGGCTTTCCACCACAGCAGCTATTCCCATGATGCCTGTGGCCAATCGAGATATAGCTCCATTCATCAGCAGGTGCTCCGTGTGTGAAGCTCCATCTCTTGCTATCGCTATCCACAGCCAAGATCAGTCCATTCCCATGTGCCCTCAGGGCTGGAGAAGTCTGTGGATTGGATACTCTTTCCTCATGGTAATTTTCAGCTTTAGCAACACTAATGGTGCACTGAAAAAATGAATGTATATCATTTAGAAATGTAATAATTTCAACATTACAAAGGAATGAAAGTAGCTCAGCTAAAAGCATGAAAAATATGTATCTATAAACCTTCAGTCGTTTTCAGAGACTCGTTTTTCAAAATGACATTAGGACAATTGAAACTAGAAACGACTTTTAGGCGATAAACCGGCTATAAACATTACAAAAATACAAGAGAGTGATGAAATTAGATCGCAAATTGTTTATTCTGGTGTATTTTTACCCACCACCTTGCATGTTTAGGTTAAAATAAAGCCATGTTTCTGTTAAATATTTAAAAACCTGGGGATAAAAATCACACAAATCATTCAACATTGCTAATGCTAACTGGGAACCATTTGTCTTGCATGTGTGTATATGGCTATTTGTGGTGGTTCTTGAAGCAGTCCACTCTTGACCCTCATTTTTATGTGTTTTGTTTCACAATCCTCTCCAGAATGCATTTATCCCTATTGCTTGTACACTTTTTATGTCCACATGGAGGTTTAAGGAAAACAACAATTTATTCTGGTGCATTTTAAACTGCCTCAGGCAGGTTTCTGTATGTTTAGTTTAAAATAAAGCCACATTTCTGTTGAATCTTCTAAAACTCTTGCTTTAAAGTCTTCATTTTTCTTTTGAGGATACAGAATCTATCACAATGATCATTCAACATTGCCAACTGAGAACCATTTGTCTTGCATTCATCTATTTTTGGTGGTTCTTGAAGCACTGACTCAAGATGCAGTACACTCTTTGTGAACACATTTTTTATGTGTATTGTTCCACAATCCTCTCCAGGGTGCAGTTATCCCTATTGCCCACTTTTTTCCACCAAGTCTTTTCTTTCGCTTCTCCCTCTCTAGTAATGTGCTCTGTGAACAGCCAGCCTCTTTTGCATTGATCTTTTGTGTGCCACAGAGGTGTAGCCTAAAGAACTAGACCATTTAAAGGCCTTTGCGGATGTTTTGAGTTAATTAGCGGATTCAAGTGTGGCAGGGTTCTTTAATATGGAACTTTCTCACATTCATTATTTCATTTGTTTCATTATATTTCCAGAACATTTTGGTTTATTCCAGTATTTTTGGTTTATCTGCTCACAACTGGTTTGAAATGACAACACATATAAAATGTGGACTGGTACATCTTACTGAAGCAAGTCAGTAAAATTAAATTTCTGCATCCTACCTAATTCCTCCGGTGAATGTTTGCCTGCAATTGTGCAGGTTTTGTGGCTTAAATCAGTCTCTTGTCTGACTTTCAGCACACAGGCGCTGGTGGCGAAGGAGGAGGACAGTCTCTGATGTCACCTGGCTCATGCCTGGAAGATTTCCGCTCAACCCCGTTCATCGAGTGCAACGGCGCCCGTGGAACCTGCCACTACTTCGCCAACAAATACAGTTTCTGGCTGACCACAGTCAATGCGAACGAACAGTTTGTGCAGGGTCCATCCTCAGAGACGCTGAAGGGAGGCGAGTACCGCTCTCGCCTCAGTCGCTGTCAGGTCTGCATGAAGATCTTGTAGCGGGTGCAAATGCTCCTCGTGAGACTTTCTCTAAAGTGCTGGAGGAGGAGAAAATGAAACTGAAGATCAAGTGGCTGAGTTTATTTCATCCCTCACATTCCCCAAAGTGGTAATCATGATTCAAAGGGCTTGATTTGAGGGGGGAAGTTTCTCTCTGTATGTTTTTATCAACTAATTTGGTGCTATGTTGAACATGTGTTTTATTTTTGTGAACATTCTGTCATTAATTACTCCCCCACCTCTTGTGTTAAAAGATTTCTTCTTGTATTGTGACTGTCTTTAGAAAGCTCCAGAAAGTCAAATAGAGAACCAATGTGTTCAACTCCACAAAAAGTGACGTTACATGTTAGAGCACTACGTCAACACTTTGATTAAATATCTAGGAGCAGATGCTAGTTTTAGTTATTGTCTCGGATACCTCAGAGAGTGGATGGCACACAAGCACATGTTTTTATTTTCTAGAGAATTTACGATAAGTTAAAAACTCGTTCGTTTTGTGGATTACTTCGTGGCTTCAGTAGCCTGCAGTGGTTCTTCTTTCGCATTAACGTCTGCCACATTCTCTTGTTTACCATTGGACAAAAATGGACAAACCAGCACTTTTAAAGCAACATGAATGAGTTGAATTATGCCTCATCACTTGAAATCAACCTCATGAATAGGTTTTAGAAATAAAGTGCACTGAAGTATTTAAATTTGATCACATGCTGCTCACCCAAATCCATCTAGTTCCTTTCGTATTAAAGGCACACCTTTTTGATTAAGAATTTCTCAAATCCACCTTTTGATGGACTAGATCAGTTTAAAACGCTTAGATGATTTGCAAAACCTTTGTTTTGTCACGTTTCAATTTTAAAAGTCCCAGCTAGCATCACATTGCTTCCATGTCGTCCATGTGCTCATATGATATATGTTGTTTTCATTGGCTGACGACACACAGTTGTGTTCTTGTAAAATCCTGTTTGTTCATATTGTAGTTGCTTGAGATGAAATGTTACCGTTAGCATATATTGAGGCAGTTTTTGTCTAGCAGAAATCAGCTCCAACTTTAAGACTATTCTTAATTTGGTGGCCAAAAAAATCTATAATCTCCACGTTGTCCTTCTAAAGTGTTATCTAGCATTGCATTGAAATGATAATTAGCTTCCTTGTATGAGAGACTGTAACCACTATTTTCATGTCGTTGAATGGAACTGATGTCTTTTAATGTTTCTTAATTTTAATGGCGAACCATTTAACAGTATTCCCCTTTATCTTACTTTGCTTGTTTCCAAAAATACAATGGTGTGCATTTGTGAAATCTGGCTGTATTGTTAATGGACACTTTGCTTTGGTTTTTTTACTGATGTGAGAGGAAATGAGCAGATGTATATTTTCAGAACCAGAAAATGTTAATATCGTTCTCAGAATTAAACAGTAAGTAAAAGAATGACCAACATATCATAAGGTGTGAATGATGAATCTGAATGGGTAGAGATCATGTATGAAGCATGTAAGATTTTGTTTATAACACGTATGAAACTGTCAAATAAAAGAAATTAATCTTTTCGTGGGGTTTTGTTATTGTTTGATTGAATTCTACAATAGAACTAATAGTTATAAGTATGACGGAAATGTATTGATATTGGCACTATAATAGAAAAACATTTGTAATCCCATTTTCTGGTTGATTTCTGAGATAGAACCGGAAATACATCACTAGCTCTTTAAGTACAGTTGCGCAACTAGATTTTGCCCTTTTTGTCTCCAGATCCTGAGAGGGCTACAGAGCTCTCATAGATCTTCTTTCCCTTTCCCCTCACTCTCCTCCCTTATATGCTTTGTCTCTCTCTTTCCTCAATGCAGCATGTATTTAGCTGACAGAATATCAAATGTTTAAGCTAAATAAAGCTACATTTTTCTGTTAAATCTTAAACCTTGCATTCAGATAGAAAAAATAAATGTATTTAATGGTGTTATTTTGAGTAAATAAATCTTTTTTTTTTTAATTAAAACAGTTACATTTGACCTACAGTACAATTATTTGATTTGAGCATTCTGCTATCAAATACATTTATTTTGAGGATATACAAAAAAAAAATCTAATGCATGTAAAAATTTTTCTTTTAAATAATATACAAAACATTTTTTTACGACGAATAAATGTTGTTGCTACAATTATAATACAGTATAATCCCACATTTGAAGACGAGACTGATGAATGGTGATGCGGCGGTTTCGCTCCACCACGCTAGAGGGCGCTTAGGGCAATGAGAGTGCTCGGCCCGTTTCCTCTGCAGCTGGAGGACCTCGGTCATAAACAACGTATATTTATTCGCGACAGCTCTATAACTAACGAAAACTATTTCACCCTGGTACTGCTCCACTAAACAGGTACATGTGCGCACTCTTTCCGCATATAAAAGCGGATTTTTGTGTGTTACCGCTCGTGTTATTTGTGCTATCTCTCCTTAAAACGCACGCAGTGATTAAACAGCGATTTCAGGACTGGCATGCTGACAAGCATTACATCATAAAGTACATACTCTAGCTTGGCTGTGCTCGCAGCAGATTATAATATGTTCATAGACATAAACATTCTGGTAGCTCGAATATCGTATATTTTTACTTAAGTAACGTTACGCATCATCTGGGAGATGCTAGCGCTAATCCTGCAGCAGGTGTAAACATCACCTGAAGGAACGATGCAGTATTGACAAAGAGTTTGGAAGGAGTTCAAGGATGATTTCTCAAAGTTAGAAGGATTATTTAGTGACACGTAAAATGCCCTAGTGTGCTCAACAATGTTTATTCGTGAGTAAATCAAGAAAAAAGCTGAAGCTGTAACTTTTTCAGACGCATTTTTGCCTGTTATTCTTCCACCGCTTGAATTAATCATTTCCACAAAATCCAAATCATGCAGTATAAAATAACAAAAACATAAATCATAAATAGACAGTACAGTGGTTGTAGTAGTAGTAGTAGTAGTAGTAGTAGTAGTAGTATAGTAAACGTTCAAATACAAGTGGTGTGTATTATATAATCAATAGAACAAATTAAAGTTGCTGAAAAATACCTCTCTGCAAAGCATGTTTAAAAAACATATTCTGGTTTGATTAGATAAAAAATAAATTAGATTCAAAATTTATTGTTATTACACGTACAGTTGTGCTCATAAATTTACACACCCTGGCAAATTGTCTGATTCTTTGGCCACTTTTCAGAAAATATAAATAATGATCGATAAAAATGTTTATGTTTTGTCACGAAATCAACAATTTTGCCAGGATATGAGGATTTTTTAGCACAACTCTATATCAGTTCAAAGCAACGACATGCAGCATTGATGTCTGTAATGCTTCTGACTGGTAACTTGAGGTTCTCCGCAATATTGTGTTTTTCAGTGACGCTGGAATTTTCGGAGAGCGACTCGGACATGTCATATGTCTTCATCAATGACTCGTCGCAGGCCAGTGTCCCACTGCTGCAGGCTTGTATTGATGGGGACTTGAGTTTCGCTAGGCGTCTGCTGGAGACAGGCTGTGACCCCAACATAAGAGACCACCGTGGACGCACAGGGCTGCACCTGGCAGCGGCACGGGGCAATGTGGACATCTGCCGCTTCCTCCACAAGTTTGGATCAGACCTGCTGGCCACCGACTATCAGGGCAACACTGCTCTTCATCTGTGTGGACACGTGGACACCATTCAGTTCCTGGTCACCAACGGCCTCAAGATTGATATCTGGTTTGATTATATTTAACCTTTTTTCATCGTCTTTGTTTGCTTTTTAATCATATTGGGGTTTTGTGTTATGTGTAGGGCATGGGTAAAAAGGGTTTTAGCCGGGCAATTCCAGGGACGAGAGAAAAAAGAGAGAAACAAAGGAACAGAAGAGACACAAAGAGAATGTTTTGCTTTATTTGATAGAAAAACTTGAACTTTAACACACTCTGCCTCTGAATTTGATCAGTTTTAACACAAAGTCTGGAGCATTACATTGTACATAATCTCTTAGGGCAGTGGTTCCCAAACTGGGGTACGCGCTCCTCTGGGCGATACATGAAACCATGATTTTTGGTTGATCTTTGAGACATAATCACAAACAGGAAATACATCACACATTGGAAGTGACAAACCCCTTTATTAGAAGAGCGTAAGGACATTTTGTGATTCTTGGCCTTTGACTCACAGAATTGGGTGCTTCTCTCCAGCTCTCTTTCCTTTCTCCTCCCCCACCATATCTCCCCCTCTCTGCTACCACACCTTTCTCTTTGTCATTTTGCCATCTAACTGAAATGTGTCTCCATGTTTGAGTCAAAATAAAACCATTCTCCTGATTAAAACTTAAATGCTCAATGAACAAAAGAACAATTTCCAAACTTTTACAACAGTTTTATTGAACTTTTTTTATTTGCACGAATCTTCGGATGGCTTCTCAGCAGCAGGGTGCTCTTCGTCTGTTTCGAGGAAATTTTGAGGCAATGACACACTCTGCCTCAAGATGGCGTTTGCGGTACAACAGATGCACTCGGCGCCACACGGGGAAACAGGAAAGAAGAAGACAATGACAGAGAAGAAATCAAAGAACACAGAAAGAAATAATTGATGTCGAGCTGTTTATACTGATCACTGGGAGCTATTTGACAAAAATGTGGATAAAAGAGACAATTTGTGTCTGTTTCCTCTACAAGTTGCTATGAAAATGTGGGATGAGCTCCACCAAGCGCCTCTTTTACGTCCAACTCACATCATTAAAAGAGCCAGCTTTCACTAGTCGTTCTCCTCACGGCCTCCTCACTATTTTTTGTTGAAATCACTCGTTTGGTCAGATGTGTGATGTCCCATTTTTGCCCATGGTTTTCAATAGAGATGCAGCGTTTGCAGTGTGTATGGGCCTTTATGGGGGTGTACTTATTTACGCTGAGCACTGTAATTGTGTATTTTTGTGCATCATAATCTATTTGTAGTCACTAAATATTAGGTCATTGGTGGCAGGCGGTGCATGACTGAGGTTGACGGTTATCAAGTGGTAGGTGGACGTTTTAACCCCATGTTTTAGGGTGTTGGAGAATTTTGAGTTGTTTTCATTGGAGACAAGGCGTTAAACCCAGAGGCTGAAAACAACTTTACATCATAATCCCCTACAACCAAACTCACAGTTGGCACGTTGCCGTCTCATACATGTTCTCTTTGCAAATAGGAAACCCAGACTAGTTCTTAAGATTACCAAATGGAGAAGTGTGATGCTTTAGTTAAATACCTTAGCTTTTAAGGTAAATTACTATTTGTAGTGCATATTTTAATACAGTGTTATTCAGAATTTGATTGATTATATAGGTTTAATTGTCACCATTCACCCACATCTCCACAGGGGTCACACAGAACCAAATTCCCATTCAGTGGTTCATCATCACAACAATTGTTCACCACATAGTTGTGTTTGAACTTATGTTGAGTTGACTACATTGTTTTCTGGCATCTGAACAGTAACCACAATGGCTCCACTCCACTGGTGCTGGCTAAGAGAAGAGGGGTGAATAAAGATGCCATCCGCTTGCTGGAAGGTCTGGAAGAGCAAGAGGTCAAGGGCTTCAATAGAGGTGCCCACTCCAAACTGGAAGCCATGCAGATGGCTGAGAGCGAGAGGTGAGATTCCATTCGATGGCATTAGTAGCACAGTTTAACTTGTTTTAACCCAACACTGTCGTTTCTAGTGCTATGGAGAGCCATTCGCTGTTGAATCCAAACTTGCAGAACAGTGAGGGGGTGTTGTCCAGCTTTCGATCCACCTGGCAGGAGTTTGTTGAAGATTTGGGCTTTTGGAGGGTGCTACTGCTGCTGCTGGTCATCGCCCTCCTCTCTCTGGGCATTGCTTACTATGTTAGTGGTGTCCTGCCTTTTTCTGCAAGTCAGCTGGAGTTGGTCCATTGAGAGACTGGACGTGTGGTGGACTGACTTGGGATCTGAGTCAGACTTTGAGCTAAAGGGAGGTTTGAATGGACTCTGAAGGTTCCTGGCTTTTGAAGACTAGGTCTTTTGTAAAGTTTAGTGGTGATCTTGTCATTCTCACAGGTCAAATGGAGGTATCCATGTGTTGATGTCGGAGCTATGAAACAACACTAAAAGGTAAGGGTTCAATGCTAGATGTTTTCATAAGTCACCCCAAGTGATGTAAACCGATTTTTCACAGACCTGCACATTATCTCGTCTCCGTTGCTTGAAGACTAGGCACCACGACGTTTCAATGGTGATGTAAGCGGCATTGAGGTAGATTGATCAGGCATGAAACTTTTGTTTAAGAATTAATTTGGATCAATTATTCATCGTGTTTATTTGTACTTGTGAATGAAGACATTACATGAGTATGACTATTTATATCTATAAACTAGTTTATTTAAATTACACACAATAGTTTCATCTGTATAAACCAATAAATGGCCATTAGGATATATTTGTGCTTGAATAGTATTTCTTTGGCCAATGAGCAGCAATTCCATTCACTGATTTAAATCCAGTCCGGATCTCATATATCAAAAAAAGTTTTTGGAAAAATTCTTTATACTTTAAACACTTCTCTGAGCCCTGGAAAACTGTGTTCTCCAGCAACCTTTAACTGTGAGAAAGCGTGTCTGAATGGGGATTGGTGATGAAACGTTGGATATATTCATCCTCTGCTTTCAAATACAAGTAGTTTTAAAAAAAAAAAAAAAAACTGGATGTGTATCTAGGACCACATATGAAAGTGATCTGGGTCACAAATGACCAAATCAGATAAAGGTCGAAAATGGGCAAAAAATCGGATTTGTATTCACTGGGCTACACGTGTAGCCTTAGATTAGATGTTTGCCAAAAAATCATCATGGTGTTAAAACTATAATCACTTATTAAAGGGTTACTTCATATAAAATTTCCTAAGTAGGTTTTTTTTTTGGACTATTAAAAATGGAGAACAGAAATTTTTGTCGTGACATTGGTATTTAAGTTATTTGGTGAAGAGGTGAAGACCAGTTTTTTTAAGTCAACAGGCTACAGCTAGCAAAGCTGTTAGCATTTTTCAAAATCTCATTATATCTTATGACCACAAGGTGTCACTAAGTGTCTTCAGGTGTTAAAAAAGCTAACTTTTGCAAAGATGGGATAATGTGTTCAAAATTCACAAAATTCAAAATGACCGATGTTTTAAAAACTGATCTTATTCGTCTCTGCATGTTGAAATTTTATGAATTTGGGACAAGTTTAAGGAGTTATATGCCAGAATAGCCTTGTTTTTTTGTATCTGGTCTATTAGAAACCATTTCACTTACACATACACCAGGTTTGGTCCCTAAAACAATGCATTGCTATACGTATACGACCTAAACGTTACAATAGTTGTTTGAATCGAATGTCAGCGGATTGACTCTTATTTCTGTGACCTTTTTTTTTAACCTTGTCCTGTCCCGCTCAAAAGCCATCACATGGGAGAGTGAATGCTTTGCTGAGTTGGACAGTTTTGCTTTCTCCAGGGGAGTAAAACACCTGGTGTGGTGTTTTCTCCTCTGGATTGGAGCATTGAATGTAAGTAAATATTTATTGGTTGTGGTTCCCACGAGCCAGTTTACATTAGTTGTGTCAGGACAACTTCTGTGTCTTTATCGGCATGGCCAGAATTTGATCTAGTCCAAATTTTGAAAGTTGGACAAATGGCATTAAAGGAGTTTGTAAAAGAGTTGTCCAAATTTTAAATGGAAAAACTATCATTGGAAAAGTTTCCTTGGCTCAAGTGGTGGACTTGGTTTGAGCTAGAACCTCAAGGGAATATGTGATAGAAATGTATTTATTTGAGACATGGCACTAAAGGATTTGAGTTAAAGAGTCTAAATCTGGATAGATGCCAGGCTTTGACCGACCAGAGAAATAGTAATAATGGAAAGGAGACACTAGAGGTCATTGCCCAATAATAAATTATTAACACAGAACAAGTCCTGACTTTGTGTTAATACTCAAATCTCATCATTTCATAATAACTGGAGACACTCCATCAGTGTTTTATATGTATTCTAATAGATTGTGTTGCTTTTTCTCCTGTTAGGAACATGTTTTTATGTTATAATGTTTGCACATAGACACATAAAGCCATTAATAGTCCGTTTTAAACATCTAAGTCTAATAAGATCTAAGGATTACAGTAGACGCAGTCATAGTAGAATGAAAGAATTTAAATACATTTTGTTTTATTGTTTTCAATCTGTCCAGTGAGCATCTGAGAGGAGCGTTATTTACCATTGACGCCAAACACAGATATAAAGTAATAATTAATGAAAGTACCAGCAATCTTGTGAAACAGTTCTAGTGAAGATTTTAAAAACTCAACAATAAAAGTAAAGTGTTTTCCAAAAATCTTTCTGTTCAAGTATGTTTGAGGATTTAACAACCGTCCTTTCTTGACCTTATTCAAGGTAATCGAATGCTACTTGAGACGACACAGTAATAATCTTGAATAACTCACTAAAAGACTGCAAGTTGCTCCAAAATCTCTTCAAATGTCCTCTTTAAAAATGTAATCATCCATTTACAATAGACAAACTCTGGGCTGAGGTTCAAGCAACATTCTTGAAGATAATTGGTAGAAACTGTCTTTGAATCTCCAGGTTCATTTAGAGAGTAAATGGCTTGAATATTCAAACTGTGCAGAAGGGTTAGCCGCGGGTCTTGAGGAGTCTTTCAAGAAACTTTCATATGGAACAAAATTTTTTTTTATTCAGGAAACATAGTTATGTTAACCTGATAGGTCGCCCCAGGCTTGCTCATCAGGGACATATACACCACTTATTGATTATTTTTTTCTCTTTGTTGAGTTTAAACTTGTTGGTTTACTGTAAAGCTGCTTTGAGACAATGTCTGTTGTGAAAAGCGCTATATAAATTAAACGAACTTGAACTTGATGGTTTTCTGAACAGTTATTTTTGCAGCACATTTTTTTTCTATGGAATGGCAGTAAAAATATACTGTCTTACTGTAACGCCTCGTTTTTATCTTAATAATTTTCTGTACCAATTTAGAAATCTGGTCAAATCCACACCCTGAGTGGGTCAATAAACCTTAAACATTTATCTACTAATTCCATCAATCCAACTGGAAGCCTAGAGTTCACATATTATTGCATGCACATGCAATAGAATGGACATGCGCACACGCAGTGATGCCGGCAGCATCTTTCTCTGGTCTAAGGTTTAAGAGATAAAACACAAAACAATTTTGACCTAGAAGAATTGAATTGAGTAAACATAATTGAAAAAGCTAGGGCACTTTCATGGTTGTTGTTTTTTTTTAATCATTGGTAATTCTTGCACACTTTTCATAAATCATATAAACTTTATTCACTTTCTCAAATACCACTGTATTCATCTCTTATATGATCTATTTAACTGAAATAACAAACGACTTATAAAGGAACAATCTTTCAGACCTGTGAGATTAGGCTTGGTGTCAAAATGATGTAAGAATTTATATTGCTATCTTTCAGTATTGCATTTTAAGTAATTTAAATTAAGTAATTATCAGAAAAGTCATAGATATGGGTCCCAACACAAAGATGCAGAGATGCTGAGCTAATGCCTACTTTACTTCTGTCCCAGACGTCGTTTGCAAATGGATTTTTTCACTACAGTGCGTGTCATTTCACATCCTTTTCTGTTGAAATTGACAATTTGTATAATTTTGAACTCCCACTTCTGGAAATTTGCCATCAAAGCAGATTTAATTGTTGTATTTATCAATTAAACAGAATATAAAAATTAAACCACTCAATCACTACTCCTCCCCTTCCTGTCCCCTCACTTCCTTCACACCAAGGTTTGGGTTTTTTCAGTGTCATGAAATATTAATTCATAACCCATTACAGAAGACTGGAAGCAAGATTGCAGTTAAATCTTTTCAGAAGATGTAACAGAAATGCGGCTTTCTTTCATTTTCCAACCCGTTTATTCCCGTTTT
This sequence comes from Danionella cerebrum, assembly GCA_007224835.1. Taxonomy (NCBI): domain Eukaryota; kingdom Metazoa; phylum Chordata; class Actinopteri; order Cypriniformes; family Danionidae; genus Danionella; species Danionella cerebrum. Next base: position 63,488 of record SRMA01027258.1, on the reverse strand, counting down.
GGGGTCACGGGGGTCTGCCGGTGCAGATTGGGCGAGAGGCGGGGGTACTCCCTAAACAGGTCCGAAGTCCATCACAGGGCAACACACACTCACACCTAAAGGGGAATTTTAGATTATTCAATTAACCTAACCGCATGTTTTTGGGATTGTGGGGGAAACGGGAGTACCCGGAGGAAACCCACACAAGCACGAGGAGAATATGCAAACTCCTTCCAGGAAGGTCACCGGCGAGCCTCGAACCAACTTCTAACTGGAAGGCCACAGTGCTACCCACTGCTCAACCGTGCTGCCCAGAAACGTGGTTTTATTTAACTAAACATGTTGGATTGGGAACAAAAGAAGTGAGAGAGCTGCGTCTTTCCTAGCTGTGCTGCTTTATTGAAGCAACTTGTAACTTCCTGTTGTGATGCAGCTCCCTCAAATACAAAGATTTTAAATATTGTTTTTATAGAAAATATGAATTTCCATAGCTTGTGATTATACCCCTCCTCACCCCAACACAGCATTAGCTACAACCGAAGGAAACAAAAATACATTACAATTTCCTACATCAGGGGTGTCAAACTCAGTTCCTGGACTGCCAGATCCCTGCAGAGTTTAGTTCCAATCCTGCTCAGAGAGACCCAGACCTGAAGCTTACAAACAGCCTAAAGGACCTAGCGAGCTGCATCAGGTTTGTTTAGATGAGGTTGGAGCTAAACTGTGAAGAGCTGTGGCTCTCCAGGAACTGAGTTTGACACCCCTGCCCTTCATCCATCATCAACAGAGAAGACTTGAAATTAAAAAAAAAAAAAAACATCTACTAGCACTTTAGGTGGACGGTTACGGTTTCCAGAGACTGTGTCTGTAAGTAATCGAAGGTGAGGAAATGTTTTGTATCTACGTCATCTTAAGAACAGTGATCCATTTAAACAGCTCTTTCCTTTTAGACAATAATTAGGTCACTTTCACATTTAAACTGGATGTTTTCAAACATTCCGAATGAAAGGGGATTTTAAATATTCCATAATTGAGGCATTTTAACCCTTAGAAGTCTAGGTGCTTTTGGGGCATTTTACATTTTGCTCTAATAAATTACATTTCCACTGTTTAAACTTTTTGACTCATCTCATCACACAATTCTGTATGTAATGATTTCAGATCAAGTGGCTTGGAAAACATGCTCTGGTTAACATCCTTATAGCCCCCACAGCTTCCGGAAATTTAGGCCTCCAAGAACCACTTTAGTGAGTCACAGATTTTCTCCCTGGTGCTGTGAAAAGGTTACAAAGGGTTTATTTTTAACAATGAAACTCAAGTGCTGTGGAAAGATTTGAAAGAGCACAGGTTGCTAACATTGACATGTTGTCCTCAGTTAACAGGAAGTAGAGGAACACTGGATGTAGGGGTAAGTTCAGAGGGTGTTTTCTCCCATTGTGTCCAGTGCGCTCTATTCATGAGCACCTCAACTATAATAGAAGGAACACAGCAATGAATTTACGACAGCATGTTTCTCATCTTATGGCACTCATGTTCTTCCTGATTACGATTCTTCCTTATCACTGAGTCAAGTTGACATTTTAGGTTCCTGTTTATACTTTTATCTTTTGGATTTATGTCAATATTTTACCCTCATGTCGACCATTGCCTCGAGCCTCAGTACTCTTCGGGTGTCAATACAATGTTCGTCGGCAAAAGGGCTGTTTATTTCTAATCATACAATGATTTTATGGCCTTAGCGTAAGATACGGTGCACTTTATCTCAGCTGATCGGAAAGTTTTGACTTATTTAAATTCATTTGGATAAAGAGATTTTGGTCGTTTTGATTATATGAAAAACTTGGTCGAGAACTTTAATGAAAAATATTGTATTTACAGGAAATTTGGTCCAGATCATCTCCTATTTGCCAAGTTTGTATAACAGACCATTTTCTATAGGTTTGTTGAACAATTTTAACACAACGCTTGCTAAAATGTTTGTAAGGCAATACTTTGATGCTTTACCATATTGAAACCAAACTTTTTGGGTGTTACAACCATGATCGTAGGTTGGCTGCACAGTTTTGGTGCACTGTGCCCAAGTCCTAATGTGTTTGGCCTTAAACTGTGTTGGATCTTGTTGCCAATTTTTGGTGTCCGCCATCTTGATATAACTCTCTGTATTTATAAAACGCATCAACATAAAATGACTAAATAATTACTAAACATTGAGTACCATCACCGTCCCCTGATAGGACTCAACTAAATATTTGGCAGCACAATCTTGTGGTCAAAAGTCGTGTCTCTTTTTACACTGGGTCTAGCCTAGAACATAGATACCAATTTTACTGAACTTTCTTACTCCCGTATTAAATGAGGTCGAAAACTTTTTTTATAACTCTGACTGCTTTTCTGATTGTTACCAAATTGTAGATTTCATGTCGATGAAAGTTTATTCCATGACAAATCTGTGACATTATGCCAAGTTAAATCTGAAGCTATATCTCAGCAATTGATTGACATATTGACACCAAACTTGGCGCAAGTCTTTAGTACCCCACACCAATCACTCCCAAGCAGAACCAGCTAAAGGTCAAAGCTGATTAACAACTTATTGGGGTTTAACTGTTTGAGTTGTAGTTGACTTGTTAGTTGTAGTACACTTGCCCTCAGTCACCCTTTCAGGGACTACCCGAATGGGGTACTGCTCTTCCTGATGGGTCATTTGGTCACATTATACTTTAAATGTGCCGCCATCACTGTAATATGTAGAATGATGTCTGATCATTTGTTTTACGCACTCCAAACATTGGAAACTATTGACATAAGACCTCCTACTGCTTATCCTTCTGGCGATAAGAATGTCCACAAAAATGAACGTTTGGTCTATATGATATCACTACAATAACTTTACAAATTAGAGCAGCACAATGGTTAGTTTGAGCATTGTGGTTTTGAGGCTACCACATGGGACCTATCTGAGTAGCGTTTTCGTGTGTTTACATGTGTGGTTCAATTGGGTTCCTCTAAGAAATCACAGAGCACAAACTCTTCAGACACTAACTGGAGACCAATGTGAGCTGGAGATAAACATTCTGCAGCATTTAGGTTATCAAGACTTGAAACCATTGTATCTCAGGAGTCATGTGCTCACATAAAGGCAAGATCTAAAATTCAAGACAAATTGAGACATGTAGATGAAATCCAGTCTCAACTTGTCGAAGTTATTGTAGCACCAGGGGCATTGGATTTGATCGCAGTTTCATTCTTCGTTCATGTTCATTGTTAATGGGAACATTCTCTTTCATTCTACAGGTAGCCTACTTTAACTCATTCACCACATTTATTATAGACCAGAAGTACCTTAATGAACCATGGCACCTAACCTTCTGTCAGCTAGTAGCCAAATATACAATAACCAGACAATAATGGAGTCCTTTCTATGATAAGCCATTGAGAAATTCATCTTTTAAGATTTTTAACCATAACAAAGTTCCGCTGATAATAATAATAATAATAATGTTGTCCGTTTTATAGAACTTACATCAACAATTTAGGTCACATGATGGTTACATGACGTAATAATTGCAAATCTGATTTTTTAGGGCCGTAACAAATAAAGGTCTTATTTCTCACTGGTGTTCTTACAAAACATTGGTTAGAAGTCATCGAACTGACTGTCAGTCAGACTGAACAACTGAGTGTTTTGACAAACAATAAGGTTGTATCTTCACCCTTTTCTTTGAGGCAGAAATGAACAATAGTTGAAAAAGCATTTTAAAAACAAATTTTTCTTGTGTATATTATGAACAATATGTACAGATCAACATTTTTGAAAACCATGCATAACCTGTGGTCTGCTGTGCAATTATTTTAGGAAACCTACTTATGTTTTGATTGGTTTCTGACCGGAGGTGATGCATTCATAAAAAAATATGGACATGCTCATGATGCAATGGATGCTCACAATCCAATGGTTGAATTCTATTTACAAGGTGAGACTGGGAGATGGCAACAAACAATGGGTTGGTTGAAATGAGCAGGTGGGATCCTTCAAATATATAATGTGAAGGGTGCTTTCAAAAATGCTAAAAAACAAGTATTAAATCAAAAAGTTTAAAAATCAAAGATGCTTGTAAATACACTCTAATGACACATTTCAAAACCAACAAGTGCAATTAATTATTTTTTTGAACGCTTATATAAAGTACCTTAAAAGTAAAGAATATTTAAACCCATCAGAAAATGTTTACTTAAAATTTAAACTTTGTTTAACTTAAGATTGACATTGAGGACACTAATTATTCCCTGACAGAAAAATGGAATCAAATTCTCATTAACGGCTGAGTCTACCAGGTGTGCTGACAGTTGTTCTGCATTGAGAAAATCATTGTTTGCTAATGCTAGCACTACTACCCATTGACCATCATTGACCAACCTGTCATGGTTACAGAGTGCAGCTATTAACTGATCTGTGGGGTGGGTTCATTTGTTGTCCATGATTCAGTACAGAAGATGCTTTAACAGATTAAAATAGCTTTTCTGGGACTTAGGGCTTTAGTTAAAGAGACTAAAGCAGAATAGATGGTCTCTCAGACAGGTTTTCAAATTCTTAGCAAGGGCCCAATGTAGTCTTTTTAAGGGTTTGTTTGGCCCAAATTGTATGTTTTATTTGTATTAAATTGTGTTTTTTAAGCTCTTTTGTGACTAGGTGCCTTACCACTGGCGTGCAAAAATGGTTCTGTGGTTTCGTTGTCTTCAAATGGTATATAGCACCAATGTCAATTAAAAAAGGTTCTTCATTCATTCTTTGGTGTCTTCAGGTGCCATTTACCACCACTGCCAGGGTAAAAAAAGGTTATTCGGTGGTTCTTTGGTGGTTGGCATATAGCACCAACATTGTAAGGTTTGTCAAGGATTCTTTGGTTAATTTCAGTGCTATATACCACCACTGTCATGGTTATTCAGTGGTCTTTTGAGGACTTAGCCCTTTTCAGCATAGAAAAACCTGTGAAGCACATTTTAGGTGTCTTTAGATGCTTTATATAGCAGCATAGCAATGGAAAGGGGGCTCCTTTGTGGTTCTTTGGTAATTTAAAATTGTATGCATCAGCAAAGTTAAGCAAGAAAGGTTAAATGATTTGTTTGTGCTATACAAATACACAGGGTATTTGTTTTGTATTTAGGACTATTTTAAGCTAATTGAGTTTATTGGTGTTTCTGTCCAATATTGCACCATGCACTGCCATGAAAAAATATGTTACGTGGTCTCTCTAAGGGTATATAGCACCAGTGTCGTGTAAAAAGTTTTTTTTCTTTGGTGCCTGGGATTTTCTATAGTACCAATGCCATTAAATAAAGGTTGTTTGGTGTCTGGATTATATAGCGCCATTGCCATGAAAAAATGCTGCTCTGTGTTTTTAGGTTTTAGATAGCAACACAATCTTGAAATGGGATTTTTTTTTGTATCGTTGGGTGCTATACACATAGCACAAATGCCATGTGAAAAAGAGAGTTTCAGTGATTCTTTGATGTCTTTGGGTGTTGTATAGTACCCCTGTTTTGTTGCCATTGATACTTCAGCTGAGAACTTTAGCATTCAGTACAAGAAGTTTTATATAGAATTGTTAACAACTGTTGCTAAATGGTGCCTTTAAAGACACTTGCTTTGTAAACGTGTATTTGTAAAGCATGCTCAATTTAGACGTTGAACTTTAGACTGTTTGGCTTAAATTGTCTGCTGTCCCACAACATAAAATACATATAGTTGTAGTCAGCTTGTTTATGGTTGGTATGCAGAGATCTGAAGTTCGCTGAATGGCAAAAAGCTGAGGTACAAGAACACAGAGAGTAATACTGATCTGGTATTAATCAAACTATTCACTGTTATTGATTAATAATAAGAGTACCTCAAGCGTTAAGAAATATATATACCATGGCACAGGTGTTGTATAGCACCTAAACACACCAAAGAAAAACAAAAAGCTAGGTTCTTTATGCTGAAAAGTGCTAAATATAGAACATTTAAATGTGCAGATGTTTCCATACAAGATTTATTATAATGTGACTTAGTAGTAAAATAGTAACTGAAACAATGTCTGGTCAATAGCCTCCATAACATGGCATTTAGTGTGCCCGCAGTGCGTGGGGGAGTTAGATAGGGATAAGTGCGTGTGTATGAGGAGGAGACTGATAACAGAGACTTCTGCCCGGTCTGTGGTAGTCTACCCATCTAAAGAACCGAGCTCACTTCATGTTAAACCGTTAACCTGCCACTGAACCATGCGTGGCTTTGCTTGAACTGGCAACATGGATGCTTTTATCCTGATTAAGTAACGGCTGACAAAAGAGCGACAGACAGCCGTCCAGCTCCTCGCAACCGGCGTTTGCGCGAGGAGTCAAGGGTATTTGAACGAAAACCGGTCGAGTGTTTATTCAGAAACATCTCGTGGATCCGGACTTGTGTAGGTCACACGGGACCGCAATGCCGACGTCGAGCGAAGGGCAGTTTAAACCGGCACTTTTGGACGAAGACAGAGGAATTATGATTTTCACTGAAAGCAGAAGCGTAAGCAATTTCTGCCTTTCCGGTAGAAACGACGGCTGGGTGTCTATCGTGTTTTGTTAAGACGTTCTTGGACCTTTCGGACAGAACGCGACAGTCTGGTCGATGAATTATGCACGGTGGAGCATGAATAATAAACCGAGCGGTGACGCTGAGTTTCAGAAACCGGCCGGTGCATGGCCGCGTCCCACACGACCTACTTTCTAAAGCCTTGACGCTGGAGATATGCAGCCGGTGACAAACGAAAGACCTTCAGCGCTGGAAAACGGGCTCACATGTGTGACCAAAGTCTTGTGGACCTCAGGTGACGAGAACGTCACTGTGGAATAGTTTAGACGGATTCAACTGTGACCTGAGGTCGTTCATCGGGTTTACACGACCCTTCCACGTCAATATCTTAATTCTTTCGATTGACTTTGCTGAACAACATTGGATTATTCTTCAGGAGAATCTACAGGCTATTATGAGATTTATTGAGCCGTGGAATTGACTTTTGAAATCTGATGATGACCTCAGATGAGAATGCATTTTGTAATTGAAGAAACGATTGATGAGCTTTGCTAGATATATTTTTTTAGCACTTTTGAAAAATCTGCACTTGTATCCTCAGGAGATCTTTTTATTGCTAAACTGCAAATTTGAACTTTTGTTCCAATCATGTGGTCCCTGCCATTAGTACGTCACACTGATGTTCCACCAAGAGTGACGGAGAACTTCATTTTGTCTGGGTATCGCTTCCCCAACTACAGCTTATGGCAGTGCCTAGCTTCTGCATTTCGCCCCACCAATGAGACCGGAAACTTCTGGACCCACTTTCTCCCAATTTTTGTGTTTGCCTTCCATTTTTTGGAGGTGTTCACATGGGAAAAGGCACCGGAGCCTAGCAATCCCTTTTTCTATCCCTTCTGGAACTACTTTCTGGGGGTGTTGTACCTGCTGCTTGCCAGCAGTCTGGCTCATCTCTTAAACTCCATGTCACTGATTATCCGAGAAATCTGCTTCTTTGTGGACTACGGGACTATTAGTGCATACACTGTGGGTTCCTCACTTGCATACTTCTACTACATACATCCTCAAGCTGGCATACCAGAGATCAAAGTTTGTGAACAGAACGCTTCTCAAAGCAAGAGCCCAGATACTAGTGAAGAAACTTGTGCCACGGAGTCTTCGGCCTCACAGTTTCAGATGTTTTTTGAAAGCCTTTACATCCCATCATCCTTTCTGATTGCGATCATATGTGTCCTCACCTGCTGCAGCACCAGACAGCGCTGGAGAGCCTACCGATATGCAGTCCGCACCATGGTCTTCCTCCTTCCTTTTTTCATCTCCTCCACCCCGATTTTCTACCGCCTTCTGAGTCCATCCACAAGCTCATCGCCCTCCTCTCAGCTGTCCTCTACCATGGCTGTGTTTTTCTACCGCCATTGTTTTTGGCTGGTGGTATCTGCTATCTTCAATATCAGTAAAATCCCAGAGCGTGTTTCCCCAGGAAACTTTGACATCTGGGGTCATAGTCATCAGTGGTTTCATTGCTGTACCTTCCTGTCGATCCTAGACGAACTGCAAATGATCAAAGTGGAGATACGTGCCCTGCTTCTCAACCCAATGACGTTTTTACCATCGGCTATGCCAACTAAGCTCTCAGGACCAACATTGATGTCCACTTATGGGGTTATGGTGCTCTTGCAAGGTTGCATAGCCAGCATCATTGCATGGTTTGGCTGGCAGGCATATCAGATCTATGCACCAGAACAAAAAAAGCTTAAGCGAAGTTAGGCTAGCTGACCAGAATTAACATTTTTTTGGTAAGCTTTAAATTATAGTTTTGACCAAACATTTTAGCACCATTAATGTTTCCATTAGAAGATCTGTTCTTTTCAGTACATTTAAAGGCTTTCCCCAGATGTTGCAACCGTCTTCACTTGGTGGCTTTTATGCTGTTCCAAAAACCTTCTAGAAGAGTTAGTAACAATGTGAACATCAAGTTAATAGTAGTAGAAAAAAGTGCTCATGGTGCATTACTTGACCAATTGTGAATGTTTTATCAAGTTGAACTGTGAGGACTTCCCTGGGGGCTGTTTTTTTTTGTAGAAGGGGTCAAAGTCTTTGCTGCTCTGTAATCAACAAGCTGACTCTGACATATTTGCTCTTGAGGGATTATTGGTGAGTTCATTTGGTTTCTGAATGTTTTCACTAAAATGATTTAGTTTTAAACTTTTACCTAGGCACTTTAAGCATGATCACTCTCAATAGATTTTAGAGTCATAAAGTAGTCTCTTATCTATTATCTACCACCGTCGCACTTATTTTTTTAATCAGCACATATTTCCTGACTCTTAACAAACCCTTTAAACAGGAAGTGAAGTGCAGACAAACAAATAGCTTCAACCAAAGTGTTTGAAGCAAAGGGAAATGAGAGAGGTGGGGTTTACCACTCTGTTTTCCAAGCTGATCAAGCACACTGCAATGCTAATCATTTCAATGATAATACTTTCATTGTATACCAATTTCAGTTCAATACTTGATCAAAATGTGTTACAGATAGGTAAGAATTTTCATATCTTCTGTAACTGTGCATTGTTATGGTGCGTACTCTCTTCACTATACTTGACATTTGTTTAAAGGCATTGTAAGGAGAGAAGCATGGAGAAAAAAGAAGCCATATCACTGTTGAAAAACATATCAGCAAGTACTGTTGTACTGTAAAGGCCAGTTTTGTAGTCCTGGGCTACAGTGGTGAATTGGATTGCCAGTGGTGAATCTTCATGGTTTAAATTTTGGTGCAGTTAGGAGGAATACACTGTTGGGTCCTATTGGCCTTTCAACTGGCTGGTTAAATCTTGTTTACCCAAAGCATTCAGCAAGTGGTGCTCTGGCGAGAGAGTCCTTAGCATATTGTATGGGGTAAACTTGTTGGTTAATTAGTCTGAGAGTATAGTGTGGTTGAACAAACCTTGTGTATGTCCTTGGTATCTTGACTTTGTTGCTGTGAATGGCAAATCGATATGATTCATGAACTCAGAAAAAACGCTCTCGGTTCAGTTCTAATTTCAAAAATCAAACAGGCCGAATTGTTGCAATAGGTGTGCTCTTGTATTCCTGTACTGTGTTGTACATTATGTTATACGTAGTTCAATAATTAAAGGGGACCTCAGATGCAAATCCACCTTTCTAGGTTTGAATTGTAGATGAGTAATATTCGTATATTATTTTTGTGATGCCACAACCTTTAGGGTCATGTTCATGACTCTTAACAAGAACAACTGCATTAACCATGCACCCTGTAGACAGGTTCCTGATGAGGGGGATGAGCAGGATGTGTCGTAACTCAAGGTCTTTACACTCTTACCTGGATTTTGCACAAATGAACCACATAGAGCAACGTTCCCGAACCTTTTTTACACCATGGACCAGTTGAATGCAAGGCATTTCTTTTCAAGGACTGGTTCTCGGGATATTCCTCACTAGAGAGCGGTAATCATATCGCGACATATTCAAGAACCACTCCTTTCTTTATCCTTCCAAACACTTCTGTTTTCCTACTCTTTTTGTGGGTTACATTCTGGAGCTCTAACTGGGCGAATATAGGAATTTTTCAGACTTAGAAAAATAAAATGGAAGTAATTAACGGAGATTACGGATCACTTGGCGGTGTCAACATAGATGTCCACTTAACTCTGTCACACAGATAACTCAGCTCACTTGTCCACTTTATGCACTGATGCAATTAGAAAGACAGAACTGGAACCAGGTCAGACCAGTCCATCAACCAATAGAGGGGTGTGTCCAATCAATTAAAATCTCATGGGCCGTACCATTATACGAATAGCGCAAGTGGAAACACTTCATACAGAAGATGTTCATTCTCTTCCATATTTCTGTTCTTTGTTGTTGTTTTTTTTTTTGTCGCGAGAGTTTATGCCCAGCGAAATGAACAAAACCCATTTTACCCATTCACCAGCTCGCAAAATAACAACACTGATTTTTCACCCAAGTATGGGAGACGTGAAGAAGAATTCAGATAAGTGTGTGTGGACTCCTTCAGGATTCAAGGGCCAGACTCAAAAATCAGTCAATTGTTGGTTCACTATACAGTACAGTTAGGGAAGAAATGACTTGTTTCGCCAAGTGATAATCGCGTATCCATCAAAGAAATGTATAAATATCAGAAAACTAGTACCACAACATCTGAGCACTGCTTTAAGCATACATTTATGATTCAATTCACATCATTGACCTTAATCTTTGCTAGATTTTGAAGTGATAAATGCTGCTTCTGCAATGAACATTGCGGGCGAGAAGTGAGGAAGAGCGTTTGCATGTTTTAACTTTAGTACTTTTCCTAAACGCCTTGAGAAACATATCAACTTGTCATCCGGGCATCTGATGTTCCCTTTATGATTTTAAAATCTTTGACTTAGCCTCATACTATTTATTGTGTGATGAGACAAAGCGTATGTTGCACAAAACAGAATATATCTTGATTTTGCACAAATTTCCATACGTTTCTATGCTTGTCTGTGACTTCACAGGGACTCAACGAACATGTAAACATGTTTTAATATACTAAGCCATATATATCGCTAGATTTTAGCATTGGTGGATCTATACTATATTTTCCTCCATCATGCTAGTATGTTGTTTTATAGACCTGGTTTCTTAGTAACAAATTAGTTTGAACACGAGAGCCAATGAAAATGTGTATTATTTTAGAAAATGGTGTCTCTAGACAAAAGAATGTACAATAACAAGGAACAAATTCAATGGCATTGGGTTGGACTAGAACAAAATACTCCCATTAACACAAATACTAAAAGATTATAAAAAGTTTAATTTACCTTTTTAGAGTCGTAGTTCTCAGGGGAAAATGGATTTGGAGCACTGGACAGTACACTGGAAAAAATCCTGTTATTTTAATGTTTACATGTGTTCCACATGAGCCATAATTTCCATACCCATCGGTTTTAACATGTATATGATCTGTTCATCTACTTTAACATGTATATGTCTTTGTATATGATCATCTGGGACCCATATACGCATTAAAATGGAGTAAATTCATCAGACTATTTTACAGTGTATGCAAAGCCTCTGCTGTAGTGTGTGTAATAATGATGGTTTACCAAAGTAGATGATGCTAATATATCATTACGATGCCATGTAGAACATTCAACTTTAGGATAATAATCAGTTTTGTGAAAAATATATGACATTAGTACTTCTATTGATAAAATAATAGAAATCAATAAAGTTTGAAATCTGTGTTGCCTTATTTGTCTCTTAGCATATTGTTTGCTGTTCTAAAAGCATTTATGTGTGCACCACGCATGTGCTCAGAGAAAACCTTTGATGCAAGGATGCTCCATAAACAAGGTCTGTGCAGGTGTCGGTTTGCTTGTGTTTGCATGTATGTGTGTGTTCCACAAATGCTGAGTAACAGGAGCAGCTGCAGCTCTTATATCACACATGAACATCCCACGCCCCTTCTCTGCCTACTGTATGAGGCTATGAGTACAAACGCTTAACAAAATGAAACCGTAAAGCCCTGAGCACATGAATAGATCCGGGATATGCTCGGGTGACCTCCGGTTGTAGAGTAGCATGGTGCCGATTCCTTGAATTTGACTGGGGGAAGGGAGCTAAGAGATTATTTTCCACCTTGGCTCATTTCCAGCACACTGCAGACATTAAAGTCAACACATCGTTCTAGACATGTCCACTTGATGGAGACATAATACTGTGTTCCATCAGCCCTGAACAGTGTGTTCAAGGTGGAAGTCCCTTGAACATTGTTGTCAAAACATGCATGTCATGACATGCTTTCAGCAAGGAATCTTTTCTGCATCGATACATACAGTGATCCTATTCCCTCAGCTTTTGACTTTACCTCAATCTTGCTCTTGGTTTTCCTGGATCAGTTTTAAGCTGGTTAACTTTATCTAGTGTCTCAACACCAGAACGACACTTTGTCACTAATCTAGGTCTACTTATGCTTCTGTCAGGTTTCTAGCAGGGGCCCTTTACATTACATCATCTACATGCTCCCATTAGGAATCACCATGTCAACATGCTCTACATTTTTATATAATGCTTAACTCTAAACTAATTAATCTCAGTTTCCTAGTTTAGCTGCTTGCATAAGGGACTGGTAACCAAAAATTGTATTGCCATAAGTTTATAAGTATTAGAGCATTTTAATGCATCATCAGTATATGGTGGGGGTTCTATGATGACAAAAAATGTGAAACACAACGAGGCTAATGCCCTAATCATGTAACAGACTGAAATTCATTATTGAAAGTCCCCGAACTGCATTTTTTTATTTACATAATGGCGTTGTTAAGGACAAAACAACTCTCCTGTGAGAACAAGATAATGAGATGCTCTCATTCTTTATCATAGCCTTCACATGCTTCTACCTTCATGTGTAAATGGGCAAGTTAAACACTAGTGCCAGAAGAATTGGCAACAAAAACAAATTGAAACAAAAGTCGGCTCTTGTTTACATGCAGAATTATACACATTTTATTAATCCTCCACCACCGCCAACACCACCACCACTCCCCTGCAATTGTCTTAAGACTGACGTGCATGTTTGCAAAGGCTTTTCATCCCCTGATGTCACACTGCCCTCTGGTGGACTGTGTTAGAGGGGCATTTTTTTTACCCAACTCTTCCATTTTCCCATTTCCAAAATTCTCCCTCTCAACAATAATGACCTATCTCCCCCCTTGTCTGTGTTTGTGCTCAGAGGGGTTCAATTTCACGGCACGCAACAGTGTATGTGACAAATAAAGGCTTATTTGATTAATAATTATGCAGGGTTTCCTTAACCAATGCTTTTGTAATATGAAAACCTTTATTGGAGAGAAATTCCTATCTCTTGCGCACTTCAGGCGAAAGGCGGTGCTACACCCTGGACAGGTCTATCGCAGGGTAACACACACATTCACTCCTAGAGGTAATTTAGGGTGTTCAATAATCTCAACGTGTGTTTTTTTGTCTTGTGTGGGGAACCAGAGTGTCCAGAGGAAACCTATGCAACACGGTGAAAACATACAGGAAGGAAAACAGCCTCAGACCAGCAACCTTTATAATGCTACCAACTGTGCCGGCCACAGGAGAGTAACTGTAAAACGCACAAATTACAGAATTTAGAGAGAAAATCAAGTGAGGAATTGGAATTTTGTAACTTTTTTTGTGGTTGCCACTGAGTTTACTATTTTATTATGGATCTTTGTTGGTCCAGAGTGCTGTTTCTCCATGTTCCCTACACAATGGTTTCTCTTTCAGAAACGGTAGACTATGAATTGATCAAATGTCTAATAAGTTCATGGTTTATTTTATAATGGTTACAGACTTTTAAATGTTCGTGAGTGTGTGTAATACGAGCACGGCTGAGGAAGAAAGATAGAGAGAGTTTGTTCGTCCTCAAATGTCAAAATTCAGCAACACAGTCGACATCAAATAACTCTAACCCTAACAACTGATTTTGGCTCCTGCGTTTATCCCTAACTACCGTGGGGTGATCTAATGTCTTTCCATTGCTGGCAGTAATAAAAGCAATTTTTAATTAAAAAAAGAACATTGAATACTGAAATGTTCTCTGTAGCTTTATTGTGACATCAGCACTTGTGAATCTTTCGGTTTCTCGATGTACAAACCCCTTTAATCTTATTTGATATACAATATTACTGGTCAGCTTCATAAATGTTGCTCATAAAAGTTCATTTTATTATTTTACAAATGTTCAGTTAACTCTTAATTAATTAAGGACTGAATATAGTACAAGTGTTTTCTTTTCTAATATGTTGAAATCATTTCCATCATTCTGATTGGTCCAGGCAGCTGTTAACAATTTTTCTTTGCGAGGTTGGCCAGGGCTTTGTCGTGCACTGACTTATGTAGAAGGGCAAAGCTGGATGGGGTCAGAATGCCGATACCTTCATCGTTTACCATGCCCATCAGCACATAATTCACTCCTGTGAAGAAAATGAATAGAGATGGTTCAACTCCTAAAGAAAAACCATATAAAGAGGAGCCAGGCACAGTTTCCTGAACTCCTGTGCTTTACTGACCTTTGCGCAGGGATGGACACTTCATGCATGTGGCTTTCAGAGTGGTGGATGTGCTGGGTCCTCTCTTTTTCAACTGAAGTCTGCCTGCTTTATGGAGTTTTATGATAGATACCTCGACTTCTGCACTTCCTCGAGACCCAGGGGTCACTGATGTCACCTTACCAGTCAACACTGAAAGGGAAGTCAGCAGATTAAATTAAATAATAATAAATCATCACAATCATTAGTGTCTACACAGGAAAGATGAGTTTATGCTGATATCTTTTGAACTATTAGTTGTAGAAATGTCTGAAGTGGCATGAATTGTTTCAGTGAAGTGCCCCTAGTGGTCTGGCGTTTTTTTTAGGTTTATATCTCTTAAACATTGATCCGTAAATCATAAAATAATCTAAATTGTCCAGTTGCACCATGTCAGCTATTTTGAAATGTCCAAAATGTACTGTATTCTGGGAACACGTGAAAATAAAATTACAGAAAAGTCAAATCTCCTTTCAAAGGTTTATTCAATGTTTTTTATCCATGTGTTTTCACCCAACTTAAATTGAAACATCCTCAGACTTTCCCAATTTAATCCTTAGAAGTCCCTGCGTGCACCAGTGCATTTGTCAATCACAGCATCTGTTTTGATGCAACCCACTTATTGTTTAATTCAAATATAATGTGATTGTAGTAAATGTTTTTAGTTTTGATATATTAGGTTTTAATCAAACATTACATGAGTTGACACACAATTTACAAGGTAATTCAAACAAAAATAAATGTGAGAACATGCTCATTTTACAGATCCAAAATTGATGCATCTGTGCCATCTATTGATGAAACGAAGGGATAACCCTTGGAACCACAAAACCTGTGATATGGCTCGTGTTTTTCAAAAGTTCTGAATTTTTTAATTTGTATTTTGTAAACACTTTTGGTTTGCTATCACTTTTTTGAGATTTTTAATACTCAGAATTGTACTTTTTTTATACAATTTCAGGATCGTTGTGGAATTATTGTGTAATGTAATAAAAAAATATTTGCAAAAAAAAAAAAAAGCTGGGGTTGTCCTAAAAAAATTATATCAAATATTGCCATAAAAACTGTTTTAAACAAATTTATTAGAGAAAATTGTAAAGTAGTAGAAAAATGCTCAAAAGGCCCCAGACTTCTAAGGTTTAAAGTTTTCATCGTTTCAAATTTGTTGACATTGTCCCAGTTTGAATCTGAAGCTGTATCTCGACAACAATTAAAATACTGGCACCAAACAGACTTTTGAAGTTGGCAGCGAAATCACCTTAAAGGCAAATTTTCTAAACCTTTTAATAGGGATGAACGCATTTGAATTTAATTCAGTTTGCCTGCAATTGCATCAAAATGTGTCTGACATGTTGCTTTGCAGTATTATTTTGTTTTAATTTTGGTAATTTTTTTAAGTTACAAGAGCTGTCTGTTCTAAAGGATTTTCTGAGAGCTTGAGAACAATTGGCTTCATTGGCTTTCATGATGGAAATCAAGCACAGCTCACCAAAATGACTTAGACAGAAGCGGGTCACAAGAGTACCCATCCTCTTGCATGGCACGGAACACAGAGGATTGGCCACTGAGGCTTGAAAGAAAGAATAAACAAATGCGAATAAAGATTGAACAGTTACAAGACAATGAGAAAAATCTAGTTAACCTTTTAATTTCTCAGAATACTGCAACAGAATCTAAATAGTGAAAACAGGTCAATACTAAACTTTCACATTTGTGAAAATAGTGAATAGCGTGAAAAAAGCTCTCGTTATTTTAGTAATCCAGCGTCCCTTTTCTACACCATACAATACCTGTTCCATTATCAGAACTTGCTTATTACTCATTAGATAACTGGGATTATTGGGATAATTTTGAGGTTTTTTTTGGTGAAAATCGGGACCATTTCACCATGGCCACATTCCTTGTCTATCACATTGAGTCTGTTCAAAACTTGCATATTGTATGTGAAGAGCAGTGTGCAACCTGGGAAGTATTATTTTATATTACATGATAAGAGCAGTAGAAGACAAGTAACCAGGTGACCAACAACTTCTCGCAAAAATCGTAAGTGTGGATAAGACACCTTTATCCCATTTTGAAATACAGAATACAATTTGAATGTGAGGAAGGAAACAGACATGCAGACTCAAAAAACAACCTATACTATCATTACTAAGACAATGAAATACTTTTAGAACTAGGTCTTCTTGTGGGAACTGTTGCCTTCACTGTTTTAGGCTAGGGTGTTGGCTTGGACCTGGGTTTGGGAGTTGGTTTCTGTTTACTAACCTATACTATCTTTACTAAGAATTTTTCTAATGACTGCGAACACACTTAGTTTCATTAACGATTGAGACAAACCCCGCAACTCCCTCCTCTGACCAACAGAGGGAACCATCGCCCCACTAACTTCTGCCCGTTACACTACATTTCCCATGATCCCTAGGTCCACACTGATTACTCACCCAGCTGAAGATCATTTCACCCCTCTACTTAATAGACTGAAACTGATCACACTTTGCGAAGTCTTGTTTGCCTCACTGCTGCAATTCTGAGCGATTCCAAACCTGTGCATTCTTACCCGTTGTGACCCTGCCTGTTTACCATTTACGAGTCTTGCTACCTGCCTGCTGTACTGATATTTCTGCTATTGGATTCTGATTGTTTGCTGCCCGCCCTGATCATTAGCCTGCTGTTTGACTACGCGTCTGTCTGTCCTGTATTGCTGCATACACTGGTGCCTGAACTTTGCTTGTCTGACCTCGAATCCAATAAAGCCTGCACATGGATTCCAACTCGAGTGACGATTCGTTACAGATTACTTACAGATAATGGTATGGCTATGAGAAGGGGATAGAATCTTGTCTTATTTATTTTTTATTTATTTTATTTTTTCCGATACAAATAAAAAACAATAATACAAAAAGAAGGGGATGGAATCTTACGAGTTCAAGCTTCCAATGGAACCAAACCCACAGGCTTAGTGCCATAATACCCACTATCAGATTATAATGTCATCTTAATATCCATTATGGCACAATAAAATCATGCTACATGTTATTACATAATACTCAACATAAATAAATCCCAAATTAATGTAATTTCCTTCGGTATAAGGCCATAATTAAATTGCCTCGACAATGTCGTTTATGTAAATGAACGCTTCATGTACATCACACTGTGGGGCTTAACATCAACACATCTCATTAACATAAAAAAGTTAAAGGGCTCATAAAACATAATGCAAACATATCTGAGGGAGTCCCAGTAGAACCAAATGACCCTAAAAGCAAGCGTTAGAAGAAGGATGGATCATATCTATGGTGCTGAATGTTGTTTCATTTTGTACCTGTAGTTCTGTTTCCAGGTTTCGAGGTCGTCTTTGGCTTCGTTGTTGGTTTGGCACCAGGTTTCACTTTTGGCTTTGCTGTTGTGCTCGTTGGTTTAGGTTTGGGTCTGAGGGTGGGTTTAGTTATAGACTTTGTCACAGGTTTTGGGGTCACTTTCACAGATGGCTTCGGTGTGACCTTATAACTAGGTCTTCTTGTAGGAAGTGTTGGTTTTACGGTTTTAGGCTTGGATGTTGGCTTCGACTTGGGTTTGGGAGTTGGTTTCTGTTTTGGAGGTTTTGTTGGGGAGCCAGCTTTTGGCTTAGGTTTATATTTCTTTGCTGCAGTTGTGGGTTTGGAAGGCAAAGTATGAAGTCTGGGTCCGTATACTCTATCCAGGCTGCCAGTCGGGGTTCTGGAACCACGGGGAACACTCCGGTAGTGAGCCATGAAGCCTGAAGCAGTCACACTCAGATCTGAAACAAAGTGCACTAGCAACTCGTTCCCATTGGTCACAACCACCCTGACGGACAAAGAACAGAACATAATGGTCTAAAACTACAGCCAACAGCAAGAAATGTACATAGTGTTGTTAAAATCCTCGATACTAGATTTTCGATTTATTGATAAAATTAGGTTTAAGAATTGACTGAGTTTATAAATTTGTTTAGAACAAAAACTCAGTTCCTTGAGAGTCGCAGCCCTTTTAGCCCGGTTAGTCCCAACCACTTGGTCTAGACCTTAAAAATATGACTGTGAACATGTGACAGCTTTTTACTGTACTGCCATTAATGTAAAGTTTTTAAAAAAAAAGTGTGTGTGAGTGTGTGTTTGTGGGGTGGGGGTCAGACACTGCCATGGCAACCAAATTGTTTACCCTAGCAACCAAATTCTTAGAATTCTATCTTAGCTTTGGAGAAAAAAAAAGAGAATTGGGGGTTGGTTAATATAGCTTTGTCACAAAGGTAACATATTGTCACTGACCCTTCCATAGCAACCATACTGTTTACCATAGCAACCAATTTGGCATATCTCTATCTCAGCTTAGGAAAATCATAGAGACATGGAGGTTTGTTCATTTTACTCATATCTTCATGGGGACCATTAAATTATGTCACAAATCCTTCCATAGCAAACGCTAGGAACCAAATTCTCAGAACTTTTACTTACTCTACATACCTTTCCTTGTATATATTCACATCATTCATAAAATGCTTGATAGAATGAAAGCACTTCATACTGGTGTGTTTGCACTCACTTTGGAACGTTATCTCCACAGAATTTACCAATGCGTCGAGAGTCATCAGTTTCTCCTCCGTTAAAGAGAGCCACATAGTCATATCGACAGTAGGAGTCTAACTCCAGGTCCAGCTTCTCAAACTTAACCTCAATAACCTGTTTATACACAGACACACACACACTCCAACACTTTGAAATCCAGTTATGCCAGTAAAAAGGCTAATTTTCTAAACCAGGCTCCTATGAAAGGCTCTTTCATGACCCTCTCTCACTCTGACACCTTCAGAAAATG
Organism: Danionella cerebrum; assembly: GCA_007224835.1. Taxonomy (NCBI): domain Eukaryota; kingdom Metazoa; phylum Chordata; class Actinopteri; order Cypriniformes; family Danionidae; genus Danionella; species Danionella cerebrum. The sequence continues at coordinate 44,030 of SRMA01027258.1, read as the reverse complement.
AATCCTTTCATTTACAGTCATGTATATAGTGTTTGCCGTCATATACAAACACTGGAGTTCATACATTCATACACACGTAAATGCATGCACACGCACACTCACATTTATCTGCAGTAGAAATTATACATTTCTACTGTATCTATGACATTTTCTTGATTGAGAAAAATGGAATGGTAAACAATCTGACCATGTTGGGCTCCACTGAGATGTGCCATGAGCAGCTGATGCCTGCTGGGTAATCAGATTCAGGCCAGTTTGGTGTCTTCACTGACCCCTGAGACTTTGTTTGTCTGCCACCACAAAACTGATTCTCTGCAGGAAACCAAAGGAAGGCAGACATAGAGTTATTGTGGGACACACAAAAAATCTTGAGTAAGAACATAGAAAATGGGTCGTGGATGGTATCGCAGCATGAAAATAACCTTCAACACACGGTCAAGGAAACAAAAAAGTGGCTGAAAAAGTGAATTAAAGTCCTAGACTAAACATATTCTAAAAGGAAATCAGTTGGTTATGGTTTCCACTAAACGTCTAACCTGCTGAGCAACAAGAAACACCTGAACCCTACAAACTTTAAACACAATTTGCTAATTACAACAAAAATAATTTGTAATGATATTGTTGGTAAAGACAAATCTGTAAATGTCAACACACCATCACCATGTGGTTTACCACCACTAAAATAAGCCAGAAATCCTCTTCCTCCCGTGCTGCCGTCAGACCCCATCTCCACCATCATGGTGTTGGAAGTGGAGATCAGGGCTCCAGGTCTGAATGTCCCACAGAAGCGTCCTAGTTTCTGCACTGTGTACGAGTGCCCATTATATACATCCACATAGTCATAGCGGCAGGTGGGATCTGCTTCCAGGTCAAACATCCTGAACTGGAGCATCACAACATGGCCGTCTGGGACCTGGAGATGAAACACCATGAAAATGGGATATTTGCAGTGTGACAGTAAATAAAGAGGCTGACAGTGATGTGCTTACTGTGATGTACCAGGTGCATTTGGAGTTTGGTTTGTAATGAGAGGGGAAGCCCTCACTAGCTACAAACCCCGAGTCAGTCACCAGATGACCACCACACAGGAATATGGGCCTGGACAGCACATGTGAAGATCAGGAAAGAATAGAACATATTTTTATATGTATTTATTAGCCGCTATGCTTGTTATCATGCCAATCTATGGCCATTATCATGCCTATCCCACCTATTGGCAGCCATGAGTAAGTGCAAATGGTACCATCACCCTGTTCTATTGGAGATCGTAACATACACAAAAGATGTTGTTCCATTCACTTGAACGAAAAATCGGTTTCCTGTTCAAGGCGTCAGTTATTTGTTTAAATGTTAATGTTGTGCTGTAATGCATCTAAAGCTAAAGCATCTATTGATATTTACAAACCCTCATCCTAATCAAACCGCCACCATAAGCCATTTTTGTTCTAGTAAGGGGATTGCCAAGTCAGAGTAATGGCCAGTGCCTGTAAAGGGGAGTGGCTCACAGTGCATTGTATAGACTTCTAGGGGTGTGGCTGCTAGAATTGAGTGTTTAATTTGTTTAATGAGCCATTTTGCTTAAAAAGTGTTCACAAAACCCCCCAAAAAAGAAGATTTCAATTGCAAAAAACTTTGTATTTGTAATCTTTTGCATTACTATAAATAAAAAGACCACAGATGAAAATTACAAAAATTCAAACGCTGTTGATATGATAAATACAAATGTTTATACAACTGTTCTGAGGTTGTGATAATTCACATTGTAAACACAGCAAAACTAACATCTTTGTTTACATTTACTGCACTATTTTACAGTACCATTTATGCTGCTGTGCAATGTTTGTACATAATTCCTCTTATATTTTATTTTTACTGCACTATATTCCTTTTTATTCTATTTAACTCTTGCTCTAACTGTTGGTGTTGTTTTGCTGCTGGTACCAAATTTTTTTCCCGAGGGATCCTCCCAAAGAGATTAATAAAGTACATTCTATTCTATTCTATCTATAAATAAAAAGTTTCAATAGTTTATTTCACCATTTTACAAACTTATTTAATGTTCTAAATTTAAAAGGCACAGGAAACAAAAGTGAAATATGAAAGGTTGTGGTTAAATCATTAATACAATGAAACAGAAATCAAATGTATAGAAAAATCATTTTCTTTTTCCCTTCCTCTCTAAAGCCATCTTTGTTGTTTTCAGCCTTTTATCTCTGAAGGTCTATGAAAAAAACTTATGTAAAAATGGCCCAAATATATTATATAAATTTTTTTATATATTAATGTCACTCTGATGCTTCAAGTAGAAAAACTGGGGAATTTCCTGTCAGTTTTTCAGCGGGAAGTTGTATTACTTGGATCTTAAGGTCATGGCAAGAGCAAAGGTAAATTCTTTCAATTTCTTTTTTACATGTTTTGTGATGATGGAGGGTTATTTAAAAAAATACTATCCTGTTACTCAAATTATTTCAGATATTGAATCAGTTCACTGTAAAAATGCACATATTTGGCTAAAACCCGAATTTGCAGAATTTCCTGGTTCTGTAATTATGTGCACCATATGCTATTTAGCAGGTATTTGATAATTCATTGCTAAAAACTCCTGCTACTTATATAAAGAATAACAAGAGGGTTAGTGACAAGGAAAATGGCACCCATCTTTTGATAATAAATCGAATAAAACATTTAAACAAGTTATTTAAGATAAACCAACAGCCATTCGGAATAATTAATTATGTACGATATTTGGACCCAAGTAAAAATTATTTTGAAAAGTTACAAATAATCATGAATAAACACAAAACCTTTTCCCAGTCGTAGTTAGTGGTTGGGTGGAGCTATTTATTGTCAAACAACTGTGTTTACTTTTTAAAAATCATAATAACATAAACTTTCATTTTTTTTTATCTGCAATATAGCCAAGAATTCAGAAAAGTAGCATCAGAAAACTTATGAGCACAACTGTATGTTCATTTAATTTTTAATTTGTCATAGCCCCCACTTAATAGTTACTCATCACTGAATAACTATAAAATCTTCACATTAAGGACAAAAAATAAATACAACACTCTTTATTAAAGTACCTTCCAAAACTGCCCCTCCTCCATTCCCTAGTAAAAAAACTCTTTTGCTCTGCACAGATTTTTGATTCATCTCACTGTAAATATGTAAACAAAGCTGCTCCAGTCACACAGTGTACTGCTAGGGCTCCACACGTCCCTCATTTTGCTTTTTTTGGCTGCTTTTATGGATCTCGTTCCTGGGTTTACAGCGTCTCTTAATTCGGCTAGTTTTGTCAGGAAAAGCACACAAACCACAGGCAAATGAAAGCCACAGTCGGAACATATTTTGTGAAGGTCTTTCTATCGTTCCTTTGGATTTCCTCAGCGTATCACTGGGTCATCTTCATCTTTTATGGACACTTGAATGTATTTTCCAAAGTCTAATATTGAATTTTCAGGAACACATAAAACACACACATTTAATAACTCTTATTATCAAACTCATTCTTATGATTCAGTAGGTGTTGACTTAATTCAGTAGGCCTAATCATTTGACTGAAGGTTTGCTTCTGATGCTATTACACTTTAACTAAATGCCAACGCATATCTCCAAGTACATTATACTAGGATATAATTACAATCTTTCTGTCATAAATGGACCCTACTGCACATACTCAAGCTGCCAGTGGGTAGAGCAGGTAGCTAGTGGCTTGAATGTACAATAAACATTCAGAATGACGTGATACAAACTTCAGGATTCAGACACGTGCCCCACACACACACACACACACGAGACGGCCTATCAGCTCAGATCAAAGTTATTGTTTAATTAAAAATGACTTCATTGCCTGGTTACACAATGGATTGCGTTAACTATTATTAAGAGAAAGATAGTTGAATGGAAGATTTGTGGCTCATGTCATAAAAGCTGCGTTTAGCTCTGGCCTTGTATAATAAAAAGAGATCTGGAACTCTTTGTTGATGCTATAAAATGAGCAGAATCTTGATTCAGACAGAAACAAACTTTGAGGTTCAGTTTTGCTATAAATAACATCACACAGAGACGGTTGCTTTCTAGTGGGACTGCAAGACAGTTCAAAATTAAATACACTTCAAAAGAAAACTAATAGCAAACATCATTGGAAAAGAAACTTCAACTAGATGGCTAACGTTTGCGCACAAACTTTAATTTTGGCTTGTAAAAGTGCCTTTTAAAGCCAATGTCACATGAAGGGACATAAACCAATTTTTATTTCTCAATAATTTTCTAACTATGCTGAGATTGAGATATGCAAAATTGGTTACTATGGAGGGATCAGTGGCAATGTAATGTTCCTCATGTCACTGCGAGTAACATAGACCAACCCTATGTTTATATGGTTTTCCAACGGAGACATGGTGATAGGCCACATTTGTTGCAATGGAGGAGTTAGTGACTAAGTATATTGTTGCCTTGGTCACTATACATTATTTAAACCAACCCCCATGTCTCTATCCTTTACTAAAATTTGGTTGCTATGGTAAAGTTTTGTTGCTAGGGAGCGGTCCATATTTCTCTGTGATGTTACATCATATTTTTGTTGGACTTTCCCATTTATTTTCAGGGCATATATTTATTTATAAGTCAATGGTAGATATTGGGTTCAAATACTTTTGCACAGTGATTGCTATGCCCTTAATAATCTTTAAACTTCATAGACTGTGAAAGTTCTATGAAATTCTTAATTTGACCCCATTTTTTTCAGAATTCTTTTAGTGATGGCTACAAAAATTAGGTTAATACAAAATGTACAAATAGAGGTTAAAAAAGGCTGTTTTTCAATAGTTCATCATTTTTTATTTCAACTTTTGCATTTTTTGCAATTAATTTGTGAAACTCTGGGCATTAAATACCCCACACAAAAGTAACTGAAAGGCAAAATAAATTACTATAATCTTGGACTCTTTTGGAAGCAGTACAATTACATTCCAATCATGCGCTTGAGTATTCAACAGAACCCTCAATTCATTAGAAATTTCCAAAACACTAGCGGAGACGAATCTACTGCAAGTCACTCGTGAAATCCATCTTGAAAAAAAGCAAGCAAACGATACAGTACCAGTGGAGCCCATCTACTGAATGCTCGCTTTCACTCAAACATTCACACCACAAACGCACACTGACCTCGTAAAGTTGGTCTGACTTTGTCCTTGGACCCATCCTAAGCTCAGAAGCAGCAGCCCCAGATGGCAGAGGCACACAACAGTCCTCATGCTTCACTCAGAAGGGCATAGTGAGAGCGAGCGGTGGTCAGGATGGGCAGAGGGTGTGGAGGAGCACTGCAGGAGGAATAAACGAGTGTACGTCCCCAAACGGCTCTGCACTAAAGCACAAACCCGATAAACACCCAAACACACCTCCCCAAACCACATAGAGCCAGTTCCCCTCAAAAACACATTTTTTTGTTTTTTCTTAACCAATAAACTGGCACATATTACATCATTAAACCTCTTATTAGATATAACCACCAACGAATTTAATCAGCTTTTATGTGCGTACCTCACACTTATTTGAAATATTGTGGATAAGTGGGCTTTTGTTTATGCTTGAAAAACCCTGGTGGGTTTTTATAGCTCAGGGAACATTCTTGGGTAGAAAAGCCTATAGTTTGGAACTGAAAAGTGCTTATTTCAGATCCCTAGTCCTTGTCCAAAGCAAACAGCTTTCCTTTTAATCTCCAAGGGAGAGTACATTATCTGTATATTCTTAAAATGGCCTCTTTTAACCTCGATTCATGGAATAGAAATCTGACCAAAACCACAACAATGTCATTCACAATGAGTTTTTATTGTTTTTCATGTATAAAGAAATGCACAAAATACTTACAAACTGTTCCAGCACAATGTGAAGTCAAAATATAGCATGACCGAAACCGACAAAATATACTTCCCATCGGACAAACACTGCAGTCTTGCTTACAGAAGCAGTCCATCTAAATGTGAAAATGACCTCACAGTATCTTAAGGTCAACATTTGCAGATTTAACATTCCCGAAACAACTGCAAACTGAGGAAATTCTCCAATCATTCTTCGAAATGGACATTTTGGCTGGACTCCTTCTTTTGGGCATGCCTCGCTTCACTATACACGTAGATTCCTTTGTACAACTTCATGGTTGCCATGGTTACTTTAGTGATGTTCAAATCAAGTTGAACTGTAACAGACCCGTGTCTCTCGCTGCGGAACAGCAAAGCATTTTACACAAATCATCTCAGCTTTAACCATGTAAAAAAATATACAGAATTTTTACATAAAAGGTGTTTTCAATTTGGTCAAACAAAATCTTACTTCTCATGTAAAAACAAACAGTTACAAAATTTGGAAAATGTCAAAAAGCACAGGGTGAGAATCAATTCAACCATCCTCAAAGACGGTAAACTGTTCTCAAACGTAAGGACACATCTCATCACCGCGGGAGATTAAAGGCCCCTTCAGAGCCAGGATCATAGCTAAAGCGATAACTATATTAGCATCCGGTGCAATGTTTTACAAACCATATAATGCACTTTAAATACTGATCACATTAGACAGTGATTCTCATCCCGGAGTGTCTTAAACCCAAGGGATTCAAAAGCAACGCTAGCTTAAAATATTAAGTACTGAAGAGTCTAGCCTTAAACGCTAAACCCAATCAATGCCAGGCTTTGTGACCAGCACTTTTGGCTCGTTTTTGAAAATGCATTCCACTCTAAAGAGATTTTCTGAATAACCCCTTAGAAGGGTTAATGCCTATGCCAATACTTGAATTCATTTTGTTTTATAAAACTCCAGGTTCTTTAAAAAAAAATATATATATATTTTTTTTTATTATGTTACAAAATTCCACAATAACCCTGAAATTGTGGGAAAAAAAATTCTGACTAGTACCTTTTGCCATTGCTTTACCTCAAACATTTAGATAAAAAAGTTTTTATGTTTTATAACAAAAATCTAAAGTGTTCAGACAAAATAAAAATTCATAAATCCACCCATAATGCAAAGACAAGGTCAAAACGTCAACTTTAAAAAAAAAAAATAAAAATAGTTTTCAGGTCTCTCTGAGATGCGCTCCATCCCTGAACTGGATTTGACACCAGTATTCTATTCAGAGAAAGGGGCATAGGCTCATGGGAAGTCTCAAATGGTCACTAAGGCTCACTGAAATGGAGTTTGCATGGGTTTTCTCCCCAAACCAAAATTCAGAGGATCCAGCGGTTACCCGATGTTTGAAAAATATAGTTACCGCTTTGTTATGAACCTAGTAAAGGTCTTTGACCAAAAGACTTCTCACCAATTCAGAAACCGAACAAGTGAAACCCAACCTTGAGGTCAAATCCAGAGGGAAGTATTCCCAAATCCCCATTTTGGTGTCAACAGATAATAAACTCCTTGAAAGAAGCAACACGGCCAACAACGCTGATATCAGTCTTTCACGAAAGAAGTTCTACTTTACATTCATCATCCGTCAGCCAGACTGGCTAACCAGCATTAATTTAAATAAACACAAGGATAATTAAATGTCACAGCATCCCACTGACTCAGTGTGTCATCTGTGTAAGCGAGGCACCAATGTCCTCCTCAATGTGTGAGGTCATTTCCTGTTCTTCCATCATTTCTTGGTCATTGATTTGTGATGTCACAAGGGTTTCAGTCTGGTGGTCTTTGCAGGACTGAATTTCTGCGTCAGTTTCTCTCTTCTCCATGCTCGCATGTGTTTGGCCTAGTTTATCAGCAGTGGCGCCCTCTTCAGTCACCGCCAACACACTGCAGAACTCCATCTCATGGATCTCCACGTCAAAGGGAGCTGTGGAGGGGGCGGAGGGAGAGGTTCTACAGCCCACACAAGCCTGAAAGACACATGTCATGTTAATGAACCCGTCAGAGTTGAAAGCTTCCTGTCTGATGGTCGCAAACTCACTGAAATGTTGATGGCACGTGGAAGGCGGCCTGTTCGGATCCATGGGTGAACCTGACTCAGTTCACTCTTCTGCTCCTCGGTAAAGCGCGGCTGCTGTTTCTGCATGGCTCTCAGAGCAGCCCGGTCCGCCTTCAACACAGAGTCTCGGTCTCTGTGACATAAAAACACGGTCAGCAACATCACAAGCTTAGCCTGAAGCAATGCATGGCTTCGAGGGAACGCAATGTGACTTAAGTAGCTAGAGGTCTGCCTAATAAATAAACAAATTTTAAATGCTTGAAAATAACCCAAATGTTGTTTTGAGTGAAATTTAACAGAAAAGCAAAGAGAAATCTCATTTAAATGTAATTATAAGAAGAGATTTCCAGCTCCAGCTCTAGAATCCCTTGCCAATGGTGTATAGTGTGTGGTGTAGAGATTAACCGGATTGGCAGCTGGTAGGTCATCATGGTCTTCTCATCCGTGTTAGCCATGAGGAGCCAGATGGGGTCCTGCAGAACACATTTGATAAACTGCTCCTCTCCGTCGCCCCCTGCTGTTTGTTTGCGGGAATGACTGTTCTCAGAGGAGTCCACGCTGCCAAAGTACTTGCTTGTGTGGCTGCTCTGACTACTTCCTGTTAGGTGAAATTAAAATGTACGGTGTTAATTACTTCTGTAAACTAGTCACACGTTGTGCTATCTTGTTTCTGGAGATCTATCATGCAGAGTTGGGCTTCTGTGGCCATTTTAGATGAGTTCTGGCCCACTGTACTGGAGGTGATCTATTTGGTAGATCTCCAGAAACAATGATCAACACACAAACATTACTTATACAAGCATTCCTGCCATCATTAAGCACTTACTGGTTCCACTTCCTGAAGAGCTGCAACCATTGGAGCCAGATCCAGAGGAACCAGAGCCTGACCCAGAGGAGCCTGTGCCAGAGGATCCTGTGCCAGAGGATCCAGAGCCTGAGGCGGCTGAACCAGTGCCGGATCGAGAGTCCTCCTGCAACAGCAGATCCAGAAGATCGCTTGAGGTGGACATGGCATCCTGATTGGACTCATTCGCTTCACCCTGTAAACGTCAAGCCAGATGCAAAACCATTAATAAATAGTCAATAAGATGATCTTAACAAGTCTGAATTAGCAGCAGAATGAGCAGTGAATGCATTAAGGGCATCTCTGATGGATTAAGTAACTGGAAATAGTTCCCCAACCACAGAAGTTCTGCAACCTTTATCAATGCAATGAAATCAAGTGGACCAGTGCCATTAGAATAGCAAGCAGGTCTCCCCCAATTTGAGTAGAATTTAGCTGCAAACCTGAATGGATCTCAACAGTTGGCAACACAGCTAGGCTCAGAGTCTTGTCAAACAGTGTCCTCTAGTGTTTGAATATTGAACACTTACCCCAAACCCCCAACTCTAACCATAGAGGGGGATCTATTAGCATAACTGTGCTGTGCCTAACTGCTCTGGTGCTATAGCTGGATAACATTGCCCAATTTAGAAAATATTTTCTGAAAAATAGAGACAGCAACCTCCAACCTTCCATCATGAATCAAATGCTGAAGTGACAAATTGCAATTACACTGATTTCCCCCTTGAGACTGGTAAAAAAAATCCAAGTGTATTCATGAACTGGGAACAATAACAGAGATCTACGGGAGGAGCGAATGGAAAAGCTATTATTTTCACCATTAACAGTAAAAGGGTGCCAAATCAACCATGAATCCTTCATCAATGCAGCGCAACAAAGACATTGGAATTTAAGGAAGTGATTACTATATAGTACAGTAGCTGTTGACTATTTATAGCGGCCACAATATTCTTTGTGTAACACGTAGACAGGTTGTGTTGTATTTAAGAACGCCATTGACCAGTGTTGGTATCAGCAAAATTGGACGTATAATGACGAAGGCATTAAACTATGAAGACAATTCTTCAATGGGGAAAGAAATTATGTACTATTTCGACAGGTTGGTCAGAGAGTTTAGTTCCTAAATACTTTAAATCCATAAATTTGAGAAATAGGTGTTCATCCCCAAGAAAGTGTTTGCAAGCATTCAATTCTGTACTGTAAATTATAACTAATTGACTACAGTTTGTACACAAACTGTGATGTTGGATTGTGAAAGTGCAATTTAAAAGTATTTTAAGCAATATAAACCAACTCCATCTCTTTGACTTTCCCAAGCTGAGATAGAGATATGGCAATTTTTTTGCTATGATAAACAGTCTAAGGTGCAAACACATTTGGACAGTGCTACGAATCTTATTGTAAAGACTGATAACCTTCACTAGTGTGGTGTGTTTAGTTTCCATGAGTTACAGTTTCACAAAATTTGATCACATCTTCAACATTGAAGTTTCAAGCATTTTCAGAGATTTTTTAGAACTCCTTTAGTGGTACCAGTCTGAAAAGGTATAACAACCTGAGTCAACCAGTTTGGATGTTTATATATTAAAGATGAACCTTAACTTGCCGCCAAACTTTGCCTAATTAATATATATATAAAACCAAACTCTTCTAAAAAAGGAAACAGTCATTCTACTGCTGCATTATATCCAATATATTATCCAACCACTCTTATAACAAACAGGTTTACTTACATTTTCATTCTCTTTTGAAACCACCGCAGACCCTCTCTGGTTTGAGGAGGTCTGCCCCCCTGATCCACCTCCTTGTCCCAACATAGGAGAGGTTGTCTGCTGTCCTGACGCACCCTCGAAGCGGTTGGGGGACTCCTCCAGCTGCAGTAGATTTAACGGTGAGGAGCATCTGGACGGGAAAAGTGGTGATTCAGCTCCGTCCCGTTCTACCCCTGCCTCTCTTTGGCTATAGGACTGAGGGGTACTAGAGCGAGACAATGCCCGTGGGAGGGAGGTCAAAACTTGACCAGTAGTGGAAGAAACCATGTTTGCTGCAGGAAATGGGAAAGTGGAATTTGGGCTATAGAAGGGCTGAGCCATGCCAGGTTGTGGGAACATGTAATTGGGTAAAACAAACGCCATCATCGGAGGCATCATAGGAGGCACCATTTGAGAGTTCTGAATAGGGAAGCGAAGTCCCGCCTGTAGGTTGGGGTCAGCGATAGGGTGAGAAAGTGGGGGATAGACAGGATATAAAGGCAGGACTCCAGGTGGGTATGGGACTGAGGGAATGCTAGCTTGTGATCCAGAAGTGGGCCAGGATGAGGAGCTGGCTGCAGGAGCCATGGGTATAGAGGAATTCAAGGGCCTGTCCAGATTGCGATCACAAGGGAGAAGTCCTGTGAAAGGTCCTGAAGGACTCCGAGAGCCTGTCTGCTCCGAAGATTCCTGTTGCTTCAGTCTTTTACCTCCTCGACCACGTCGGCGTCCACTGCTTCCTGCTGCTGGGTAATCCCGAGAGCAGCGCACACCTAAAACAGTCAAGAAAGATCAATTGGATTCCACCTCCAACAAAAACAACCTGGTTAATTGAAAGCAAGTCAAATGTATTTCTAAACCACATTAACTTAGAATATAAAAGCTAATAAAAATACAAAAAAAAAACATTTTTTTTATCTTATTTTCTAGTTGATCAAGCACAATTCCCTTCCCCCTTCCTTAGTTTCATCTTCTATTAGACAAAAACGTAGTGCTTACAATTAATGTCATATATATATATATATATATATATATATATATATATATATATATATATATATATATATATATATATATATATATATATATATGGTTTAAGTTAAATAAAGCCACATTTTCTGCTAAATCTTCTTACATGGTTTAGAACCAATATTCTACAATAAATTAGAATTATCAGAAAAAAAGTTAAACGCAACAAACTATAAAGAAGATGGCTTAATGTATTTAATTAAACTTTGATGCTTTTCCAAAGACCTGTTTAGTAATGTCACAGCTCTATGGGTTTTAAGGCGCTATTCCACGGTGTTCTGTACACTTTAGCTGCATTTTTTTCACACTCATTTGGATTTTGTGCAGATAACTGACACAACACTTATATTTAATTGTGATCTTTGATAATGAGTCTTGTTTGGTTAACTCAAAGCATTAGTAAATGCCTAAAAAAACAAAGCTGGAATCTTTTAAGTCCTCCCTGTAAGTTAGAATTAAATCACAAAATAATTAAGTACACGTTCAAAGAGACAACATTAAATAAACGTATACTGGGGAAAGCTGTACTAGTATTTATTTTTAATTACCACTTATTTAGTAGATTTACAAGTTGGATTAAAAATGATATATGAGTAGCAGGTGATTGAGTTCACACATCACATAAACAAAAGTAATTTGAACAATTTTAGAATGAAAACTAATTTTATTGATTATTTGTATAATGAAACATTTTGATATTTAATATAAAAAACACTGAACACAAATATTAAGTTACTGTAGCCTCTTTCGTTACTTGTTGTTTTGCTGTATTCAGTCTCACCTAACTGGGATAAAATATGCATGTAATGCAAATCAATGTGCTACTGTTTGCTTCTCTAATTTTATTAAGTCATCTTCTGTGTTTAACCCCTTGTAACTTTACTACATACCAGTCAGGTTCGTATTAATAAAAAAAGAGAAAGAAATGGGCATCCAATCACTACTGACTTTCAGAAAAAAAGGGTGTAATCAATGGACAGTTTAGTTATCTGATTTCCTGTCATAGTGACATGTCTACAAGAGGAAAATTGGACCCCCCCCCCCCAGCCAATGGTTTCTTTTCACAATCCCTGCATCGCACATACCGTAAATCTAAATGGAGTAATCTGCCGAAGCATATACCGATCCCATGTTCAGGAGATCTCGGTGTCTGATGCTAGCTGCTCCTTTATTCTCTTCAGTGCTGAAAACCCAACCCCACGTTTGACTTCATGCTCGATCATGCACTTTTATCATTGTTTTCTCTTCGGTTTGCTGTTCACCAATTTTAGCCTGTTCATGATAATCTCGAATAACCACAACTTGTGTTGTGTTCCCTCAGTCTGAGCCCTCCCATTACGCTACACGGATAAACACACCCCTTAGTGGTGATTGGTGACCCTGTGTGTTTACAAAGTCAGCCCGGGCCACAAATTTGCAAGATTTTACAGAAATCGCGTACCACACCTTTAATTGGGCAAGACAGCAGTAAAACCAGCCATGTTTTATTCCTCACCTCGTGATAATGGTCCCGCTGGTCGTCTGCGGATGGCAGAGGTTGAGTCAAACACTCTCAGTTTACTCAAGTCTCTGAACCGGCACATGAAGTTCTGTTCCTCTTTCTGGGTGTGAGCAGACAGGACTTCTTTGGTGAGCCCCAATATTTCTCCCCTTCTCCCAGCATCCCTCTCAAGGGCAGAGGGCTGAGAGGGGACGGCTGCGGGAGGAGCTTGAGTGACAGGAGCAGAGAAGGCATTTGGCATTGGAGGTGCATCCTCCATAACAATATCTGTTGAGGAGAAAAAAAAGAAATAAAAGAGGAATTAGCCAAAATTGAAAACACTTCGAGATAATTGGGATAAAGAAAGAGAGAAATTAATGGGTTATGAGTGATCTTGTTCCTGTCACATTCGGACCTGACTCGGGCGGTTTCTTATCCCCAACATGGACGATGGTGCTGCTGAAACTGCACTGGGAGGTGACTGAGGCGACACTCTCTGCTTTACTATGCATGGCCAACGGAGGTAATAAAGCGCTCTCTTCCACCAGAGACACAGATGGACCTGTTAGCACACAGCACATCTTTCTAATACTGTTGTGTCTCAATGCTTCAAAATCTCCAGAACATGAAAGCACATACAAGCAAGCTTTTGTGCATTATATATCGTGTTCCATTTATACTGGCATTGTTTACAAAAACAAAACTTGTTTTTAAGGCTTTGAGTTTTGCTGTGAATTCAAACAATAATGTAGCCATACAATTCTACTAAAGGAGGACTAAAATACTCTGCTCTGCATTTTAAACTAACATTGAAACGCAAATGATTAGCACTGCTCTGCTTTTGTGACATCCACCTTTAGCATTGCCTGGCGCATCCTGCTTCTTGTCTTCATCAGATGTAGAAGAGGCTGTACAAGATGAAGAGGCACACTTCCTCTTGACTGTGTTTGGGACATTACAGCTCTCCAGATATCTGATGAAATAAAAACAACCATAAGTATCGTTTATGCTTTTAACATGCTATTAGAGACCATTACGACTAAGATACAGGTAATTTTGTATGAACCTTATGATGCTGTCCAAGCAGTTGATTTGCTGATAAGAGTAAGTGATCGGCGAGTCCTTCTGGACGCTCACTGATGGTGCAGGGCTCTTAGAGACTTGTGCAGCACTGGGACCCATGCTTCCACATGGTTCTGCTACTTCGCTGGCTTGCAAAGCTCCTGAACAGGTACAAAAATAAGTCAAAACAAGACACGTACAGCGATTTCTTTCATTTTGAACAAGAAGATGTATTTTCATACCTGCTGAATGTTTTTTAGGGGGAGGTCTGTTCCGGGACTCAATGAAGACTTGCTGTCCACTAGTCTTCACCATGTGAACATCTTTGCAGATTTGCTGGAAGGTCATCTGTGTTAACATGTAGTTTGTTAAGAATAAAATGTAAAAATGTTCTAGAAAAAGAGAATGACGTGCAAATCATAAACATTAGTAAAAGCCCAAAAATAAACAAAGACCTAAACAAAATATAGCACGACTAAGGATGAGTTCCATTTCGCGTAGTCATGTGAGGTGAAGAGTGCTTACGTTCCTAGTTATGTCTAAACAAAGATGGCCTACAAAAAGTAGCAAACTTTGTCTTTAAAACGTTAATTAAAAACATAAATGTATTTGCTGAACCTTCAAATGCCTATGAACCAATATGGCTTAGTAGGGGTGTCCCAATTCACAGAGAAATGGAATTCAGCAGAATTTTGTTCATTTTGTTGCATTCTAAAATGCTTCAATGTTTATTTGGGAACATTTTACAAAACATTAAATGATATCCTTTCTGTAGAGTAGCTAAAAATGCTTTTTGGTTAAACGAGAAAATATATAATTACCTTATGAATTAGGATCTCACTTTCAGCTAAGCAATCAGTGTTTAACATGAACTCCATCATTACAAGGATCATTCACACCATTAGATACATTGGGTTTCTTAATGGAAACCATAACCTTTCTTACAAAATAAAATGCAACTTACACCAAAAAGTTAAATTATTCCATGTAAATTGTGGAGGCACGGGGACTGACCCCTATCTTTAACTTTTAATGTAAATCACAATGTGCTTTTGAATATCACTTTGAACTAAGTGAAGACGTACTGGTTTGTGAATTTGAGAGGGGATCTCAGGCGCTGGGCCACTGCCGTCAGATGAAGAGGCAGCACTGGGCTGGTGCTCGTGGGAGCCATTACTGGCCAGGCTACCATAGCCCTGTGAGCTCCCACTGTGCACCGGCTGAACCAGAAGCCGGTGGATCTGCTCACTCAGCTGAACCACGTCCGGGGTCAGGGTGCGCTCCTCCAGATCCCTCGGAGGACTAAATACATCCTCATTCAGTGGAGAGCTGGACACAAAGAGGTATGCAGGTAAATATACAGCATGGAACGTTTTCTTATGTTGGAAGGAAAGATTGTGCTACAAGTCTTTGGTTTTGTAATGTGATTGAAGTCACTTTGGCGAAAGCCAAAAATAATTTTTCATTGTTCAAAGAAAGAGATGCATATATGAGAGAAAGGCAGATTATAATGTTAACAGCTGCTAAAGTAATCAACATTTGATTGTGTTTGCTAATACATGAAATATTATCTTCAAGACAGAAATGTAGTCTTTTCCAGTGTTTACCTTAATTCACAAGTTTTTTTTAACCAAATGAAATTATTAATTTAAAAGTACATGAAATTCCTGCTTTGATGAATGCTGTTCTAAGAAGTTAATGCCACAATTCTCTGAATTTCTGTGAAAAAAAAAAAACAAAGTTGTGAGCAAAAGGTTATGATTACTTTAACAGTACATAGACTTCACACTCTGCTTTCATTCTTTTTTTGGGCACCATTGTTAGATCAGTGGAGCTTTAAATCACTGCTTTGGGAGGGTTGATTGTAATAATTGTAAGATGGGGTGGGGGGAATTGGTTTGTTTGCACATGGAATAGCATGTGTGTGAGGAAACACATGTCACATAGAATTGACTGTGACGGAAATTCCATCTTTGTCAATCTTTAGTGATGGAACCAGGTTGAAATTAATCTAGGTATTCATTATATTGCTGACGTGTATGTATGTATATTATATATAGCAACATAGTTGTCCAGCCCTGTGGTGTAGTGGACAATATCCAGATATGTAAGCCCAGTTGCACAGAACGAAGCAATTTCAAATCCAAAAGCATGTTTCATTTCTCGACCCACTTCTCATCTTGTAAACTTTCTGTCCATTCTAATTAAAGGGTAAAATGCCCCCCGCCCCCCCATTTATAAATAAACAAAACACAAATAACTTCAACAAACAAAAAAAACTAGTTGTAGCCATTTAACTACAACTTTTTGCTCAGCAAGTGTCTATCTAGGTGTGAAAGTAAACATCAGATTTAAAAATTGACATAAATTTTCTTACGTTCTGACTTTATGGCGTCCAACAATAAAGGCCACTTTTCTGCTCCAAGGATTTATGAAGGAGGACCAAGAGGTGTCTATAGTTAGATACTCTCCATTCCGTGCACACATCCTCAAAGGAGCGTGATCGAATGGCTGTCCAGCAAACTGAAGAACTGAAAGAAAAAAAATAAATAAAGTTTTTGATAAAAAAAAAAAAAACTGCCCACATGTAACTTAAAAAAAAACAAAAAAAACTCACTCTTCTTATGGATGGCTACCATGATGGGTCTATCCTCTGGATGGATGCTGAGCAGCACTGGCGTTCCCACCAAATCCTGAGGTAGGTATCCCAAGAGTGGAACGGCACGTTCATCCACCTCCTGAAAGAGACAGCTGGGGGTGTGACTGGTCGTGAAAATCCTCTTATCCAGAGGGATGCGAGGAGCTGAAAGTAGACAGAGGAAGAATAAGTCTCCAAAAATCTTTTATCCACCATTCTGTTCTCTTGAGCTGGTTAGAAGAGAAGTACCCTCATATCCTGAGTGCACTCTCTCTGCGATGAGAAGGCAGCAGGGTTGAGGGAAAGCCATGTCAGAGTCTCGGAGAGTTAGCAGGTACGGAGTCAGTCGGAATGGGTAGTACCGTACATCACCCCTGGATGAGGCGTCCCCACTGATCCGACAAAACATGGACTTCTCCTGCATGCACTCCACAGGTGGAGACACTACAATGACAGAAAGAAGCAGCGTGAGCACCATCGTTTGTTGGTAACAAATATTTGCTTGATTTCGTTGACCATTCAAGTGGAAGTAAATGAAAACGTAAACTTTCATACGTTCATAACACATTAAGGAGCTAGTTTGGTGAATTATGCTTTAACTAAACCAAAACGAAACATGCCCAAACTTACCAGAGCCGATACAGTAGGCCCACGCAGGCAGTCTGCAGGGAGCCGTGTTGCTATAGAAGGTGCTGACGTCTTGAGGTGCGAGCAGCTCTGAAAACAGAACTCCATGCAGTTTCTCAGGCTTGCTGCGTAGAAGAGATGAACCCTGTGGAGAGATGTACACAACCTTCCCGGAAAGGAAAGACACTGCCATGGAGAATGTGTCCTGTAGGAGCAAGGAAAGTAAATCTGTTTTAATTTTTTTATTTTAATTGGAATAATATATTAGTACTAAACTCAAACTGTATTTGAGACAAACATAAACAATACACAATGAAAGTAAAATAATACTTAAGACTTTTGTTTTGTATACACGCCTGAATTTTTGGAAAGAGATTATGGCAATTGCAATTTAATGGGTCAGTAGATCAGCAGAGGTAGGGGGTGAACACATCCTCAAACCCACTTCTGTAGTAATTATTTACCTACGCAATCAACCGGAAATGTATGTTTTTGGACTACGTGAGAGACTCATGGGCATCGACCCATTCCCTAACCCAGGATGAACCAGGAACCGCTTGCTGAGATGCAGCTGTGGTAATCACAAAGTCACAATGCTGCTCCATTTTCCACTTGATGTCAAAATCTCTCTGACTCCGTGTTTAAGGTTTAATCTATTCAAAGTGTTCCCTCCAGATAAAAAGATGAGTGTGTTCAAAGTATTAAAAGCAATGAACATTAGTCACAGTTTCTGCTCTGAACAACAGATTTCTGTGGAAACTGTCTAGCTACAAAAAAGGACTATGAAAGTAGAAATGAGAAAGCAAGAGTCATAACGTGATAAAAAGGAGAAAACATCTTACTATGTTACAATACCCTTATTAATTTTATCCAAAAATAATAAATAGACGTATAAAAAGTTTGTCATGGCCAAAGTAAGTTGAAATTGTTCATATCAGCCCTTTTTAGTTGTTTAGCAAAACACTACTGTTTTATAAAAGAGTAGAGGCCACAGATATAATTAACTTAGAAATTAGCAAACGATTACGATCCCTTTGTGTAAACCAAACCAAAAAAAAAACAGAATTAAAACACTTGTGAAGCATCTTTTATCCTTATTCTTTAAAGTTATCAATTTTTTCAAAATATAACTATATGGACGATCTTAAGATTATTTTAGATCATTATTAAATAATTAGGAAGACTGATATTTAAGTTGCGTTATTGGGAGAAGTTGTGTGTGACTGATCATCTCCATTGCTCCGTGGACAATGTACAATTGATATGATATTGTTGATTATTTCCTTGTTGACACTCTTCCCATAATCATTTCATAGCACATAGTCATTCCCAAATCCCATTAAAATGCACAATGGCAGAAGACAGACACAGCCATTTTGCCTTTTAAATAGATATGATTTTGTCCTTGGTATATCATTTTGGTAAAGACATCTAAAAATGAGAACTATAATCTAAATTAAATATTTAAGGGGGCATTCCTAAATTAATCAAACGACTTCAGGTTTTGAAGGCAAGAAATAAGAAACAAGATTGGCTTCAACATACTGTGTTTTTGAGCGTGTATTCTGAGGTGATGTTGTCCAGCTCCTCTACAGTGTAAGTGGAGAGATCCAGACTACAGCCGTGACACTCCTCCACATTCCATTGGTGATAATACTCTTGGTTTGCTGCAAGATTACAAGAGAGCAACATGTAAATATTAAATATACAAGAAAACAATTGGGCTAGACAAATACTACAAAATTAAATGGACAATTTTTGTAGATGGAAATACCATTTAAATTAAGAACATACATTTTATGACTTCTTTTTGTTGTTTTGTGCAAAGGTTGTTTGCATAAAGATTTATGGTTTTGTTACGCTGCATGAGCAGCTTTGTTGACAGATCATAAATGAATTTAGTGATGTATTAATATGCTGGTCACCTTCACCACGGATTAAATCCATTACAGAAATGTAGCAAGAGATAGAATGTCTCTTTAAAAAAAAGCATGTTTTGCTAAAAGCATAAGTCACTGTGTGTGAGGAATTTATCTAGAAATCGTTTAACCGCTCACCTTTGACTTGTCTGACACAGTTGAGGGCATATTTGAGGGCGTTAAGAGTACTTGAGCGCCCCTTCATCTTCCTCTCCGGTGGCAGACGGATTTTCAGCTCATTCAGGGCTCTCATCAGCTCTTTCTGAGTCTGGACACGAGCAGACTGGTCACTGCTGCAGCCGCTGGTGGACGGTGGGTCCTGCTCAGAGCTGGTGCTCATCAGGCTGTAAGCCAACGAGCTGCTGGGGGGTGACGGGCTATGCGAGTTGGAACTGAGAGAGAGCAACAAAGCTTGCATCAATATAAAGATATGGCAGCAAAAAAATTTGTTGAATTCACAAGACTGATGTTTATTGAGAACGAATTTCCTAGTATTATCTTAATCTTCAAAGATTTCACCTTTAAAGTAAGTCACGATTGAACAGCAGAAATCCTGAGAAAGAATAATTGCAACATCTTAAACAGCCCTCATCCAGACTCAATCAAAGCTTCCTGCCGTTAAACACTATTTTCAGTGTTTCCTCTGCAATTAATTTATTACAGAGCTCCTTAATACCCCAGTGTTTAAATGAACATGGAACACTGGGGTATTAACACTGTAATAACAGTACATCTTAATTTTAATTAGCAAAGAACGACTGTGTAAAAACAGCACATAAAAGACCCTATACGTGTTGATTAACTCATAAACAAAGTACATGTGCTGCTCTTTCTGAATAAAAGAATTGATAGCTTAGTAGAAGTCTTCCTTTTCTACAGTTTTGAAAGTCTCTCTTTGTCCAGTACCCATTGTCTGTAGCAAACCTAATTGGTCTTCCATTAATAATTATCTCCTGCTTCAATTGTTCAATTGCAAGTATAATTTCATGGGTTTAAATATGTAATCCTCCATTTGAGGCTAAATAACAATGCCACATTGTCTGGGATCACCAAAGTCCCCTAGCATGAGGCAGGTTAACTACATACCTCCCCAAGTTCATTGCAGCATTTTTTGATTACTCCGCACTAGAAACAATTCTTCATAAAGTTGACACCCCAATTAACTAGAACTCAAAAGGAATGAACCATTAACAATATCACATCCAGTAGCTAGCCTCAAGTGGCCACTAAAGGGACTGCAATTTCAGTCTTTTTTTTTCTCCATCAGCTTCACAGAAAGGTTAATAGGGAAAATATCTTTTCTTCACAGCAAGATAAACACCCCCACCGTTCTTGAACCCTAAATAAAAAATATTAGGCAAGTAAACAAATCACACCATCCCTGTCCCACCTAGTCAGAGACTTGATCGCCCACAACCCAGGCACCCACTTATTGGTTTGTTCCAGAGACTGATTTGAAAACTGTTTGGTTTCAATAAGCAATGACAAATCAAGAGTGCCCCCTGGCCTCTTACCTCTTGTTGCTCTCTGTAGTCTCCATGCACATAGCTGAGTCTTTCCCGTTCTGGCTGGAAGAGCTCTGATAACTTCTATTCGACAGCCTCCCTCTGGATCCACTGTTCCTCTCCATCCCTCCTTCGCTTTCCCTCTCCCCAGAGTCATTTCCACTTGATTGTCCATCTGTATCATCAGAGTGTGTCCCTCTGTTAGTACCAGGGGAGCTTTTGGGATTAGAAAGTCCTCCTGGAGATGATCCGGACCCACTATTTCCAGAATTTGAAGGAGAGCCTTCAGTCATAACACAAGTTCTGGAAACAAGCACTCCAATTTTTTCCACCCCTCCAGTTCCTTGGTCACTGTCATTGCTGGGGGCGGAGTCTGAGTTGTCATCACTCATAATAATGCTGTATGAATCAGCTGTTGCCAAGGTGATAACTTTCACCTGACAATAGATTACACAGTGATGAAGTTCACTAGGTTGGATTTCCTGCACTACAGTGGGAAATCATTTTAGTGTAAAAGATCTTCAAAGACTTGATGAAACCAACAGGAATCATTGTGCACTGGGGAGTTTTGACACCCCATCCATTGGTAAAGGTCCTCTAGAATGAATAGAATGTTCTGCACAGAAACAGACTCGACTTCGACTGGTTGTTATGAAACAGGCTTGGCTGCTGCCACAGAGCCAGATGGAGTGTGAGAGTGCAGGAGAAAGTGTAGAAAAAAACAGCCACTGGGAAATTGGGCTTCTAGTCAGGGTCTGATGTTTCAGGCCTCTTCAGTCTGTTTCTTCTCAGGATACACCTGGCAGGAAAAGAAGAAGATGATGAACACTTCAACCTCAAAAGCACTCATTTACACAAAGAAACATACTTCCCAGCACTGTCATGAAGTTGGCAACACCAAAAAGTTTAATTATTTCATTTATAAAAAGGGTATTTTTCATCCAAGTAAAAATACAAGCTTTACGTGATCGCTCTTTAGGTGCACAAAGGAGTTCACATACTTCATGTTTCTGCCTAGATCTTTGTCTCCTTGGAAACCAAGACTCCTTTCTTTTTTTAACACACCTACTCTCTGCATTCTTGTCCATCAAAAACATGTTAGTATTTCTGTCTTCTCAATACCCCCCAAAATTATGTCTCAATTACGCAATTAACACAAGGAGCCACTGTAGAAACATTTCAAATTTAACTGCTACCACAAGCACAGACTATTTGAGAATTGTATCACTTTGGATGATTCATGCTATTTCACATATGCTTTTAAAGCCCAAAGGGGGGGGGGGGGGGGGGGTTGGTGGTGTTTAGTAGCATGGTGACTGAAACCTCAACATGAATTGTTTACTGCTCATATTGATGATAACATATAGGTACAACCGAGTAGGGCTGGGCAATTAATCGAAAAATAGTCGTAATTGACATTCAGACCATACAATACAATTTAAAATAATGTGTTCAAAACAAATGTACAATTTAGAAAACACATTTACAAGTTCTGTAAGGATTTATTTACAGTAAAAACAGAGTTAAATAGGATTAAACTAGCAATAAAAACACACCTCCATGCAAGAACTGGCAAATGGAAGTACCTCCTAGTGCAGGAACAGACATAAATCGGTAATTTTTTTTTTGCTAAAGCTCACCGAAAATATCGGTGAATGCGATTGTAAGAATTTAATTTACAAAAAAAAAAAAAAAAAACATTTTCCAAGACTTGGCTGTAATGGCAAGGGGTCTTTTAAATGTTACATTGTAAGTACATTAAAAGAGTATTTAACAATACTAAACAATGCTTTGGTGGAACAGTGGTGCAGTGGGTAGTTAGAAGGACCCTTGACTTAAGCACTCAAGTGGGAAAAATCCTTATTAAGGAACATAGAAGTAAAGATTGTTGCCTGTATTTTTGGACTCTTACTGTCCACATAATGACGGGGTACCATTTTTGGAGCTACTGAGTTTAGATCAGAGCAATTAGCACAATAAGCGTGAAGAAGCCTTTACCTGCAAATAGTGCACATGAGTAACCAAAAGGGACTAGTAAGAATTGTAAGACAATGGGTTATTCTACAGCACGCTGTTTGGTAAACTAGGCATACATAAAAGTCACTAAGGATGATTGCACCAAAAGCGCTAATGAATAGTAATGTCAGTCTTGGTGCTGATACGCACTCAGCTTGCCTTATCCGACTTAATGAATTAGAAAACATTACTGAACTATTCATAGTTTCCGATTCAAAACTAAATTAGCCTGTTTTGTAAACATAGATTAAGGCTATTCTCAGAGAGTACGTCAATGGATAGGATAGACATTTTAGCAAACACTTAGATTAGAGTACACCATGGGCAAAGCTCCCAATGGCATTGGCATCTCACTCACAATTAACACCTGGGGAAAAGGGAATGCGTCAATCATGCCATGTGACAAGACAAGAAAGGAAGAGATGCAAATCTTCTGAAAGTTTCAATCTTTAGCTCACTGCACCTTCCTAAAAATGGAATGAACCCTATAAATGAGATCTAAAATGGTACTCACAGCCATCAGCCGAATCAATCTAAGCCTGGGTGACCATCCCAATGGCAATGTCGTGTTTTAATGTTGAAGCTGTGCACTTGCCGACAAAATCCTACAAAGCCGATGAATGCTGATCAACAGTTGCCTGACTCCATTATGCCATCTCTGAAGATTGGTTGGTGGTGTGATGGTGTTTCTTAGTTTTGAAGAAGGAACTAAAATTGGCCAGCCTATCATTGCAAGCTGAAACATTCAATGACCAAATTGTGTAGGAATAGTTTGGGATGGACTCTTCCCGATCTTTACTTTGCACAGATCAAGGATCATGAAGACACTGATGCGAGTAAGACTATCCTTCAATGAAAGAAGGTCAAAAATTGAAAATCTAGCGCCCTCACTAAACACCTGTCCTACAACAATAATGTCAAACCCAAATATTCAGTTATATATGTCAATTAGGTTCAAATGCATTTATCGGCATATAAGGGTATTTATTTATATTACTCGTGGGATATATTAACAAAATAGAACATTAATTTCATAAGAAACAAAAGCCACATTTCTCTGCATATGAAAAATCCTTCAAAATGGGAATACTTGCATGAAGCAAATAGGATTTAGATAATCACTGCTGTTTAAAAGAAATGTTTCTTACTTGGGATAACAGTCAAATAACCTGTTGTCAGCACCTAGATCCAACCAACTCTTATTTATTTGCTTGGTTCAATCCAGACGGTCACTTTGTTGGTGAGGCAGATAATAGAACACATAGGAAAAAAACACACACATTTCTAATTCAAAGTGCTATAATCTACCAAAAAGCTGAAAGTCACAGCAATACATAACTATATACACACACAATACGATAGCAACACAATACAATAAAATATATATACAATAAACTACAAATATGTAAATAATCTACAATGGTTACCTTTCAAATTGCAAGAGAAAGCAAAAAAAGATAAACAGGATGGAAAATGATGCAGCTAATCTTGAAAAATGCGTCATCAGCTCCACACTGAACAAAAACAAACTTACATTCCCTTTGGACTGAGTAACGATGGTGCAGACACACTGGGATGCGGCTCTGAGGAACCAGCTACATTTGGCAACACTCAATCCATTGAACGGACAAATTACACACACCATGTGTTCCTCCTGCAGTTTCTACTGAACACCACAACCACTGCTGCAAGCACCTTCATCAAAGCTTCTTGCCTCGATTTGAGTCGTGATTCACGAGCAGAGACTGTCGCTGTCAGACTCGCCTCCGCCTCATGCACAGTAAACACAAGAAACACGTGTCCATCTTCTGGTTTCTTCACACTCAGTGCTCCAAACCATGGACAGCCTTCTGAGTGGAACAACAGTTCACCTGCCAGCTTTAAACTTATCCATTTCTCTTAATCAGTAAACTGAATTCACTGAATGCAGTAAGTATCATGAATTCACACTGTACTATTGACTAACTGAGTATTCAATTCAACAAGAACAACTACGTACAATGAGGGAAAGAAGAATATAACTCCTAAAGATTTTAAAAGGTTAACCACAAACAAGCTGATTTGATTTCTATTTAGTCATTCTAAAGAACCCTTTCCACAATGAAATAGATCAAAAAGCTGAGAATGTCATGGGCAAATTATAGACCTTTACAAGTGTAGTGTAGTTTGGTTAGAAGGTCATAAATCCCTTGGATTCAGACTCAACATGTTCAGGTGGAGTTCAATAATTATGAGAATGGATAGAAACAAAACTACATCGAACCCATAGTCACCAAGAAAACAATTGGTAACACTGTGAAAGACTGAATTATACTTTTTATTATTACTCAATTTAGTTAGTTAGACATTGAAATTTAAGTTACCCCCATGTCCAACCCCTACACAGCCCAATTACCTTTTTGTGATTCATTTCTAAAGCCAACCTCATTAGGGTAAGTTTACCGTCTATGTTCACATACAGCTTGCGGAAAGTGGCAAAGGCTCCCCAATCACTCCCTAAACAGCTACAGTATAGAAATAAGCCCACCTTCCCATTGAAAGTCAAATGGTAGTTGAACATTTTATAAAGTGAAATTTATAAAGTGGAAAAAGTTCTATGGCTTTGTTTAAGTTTTACATTCAATCACAGCAAGCCAACAGACTTTAACAACATTACAGGATTATAAAAATAGATCATTAATTTCTTAATAAATTATCAGTTCTGCTGCCAAAATCTTACTAACGTTGTCTTCAAAAAAAAATTAAACACAGTACTGCAGCAAACATTCAAAACCTACAAACAGAACTCTTTACCCTAATGTAAAAGGTTCCCAACCATTGTTTCTTTCCTTTTTCTGCTTAATTAAGATCTGCAAATATAGGGCTTGACTCTCAGTTTCCTTCAAGGAAAGGGTGTGTTCAAAACATTATTGCATCAATTATTCCTTCATTTTAAAGGAAAATAATTGTCTTTGGGAAGCCCACATATGCATAATCAATTTACTTGAAATAGCAATCGAATTCAAATAAGCAAAATTAAGTGTTTACAGTTATTCCCATAATCCATATGCATCACTGCTCAGGTCTATTTCCACTACACATCCTGCAAAACAAATGTCTGTTGCTTTTAAGCTGACAATATGTTCTATGATTAGTCATTTCGCAAAGCCTATAATGACCTGTATAAAGCAGGAACAACAGGACTTTCTCTGAAGCACAATGTAAACAGTAAAACTCTTCAGTATTTAAACTTGATAAAACTTAGTAGACACACCAAATTTACTAGGAATGTCGTCTTTAAATCTTTTTTGCTCTGTTTATAATAACAATATAAAAAGACAAACACAATGATACACCCCAACAGTTTCATATCACAATACTGCACCGCAAATGCTTGATAAGCAAGTGCCAACACAAGCTAAAATATCAAATTAATACTAAGAACAACATATATTGAGACAAAAAAAATCTTAGATAAAATGAAAACTGTGTTTGAATCATATTTACATTAAACATGTTTTGTAAGGCCTGCTTTTAAGGTTTGCTTTGGTTAAACACTGATCCTTTTTGACCCAATTATGCCCGTTTTTGGTAAACCAGGGGACCAGTGCATGGCACTAAAAACTTTATGGAGGTTGCCAGTTTCAACAACATTTTAACAGTGTTGAATGCAGGTCACATGGTAAACATTGCACATTTTTACCCTTTACTTCCAAAATGGTGTCATTTAAAAATGTGTGCAAGTGCCTCGTATAAAACATATTTACTGATGCCAAAACTTCAAGCAAGGGAAACAATTTGCCCTAGATTTGAAGGCAAAACCACAACTTGGAAACGAACAATATTCACATTTTCTCTATGTGAATGTAATTTAAGCAACCTCATAATAAACCCACGAGCATTAGGGATGAAGGTGGTAACACTTTAAGCACCATTATGTAAAGATTACATGATTAACGTTACAGAATGTGTGCCTTCAGCACACCTTGCTTTCCACAAAATAACCCCCAAAATCTATCAACATACACCTTCATCAAATTGACACATTCACCTAATGAGGAAAAAACATTATGATAATTGCGTATTTAAAAAGTGTTGTGAAACAACACTGTTACACTTTACGTTTCAAGGCAATTGTAAGGGTAACGTTAAACTTTTCGAGTATTCAATAAACTTTAAACACACATAAAAGCCCAAACATTTTTAACTGGAGCCTGAAAGGCAGGGTACAGGCATGTTGGCATTCCATCGGTGTTCAAGATCACTCGAAGGCTATCACCCAGATAGTCTTCTGATTTGATAAACTCTTCTAACAAGCAGAAGATCAGCTTTTGTGGTAATCACAAATTTAAACCAGTAAGTAGTTAGTACTATAAACAGGCATTACCTTTAGGATGTCACTGATGCGTTATAGCTGGGAAGTCGACTGATTCCTTGCTCGAGTTATACGGAATAAAAGTTCGCTTACAGCAGATTTGCGATGTTACGATGTCACTAGAAAACAAACACGACGTTTTTTTTGCCTCAAGTCGACTGAAACCGCGTTGGCATTGTGTGCTAGACACTTGTGTTTCCTCATGACTCGAGACACACACGAGTACACGTGCTTTCCAATGTACCCAAAAACTCTTGCTTTTCCACGATCCTATTGGCTGCGCTTGTTAGAAACAGTCAACCCCATTGGTCCTTTCCCCGCCCATTCAGGAAGAAGGACTTGTTGATTGGCCGAAGCCAAGGGCGCTAGAATCACGTTCATCAGCTGTCACGTTGCAGCGCGCCTGGTCTAATGCATAACAGTGTTGTGTGCAAACCGAGATGTAAAATATCTAAACGTGATTTTAAAATTCCTTGAAGTTCACCGTTGCAATAAATAAAATAATCACAATAAATACTTGTGATTTTGCAGTCTTTTAAATAGGGTTACTTGTTTTGTGCTAGATTTTCCATTCCTTTGCATATTTCAGTGTTTCTGCGCATTCAAAATAAGTTGTATATAATATAATAGTATAATAATCATCCAAAACAGAAAGAACAAATCTAGTTGTTTTGTTTTGCAAATACACCAACATACGTTGTATTTCAATGAATCACTACCAAGACTTTCAGAAACAAACATTAACTATAAATAAAAATATATATGACCTCTTTCAGAAGATCAAGATTATTGAACATTAAAACATTGCTCAAGCTGGTTCACTCAAGGAGTGAATGAGCCATGCTCAGGTACACGTGCATGTGGGGCGGCGCTTTAGATGACGTCAGCGCTGCAGCGCCCCCTCAGAAAAACTCACGAGGCTCGCGGTGTGGCAAGCTGCAGCTCAGTGGCTGAACAGAGATCGCCGTCAGAGGTGCGTCAGTACCAACCTGACCTCCATTTCCCTACTGGTAAAATTGGGCCGCATTCTTTGCCAATGTCTGCAGAGTGTAGATTTTGAGTTAGGCTGCAAGTAACCCAGATCGAAAAGATAATAACAGGTTGACCAGCAGCAAGGGCAACCCAGATGATAAGGCTTCACCAAACGAAACTGTCATCTTCATTTCGTCTTCTTGGATTGAATTTAAGCTGTATCTGGATTCTGGAAAGTGTTAAAGTCACGTATGAACGTATGAAGGCATGGCATTTATATTGATAAAAAAGAGAAAGAACTATGATTACGCATCCTCCATTTTTAGCAGTTGTGTAGAACACTTAATTTCAGTAAAACGTATTTAAGAGTGCAGAAATAGTCAATTACATTACTAGTGTATGCCCAACAAATGTAAATATCGAAGGAAAGCCCATTTATTCAATAATTTTTTTAAAGAAATGTAACTTTTATCCTATATTAGCTCACTACACACAGAATGAATTATTTCCAGCTTTTTTTGGTAATCACTATGATTAAAGATGAAAACCCAAAACCAGTATTTCACCAAATTTACGATATCAGGACAAAGTTCAACAGTGTAGGTTCCCTGCTGCTTAATGTAAATAATGATGTGGCTTACTTGCCACTTGTTCAGAAGACTATCATTGACACCTCCCATAAGGAGTATCAAAAGGAAAATTGCAAATGAAGCTGATGCTCACAGATTATAAAAATATTAATGAAGTGTTAGGATGAATGCAAAAATGTGGGGTGCAGCACAAGTGACAGGTTGAAAAAAACATTACAATTGTTTGTGCTGGACTAAGGAGGAAATGTTCTGGTCTGTTGCCCAGTCCACTTTTCAGAAGAGAGCAAATTTGGCATTTATTTTGGTCATTAAGGTTGCAGAGTCTGGAGGCACAAAATTCAAGCTGCTTAAAATTCAGTGTAAAGTTTGCAGTGATGGTTTGGGGAGCCATGTCATCTGCTGGTGTTGGTCCATTGTCTTTTCTCAAGTCCACAGTCAACACAACTGTCTACAAGGAAATTTTAGAGCACTGCATGCTTCCTGCTGCCGAGAAGCTTTGTATCAGTGATGATTCTTTTTCCAGGATTAACCTGATAGCCCATGTTGTTTTAATTCTATGTCTATATCATACCAACTCAACCGTGTCAAAGGTTGACTGGCTCCCTGCCATGCCAACTTGATGCTGTAGTTAGAAATGTTCTAATTTGAATCTTTAAATGTAATATTTCATAATTAGTATAGTGTGTAGTGACTTTATCTTGATGTTCCAATTTTTTGGCACTTACTTTGATATTTTGCACCATGGTTATCTGATATGAGGCGCTGTATAAAAGGTCCTTTGAGGATTAACTTTTCATCTGTAAGTGCATTGAAACAAGCTTTATTTGTTCAATTGAACATTGCTTAATTTTGTTTTTTTTTCTTTATAAAGACATACCCTGACCTTTTTAATCCGTTTTATTTTAACTATATTTATTTTACACTAATGTAGCATACAATTTTAACGATAAAGGTCTGAGAAAACACGATTGTTGTAGACCTAAATGCTAAACAATACTGCTTGACCTTCCAGATATTTCTTTTCAGTGGAGGGCAAACAAGTTAGAGATTGTTACTAAACTTTATAATACTTTAGTTATATTTTAGAGCAGAACTATGCTGTTTTTACTTATGCCGTGAAGTGCGTGCATCTTTTAAAATGGCAGCCAGTGTCGCACTCTCTGTTGTCCGCCTGTGTCTACGCAGCTGTTAATGGATGCAGGCTTTTCATTTACACAATAGCGCCATCTCCTGGTTACTTTGGCTAAAGCGCTTGGACGCTTGTAAACAAAGGACGCTTTCCCTCTTTGTACAGTGGTGTGAAAGACTCTTCAAATGGAACAAATTAAAATTTGTTAGAATAATTATTTAGGAACAAAAGTTAATTGAAAAAGTAAAACCAAGTGAAGGGAAACCACCATTAAATTTAAAGACTGATTATTGGACGATCGAATGCACAGGGAGTTAAGATAATATAGAAATTGTCTGACTTGTCTGTTTACCTCCCCTTCCGATGTCCCAAAATAGGGAGGTATTTTATAGTATAAAGGCATGAACAGAGACAAGAGTCTTTTAGAGGTGGGGCACTAAAGAAGATTAATTTATTCTTTATCAGGGAATGTGCTCCTTGTGACCAAAATAAAGCACAGGTTGCATAAGGCTCTTAAGTTAATAATGCTAATTGTACCGATGAGCACCATGTAGGATTTAATTAATGTAAAATGCATTAAACTTGTATGTTGGGGATCAGATCTCAATATTCACTTTTCAGTGTGACAATACTTTTATGAGATGATTAGTAGATTATTGCTATGTTGCAATATAAATCCACATTTCAAGGCAGCTCAATGTCTTAATATATAACATTTAAAGCTCTGAACTGAAGTGCATGTAATGTATTTTAAAAAATGGAAGATCTGCAGACTGACTGATGGACTGTCATGGAGGACAGCATGATTTTAAAGAAAAAAAAAATTAGAATATTTCTAGGTTGCCCGCCTCTCGCCCAAAGTGAGCCGGAGATCCACCGTAAGACCTCCTTGACCCCGAAAGGTAACATGTGGGTAAGAAGATGAAAGAAGATTTCTCATTCTTGTGTGTTTTTAATTCTTGTCAATTAATACAATTGATGTATGCATCAAGGGCTTTGCACTGCATTTTTATTTTTTTGCGCCTACACACTTAGTCTTTCTCCATACTCTGTCTACCTCTGACCTCATTCACCTCGATACTCCGGCTCGAAGTACCAGGTCCTCAGATCAAAAAATTACGAAACCCATTGTTCCATGTCCATACATAGGTCAGTAAAAGTAATGCCCCATTACTAACCTAATAATTTAATGTTACATTATAGACTTAAAAGCGTTTCTGCGTTAACGACAACATCCAGTCCAGTACAATAAATGTTTATTTACACATTCCATTACGTCAAATTCAGAAATTCAGCAGATATACTTTGTGTTGTATTCACAAAAATGAAACCATTTAAAATGCAACAATTGATGGTTTACTGACATCTGCAAATATTGTTCTCCACTCTGGATGCTCAGGGCCCGCTGGGTTCTCACGTGTCGCACTGTCTCTTTAATATCCACAGTACCACACTCCTCGAGATACAAATGTCCATAGTGCAAAATGTGCCTGTAGAAAACAAGCAAATAAACAAAATGTTAAGAAATAGAGAACAGGTGTAGAGAGAGAGAGAGAGAGAGAGAGAGAGAGCATGAAAGAGAATAGACAAATAGATAGCATGCAGAGAGAGAGCTAGAGGAAAAAGAGAGAAGAGAAAATGAAAGGAATTAGAGGAAGAGAGTGAAATAGATAGAGAGAGAACAAAAAATAGAAAGAAAGAGACAGAAAGTTAGAAATACAGGAGAGTGAGGTAGAGAGAGCGAAAGTAAAGAAAGGGAGAGAAAGAGAAAAATAGAGAGCAAAGAGAAAGGAGAAGACAAGAGTGATACAAGAGAGAGCACAAGAGAGAATAGCTGCTACATAAATAAACATTCAACTATTTTCCGGGCATTTGAAATGAAGACAATAAACAAGTTGTTCTTGCAAAATAATTTGATTGGTTACATTCACATTTTGGGGGGTTTGTTTCTTTATACGCAATTTGCTAAGACAGGATAGACGCCAATCAGTGTCGAAAAAAGTAAATAAAATACTGCTAATTAAAGCAGGTTGAAGAAAAATAGTGCAGTAAAAATACAGATACTGAGCTAGAAATGTATTTAAGTAAAAGTGAAATTGTACGTTTTGAAATCTACTCACTAAATTAGAACTTCTGAAAAAAACTACTCAATTACAGTAATGAGTATTTGTAATTAGTTACTTTACACCACTGGTATTGTCTGGGGAGACAACGAGTATGTTATTGAACACAACTGATTGTCTTTTTCTTCTGCGTATAAGCTTTGGATATCTGGGCTTTTACTCTTCGTTCACATGATCACAAAGGAAAAATATTTGAAGCAGACGGTAGATACCTGTTCGGCCAATCCCAGCACTGCAGTGGACCACCATCGGAGGTTGGGTACCTTCAGACAGCATTTCCAACAAAGACTCTTGTTTCTTATTCACTTGTGCACAGAAGTCCAACAAGCTTGAAGCTGATTTAGGGACATCATAGTCTGGCCAGCTCTTGTAGAAGAAATGAAACACTTTTCTACTTTCCTCGGTCTGTAAGAGAAGCTTGAATTCACTGACATTCTTCTAAAACTCATCAAAATATTGATCCATTCTCCTGAAATGGAGAATGAGGCACTGACCTCAATGTTCAACAGCTCCAAGTGTGATATCTGAAAGGCTTCAAATGGCTCTACATGGACATTTTGAGCAGAAAAGCATCCAAATCCGATAGACTGCCCAGGTTCCAATGGCCAGTACTGTCTGCATTTTTCTTTGCCTCTTTCTTCAAATCTGCGATTGGGAGAGCAGTTGTAATTATCCTGGGGATCTTTATCTTAAGAACTAATCATTTTCATAGAATCTGATCATCAAAACGTGTTAAAAATCTAAATCAAATAGATGCAAAAACCTTGATTTCATAATATTGGGCAAAGAAGCAATGTAGAACTCAAACGGTTCTTGCAGATCTTTACCAGATCTCTAGATCTGTCAGGTTTCAGGGCTGAGCAATATAAAGTTTCAGTTTCCTCCACAGATATTCAATTGGATTTAGGATTTTAACATGGATTGTCATGTTGGAAGACCCAGACACGACCCTGACTGAGGGACTGCGATTTTTGCCCAATATGGTTATCCTCTCCTGATGAGTGT
Source organism: Danionella cerebrum (assembly GCA_007224835.1). Taxonomy (NCBI): domain Eukaryota; kingdom Metazoa; phylum Chordata; class Actinopteri; order Cypriniformes; family Danionidae; genus Danionella; species Danionella cerebrum. The sequence goes on along the minus strand of SRMA01027258.1, from coordinate 11,029 downwards.
TCATCCTTTCCTGATTATAGTGCAGTCACCCCATGCTTCACGGTAGCTATGGTATTATTGGGATGATAGTGATACTAATCATTCTTCTTCCTCTGAGCACGGTGGATGGAGCTAAGACAAAAAAAAGTTCTACTTGATCTCATCTGAACACAAGACTTTCTTCCATGATGGTCCTTGGCAAAAACATTAGATGGGCCAGCATGGTTTTAAACCAGGGGTGTTGCTGGAGGTCCACAGTTTAGCTACAACCGCAACTAAACCCACCTGATGCAGCTCATTAGGTCCTTTAGGCTGTTTGTAAGTTTCATGTTTGGGTCTCTCTGAGCAGGGTTGGAAGTAAACTCTGCAAGGCTACTGGTTGTAGCCTTAGAAACGGTGGTCCCAGCTCTCTTCACAGCATTGACCTGCTCCTTACATGTAGTTATGCGCTGATTCTTCACCATTCCCAGCATCACTGAAACCCCATGAGGAGAGATCTTCTGTGTCCGAGGAACATTGACAGTTGCTCCAACCGTTCTTTTTTTTATTCCGGCTTTTGAAGGTCTACAATTTTGTCTCTTGTGTCTTGTTCTTTGCTCTTTGGTTTTGCCAATGTTGTTACGTACACTTTTGACTAATTGACTAATTTCTTTGTAAGTTATAAAATTATTTATAATTAGGGGGAGCTTGCGAAAAACCACAGGTTGATCTGATACTTATTGACCTTACTGCAATACAAGGACAACAATAATAGTCGCTAAACATTACCACAACTCTGGATCATTTGAGGAATATAATCAAAAATACTCTGTAACAATGGAAATGTATTTTGCAAAGGCAAAATAAAAGTACTGATTTTAATGGTACAGGTTACAGCTGGCAACACCCTAATAAATCTAATAAATTAAAAATGAAAACTAGCTTTGTTACACAAGGAAACTAACCTTGTAATCATAACAATAACAACAACTTCTTGCTCCCAGATCATTTGCCAAAAGTCACCAAAGGTTTCTGGCAAGGGACCTGAAACATGAACACTTTCATGAATATACACAGAGTAAAATTTGCAGCATGCTTGTATGCTTTGAAAAACAAAGTCTAACTTACCCTGCGCCGAGATATAAGCGTTTGTCCTCTTGTAACCGTCCATAAAATTAGCATGGATATAGTCTGATGTCTGAAATTAATACAAATCAATCAACTGATCATGAAATTAGAGATAATACTTTCAAAAGTTAAAAAGAAGCTGTACTAAAATGATCAGAAAGTGAAAATCACTAGGCAGTGAAAACGCAATCTCTTCATGCAAAAATATACTTAACAATTCAACCTCCTCCTTGAACAAGAAGGAAACACTATTTTAACAATTTTTTTAATTTTATTTTATATGCTAAATAAATCTACATGCTAACACTACCCTTTTGAAGAGAAAGACATTATACTGACCTCGTCATTCAGTCGAACTCGTGAATGGTCAAGACAGGGGATATCTCTATAGCGGTTCTTGCACTGGTTAGAAGCTTTCCTGTCAGAAAAAAAGCACATTTATTTGTTTAACCACGTTTGTATCGTTTTAACAAGCCTTTCATGAAGGAAAGAGGCACTTACCAAAAGTGGCTGAAGGTTCCGGAGGGAAATTCTCTCCTGATATTCTCAACTCATGGTAAATGCTGCCCTTCCTGGATTTAACACGCATCGCCAGATCCTGGAGGTCAATTCCACTGGGAGGAAGTGATGATGAAGCTGTTTCCGCTGAGATTTTTGAGTCATTCAGAATGGACCAATCAAGGGAGTCGCTCTCACTGCTGATGCTCTGAATGTCGTAATCAGCATCAGTCAGGATCTTACTTTTGGTGTTCTGTATCATTGAGTCGAGGCTGGGGCTGGACGGATCCACTGTATCTTCAGTCTAAAGTCCAAAAGATCAGTAAACATTGATGTTATAAGAATGTTGTAATTATTTTATTGGAATGCTACAAATGGCATGTCTATAACCATATGGGGCAACCCATTAGAAGAAGAGTGAGACCTCGATGGACCTTGGAGATCCAGCACAGCTAAAAATCAAGTTGTTACAGAGAGTTAACCACCGGCCATGACTACTCTGAGCTTTTACGGCTGACGGTTGACCATAAATGAATGGGATAGACCTGCACACTTTCAGGCCCAGGGATGTCTGGATTAATGCAGCAAATCCCATTTTGTTGACTATTACCATCACAGCTGGTGCTAACCCAGTCAAGAGGTCAATTTGTGCAGGAAAAAAAAGAAAATGGATAAAGAGGCACAAAACAATTCTCTTACATTAGCCATGTTTGAGAACACAACGCTTTATTCTGCATTACATGCCTCTTTTCTAAAACACCAGAATCAGACAGAGACATGATGGGCTTGGATGGTATGATTGCTTTAAGGTTCTTTTGCATAACACAAGGTTTTGAAGTTTTTATCGCACTTCTGCGTTTGATGCCACTCCCCACCTGACTGAAATTTCATGAATAATACGGCAAGTGTTTTAAGAATAAATAATTGGTTTGTACAAAACTTTGTACTTACAGTAACATTAATAGGGGGGCTACATTTGAAATTTATGTCGTTTTAAGTGCAATGTATTTTCTACTTGCCATTTAATGTACAAAACATTAAATACCACTGTAGAAAGTATATGCTACAATAATGTGTAATCACTGTGTAATCTTTAAATCAAGTAAAGTGCAACTTAAACATTTCAACCATGTTCTGTGAGAAACTAACGTAGAAAAATGTATTTAAGTAAACAGTTTATATACACTTGTACTCAGTCTATTGTCTCGTCTAATTTTAGTTTTACCTGTAGCTCGGGAAGGTCCAGGAGACAAACCTCTATAAGCCATCGTTAACAATCGATGTCGAAATGTAAACGGCAATTAAACAAGGATGAGAGCAAACCGAACACGTTACATCTCAGCACACTGCAAAACGTAATCACACTATCCACAGAAAAGCAAAATTGAAATGAAAATCGAGTAAATGTAGCTGTTCATATCAGCACCGCGACAAAATGTTCATTTTCGTTTTATAAAAGATGCACATGCATCATTCAAATCTCACAGTAAGAGATCGTTTTTGACGACTCGAGTTATTAAACTGCTTTAATGGAAATGTTTTAAATTACTTAATAATACAATCTCATGTCGAGTGTTCAGAATTATTATCATTAAAGTTTATTCAAGCTTATGAAAACAGAGTTTAAACATAAGAATGTATTTATTTATTATTTAAATTTAGCAAATATTTTACTTTTTGATTGTATATTTATATTATTTTTATTTTAAAATAATACATAAACTATTTTAGAATACACAGTCACAATAAGTCAATTATTTATTTTACTTTTCTCTGTAGAGAGTACTTATTGAATTTTAATGTGTTCTTTACAGCAAATGTTCAGTAAAAAATAAATTCTGTTGTTCTTTATCTTTAAACGTTTAAAGATGACCAGCAGCATCAGGGTGTGTCCTGATTGGGTAGCAATCGTGACGTCAGCTACATATATTTTAACCAACCCAGCTACGCTGATTTTGGATGTCTTGATGTTTATATGTTGTAGTTTTATTTGTTGGCAATAAAAAAAAAAAAAAAAAAAAAAAGCTACGCTGATTTCTTGTTTATTTTAAGTATGATATTTGGTACTCTTTCCACCACTACTCGTTTTCAAATATGAAATGACTGAGGTCACTGTTTATAACTGTTCCCAGTTGGTGGAATTCTCTCCTTGTCCCAATGTCTCTCCAACTTTTAAACATCAGCAAAAACCCTTTATTGTCAGAGACCGTATTCATATATAAAATAAAAAAATAATAAAAAATTTATTTAAATTAAGTGATCACGTAATTTAGCGAGATTTGGGCCAGCCAATGGCGACTTTTCTTCCTGAGGTACTATATAACAGCTCTGTACACATATAACCTTCTTTCAATCATAAAGAATTCAAGCTAATTTTCTAAGACATGTTTTATTTGATTGAATGAATTCACGCATTGTTTGGGAATAGCAAGGTAACTGATGGGGAAATAAATTATCCAGGAGAACAAAACATAGACTGTAACGTGACACCACCAACTGCCATTTGACTCAAATGAAGCCATTTCAGAGCTGGTGAGGAGGCAGCCATTGACGGCTGCACATGCGCATAAGTGATTTAGGGGAAATTAAACCACACGAAAAAAATCCTGAACCACACAAAAAAAAAAACTTGAGCCAATGAAAAAAACTATTGAAGTTTGTTCACTGTATGGATAACTTTATTAAAACCGTTTGTGTAAATGCCTTACTTTCTGAGGAAATAATTTTTAAAGAACAGCCTTTTGCCATAGACTTGTAATGGGTGGCCATCATTCTGCAGCCAGCACCGTGGGGGCGCTCGCTTGCAATTTGGCTTCACTCCACCGGCCATGGAAACAGGCTTGACTTGAGAAACGGAATGGTTCTAGAGCTGTTTGTTAGCGTCACCTGACGACAGTAAAAAAGTCATATGACCCTCTCTGAGTGCGGAAGAGATTTCAAAGTGCACCGGGGAGTCTGGAGTCTTGTGTCCAGCAGACCTACAGCTTGGAAGATGTTTGCTCTGCGAATCTCCCTCTGCGTGTTCGCGGTTTTTCATGTGGTCAACGGCGTGTATGACCCAGACGAGGTGCTGGATCTTCCGGGCATGTCCTTTAAACCCACATACCGCCAGTGGTCTGGGTATCTGAAGGCCAGTCCTGGAAAGTTTTTGCATTACTGGTGAGTGTTCTGTCAAGGCGATCATGAATTAGACAAAATAAAGACAAAATAAAAAAAGAAACACAAGATGCAAACTGTTTTTGCAGCTTAAGTAAATCTAAGTTTATTTTCTCTTTTACAGATTCGTTACAAAGTGCGCCTTTGGCATTAAAAACATTTATCAACGGTTTAACTAAAATTTTTAAAAGTTGTTTTTATTTACTGCGATGGACTGGCGACCTGTACAGGGTCTACCCCCGCCTCTCGTCCAATATGCGCTGGAGATGGGCACCAGCTGACCCCAGTGACCCCTAAAACTGGAATAAACGGTTTGGAAAACGAATTAATGTTTTTATTTATAAGATTTCTCAATGTTATTATTGACATAGGTGCTAAATAGCACTTCTTCGTCTAAAAGAACCCATTAAGCTCTCTTTGGTTCTTCAACGTTTTTTTACTGGATATTTCTAGATTTAAAGGTGCTATATAGTGCACACTTTTTCCACTTCAAAGAACCCATTAAGCCCTTTTTGTTTTTTTCACTGGTTCTCTGCAGGTTTGAGGGTTTTTTCTTTATGGTTTTTGGGGTTCTGCTATAGCATTATGTTGGCGTAAAGAAACTGTTATGGCTTTTTTGGTACTTGTTGTCTTTTTAATGTGCTATATGCATTTGCTGGTCATATAGATCATACCAAAGTTTCTTAATTCCATGCATTTGAACATTGGTTCTAAATGGCACTTTTGAATGTTAAAGCTAAAAAGCACCTTTGACGTTTTTTTCTAAATAGCACCTTTGACGATAAGTGTTAAATGGAATGAAAAAAGGTTCCCCTATGATTATGTTCCAAAGAACCAGATTTGATTCTATATAGAACATTTTTTAGAGTGTATAGGGGTGCTTAGCTGGTGACATTTTTTGATTTATTCAAAATATGAGGCACTGTGATCCAGCCCAGCCACCACAATATCCTGTAGTGACATGCCATCCCATCAAGTTTGTGTTTAGCTGTGTCATCATTCATTGTTCAACTAAAAAAAAATGAGTGGAAGGCTGAGTGATGTCCTGAATACCTGGCCTCCACAATCATTTGACCTCATCCCAAGATGGTTTGGAATGAAATACACAGCAGAGTTGAGGAACATCTCCAGGAACAAAAGACTGCCCTATTTAAAGCAAAGAGAAGCCATTTTAGTTTTCATTGCTCTGACTGTTTAGTTACTGAAGGTTATAAAAATATGTTTAGTTATTTAGTTACTAAAGCTCAGTATATTTTTTGTGTTCACTAATGTTTAACTAAAAAATGTGTCATGTATTTTCATTTTTTTCAAATATGAAGTAATATAGTTTAATAGTTTACTTTTGTTGCCAAGTGACTAAATGATCTGTTTCAGGTTTGTGACGTCTCAGAGAAACCCTGTAAAGGACCCTGTTGTGTTGTGGCTAAATGGAGGGCCAGGTTGCAGCTCTTTGGATGGCTTTCTGTCAGAGAATGGTCCTTTTCATGTAGGTCAACACATTTTTGTCATATTGATTGTTTTAATACTATAACTATACTCCTCCAAACTCAAACAGATTCCATTCAACTCGAAACAATCATCTTTGGGACCCTGTGTCTGTGTTTCTTAGGTCAACGATGATGGCGCAACTCTTTACGAGAATGAGTTCAGCTGGAATACGGTTGCCAATGTTCTGTATCTCGAGTCGCCAGCTGGAGTGGGGTATTCCTACTCTGATGACCAAAAGTATCAAACGAATGATGATGAAGTGTGTAAACATTTACAGGTCTTCATGGCATAACAATCCAGACAGACTATCTTTAATAAAGCCTGATTTTCTTTGTTGTAGGTGGCAGAAAACAATTACCTAGCTTTGGAGAGCTTTTTCAACAAGTTCCCAAATTTCTCCCAGAATGAGTTTTTTATTTTTGGTGAGAGTTACGGAGGCATTTATGCACCCACACTTAGTTTGAAAGTGGCCACTGGTCAGCTTAAAGTCAACTTCAAGGTAAGTTCACTGTAGCTTCTTAAGACATCACAGTCACATTGGGGATTTTCACTCAACCAGTTCCTTCTTATAAAAACACTGGACCAAGTAGAAATCATGTATGTCTGTAGTTTTTATTGTCTATGTAATGGACGATAAATAATCATGAACAAGTCTGTTCTTATTTTTATTTTATTTGACAATAACATTTCCTGTATAGCTGTGCTTATAAGTTTAGAAACTGTATAGCTCATGAGCAAAAGTGTTAGAAATTATTTGAAAAAATATCAACTATGACCAAAAGACAACTGAAACTGATCAAAATTTCCCTGACCAAGTTTACACACCAAAAAATGAGCACCCTTGCCTTTTTCATCCACTGATTTGCTGAAATTTCTGAAATCTGGGCAATGGGGAAAGCAAAAGAGCTGTCAAAAGATCCACGGTAAAATGTTTTTTTTTTTTTTTTTTTCATTTGGTTCTTTTTTTTCTGAAAAATGGCCCAAAGAAATCTGAAAATGTAAACTTGTGAGCACAACTGTAGACTGGAAACTAATGGGATAGGGGGGAAGGGCAGGAAAACGAGACTCCGCAATAGAAGTTGGGTCAACCTGTTATCCAGTAAACACAACTGTGTCAGGTTGTAAAGCTGTCTGTTACACACTAATAGAACTACTCCATGCAACAGCATACACATGAAGTAATAAGTAAATGAAACTTCCATTTTAATATATGACCACTTTTTCTTTAGGGGATGTCAGAACTCCGTATTGGCTGCCACAAACATTACCATTTTTCTTTTTATTATTAATGCATTGTTCCCAAAAATATTTTTGATGCTTTCTATCTTTTCACTACCTATTTTTTTGCGAATTTTGGAATATTGCTTTAAAAACCTGGATGGAAATGAGCATACATTTTTAAAATTTGCATAATAAACTTTTTGTCCAATAAGAAAAAAAGTGCATAAACTGATGGAAATGCATTTATCAAAAAAAAAAAAAAAAAAAACCAATGCAATAGGAGTGTGTTTTTTTCAGTTGGAACCAACGGACTGATTTCATTGCACAACATCTGAAATGTTGTTTTGGTCATACTAACATTTCTTCCTCATCAAAGTGCTATGGGATTATCACCTCCCAGAACTGTCTTAACCAGCTGCGTTCCCAAAGAGCAGTCTTCTGCCTCCAAAAGCAAGACGACATGACATGTGGACGACAAGACGACATGTGGATATTACCTTTCGTCGACGTGTTCTAAGACACAAATGAAAAAAGGCTTTCTCCTATATGGCAGAAACTTTCCTTTTTTTGTTGCCGGTTTATCAGAAAATTTAATTAGCTTCTTGGGATGGACACATGGCTATTGTTTTGATTTAAGTCTGCTCGTTAGCATATTTAAATGTAATAAATGAATGAAGAGTTGGAGTGGGGTGTTGTACTCTTGCATGTGTGCTCGTTTTCCTGCTGACTGGGGTTTACATTGAGAATCTGCATCATTTTTTGTGCACGTGTGCAGATGTGGCTGTACACAGTAATTTAAGTCCTCCCACATCTTTATACTTGAGGCCTCAGGTTCTTGTGGTCAAAACTGCAAACTTTTTTTTAAATCAACATCTGAAAGTTTTGACTGCATGTAGTAGGTGTTCATTTTGCTTTCTTGCTTGTAAACCACACCCTAACAGTCTACATCAGGAACTAGGAAGAAATAATCTGGGAACTTTCAGTGAATTTCCTCTGTGCTTTTCTCATTTCTATGCAGGGCTTTGCTGTGGGCAATGGCATTAGTAGTTTTGCACTTAATGACCAGTCCCTGATCTACTTTGGGAACTACCATGGTCTCTTTGGACAACAGTAAGGGAAAACAATAATTTCTAACAAAACCTTTGTCAGCTTAATCGAGCTGTCACTTGCAAGGGAATCAAAATTAGATTTACTTATAAGTATTTATCACTCAAACGATGAACCCTGAGCTGTGCTAGCATAAGTCACAGTAATAGAAATGTAGAGGATGTTATAACCATATGTCCATGACAGATGGTCATTTGAGGGTCTACTGCCAGGTAACTGCTGTCAGGAGGTTACAAGAGTTTATAGACTTTAGCAGACCACCTGGGACTTTTTTTTTCCTAAGAACTTTAACAAATTACATCAATCAAAGGTATAAAAGTCATCAGCAAACCATCATCGACACTAGAAGTCCAGAATTGAGGAACACAAGAAAGCGTCCCAGTATAGCGCTGAACCCAAACAATACTCTATTTTATTCTTTATTGGTTGAGTACAATTTTTAATCTAGCCACAGGGGTTGCAAGCCAGTGACTTCTGTGCCGGTCCCAAGCCTGGATAAATAGAGAGGGTTGCGTCAGGAAGGGCATCCGGCGTAAAAAATGCCAAAAACCAAATATGCGAGTCACCAAATCGATTTCCATACCGGATCGGTCGAGGCCCGGGTTAACAACGACCGCCTCCGGTGCTGTTGACTTACAGGGTGCCGGTGGAAATTGGACTACTGTTTGTCGAAGAAGGAGAGGAGGGAGAAGGATTCGTCGACAGAAAGAGAAGAGGAAAGGCAGGAGTATAGATCTGAGAATAGGGACTCTTAACGTTGGTACAATGACGGGGAAGGGTAGGGAGCTGGCGGACTTGATGGAGAGAAGGAAGGTTGATATTCTGTGCGTGCAGGAGACCAGGTGGAAGGGTAGCAAAGCGCGTAGTATTGGAGGGGGATACAAACTGTTTTACTATGGTGTGGATAGGAAGAGAAATGGGGTAGGAGTGATCCTGAAGGAGGAGTTTGTGAGGAATGTTTTAGAGGTGAAAAGAGTGTCAGACAGGGTGATCAGTTTGAAGTTAGAAATTGAAGGGGTGATGTTGAATGTAGTGAGTGGTTATGCTCCACAAGTAGGCTGTAAGTTGGAAGAGAAGGAGAGATTTTGGAGTGAGTTAGATGAGGTGATTGAGGGTGTTCCCAGAGGAGAGAGAGTAGTAGTGGGAGCAGATTTCAATGGGCATGTTGGCGAGGGCAACAGAGGTGATGAGGAGGTGAGGGGCAGGTTCGGTGTTAAGGAAAGGAACCTAGAAGGACAGATGGTGGTGGACTTTGCCAAGAGGATGGAAATGGCTGTAGTTAATACGTATTTCCAGAAGAGGGAGGAACATAGAGTTACCTACAAGAGTGGAGGTAGGAGTATGCAGGTAGACTACATCCTATGTAGACGAGCCAATCTGAGAGAGATCAGAGACTGTAAAGTAGTGGTAGGAGAGTGTAGCCAGACAGCATCGGATGGTGATGTGTAGGATGTTTCTGGTGGTCAGGAAGAAGAGAAGACAAAAGATTGAAAAGAAGACCAAGTGGTGGAAGTTGAAAAAGGAAGAAGATTGTGAAGAATTCAGACAGAAGCTGAGACAGGCTTTGGGTGGTCAGGAAGAGCTTCCAGATGACTGGGAACCTACAGTAGAAATGATCAGGGAGACAGGAAGAAAGGTGCTAGGTGTGTCAGCTGGAAGGAGGAAAGAAGATAAGGAAACATGGTGGTGGAATGAGGAAGTACAGGACATCATCCAGAGGAAGAGGCTAGCTAAAAAGAAGTGGGGCATCGAAAGGACTGAAGAAAGCAGACAGGACTACAAGGAATCGCAGCACAGAGTGAAGAGGGAGGTGGCAAAGGCCAAACAGAAAGCATATGATGAGTTGTATGCCAGGTTAGACACTAGGGAAGGCGAGAAGGAATTGCATAGATTAGCGAGACAGAGAGACAGAGATGGGAAGGATGTGCAACAGATAAGGGTGATTAAAGATAGAGATGGAAAGGTGCTAACAAGTGAGGAGAGTGTGCTGAGAAGATGGAAGGAGTATTTTGAGGAGTTGATGAATGAGGAGAATGAAAGGGAAAGAAGGGAGGAAGATGTGAATATTGTACAGCAGGAAGTTGAAAAGATTAGAAAGGATGAGGTGAGGAAGGCTCTGGGAGAATGAAGAGTGGAAAGGCTGTTGGTCCAGATGACATACCAGTGGAGGTGTGGAAGTGTCTAGAAGAGACAGCAGTGGAGTTCCTGTCTAGGTTATTCAACAGGATTTTAGAGAGTGAGAAGATGCCTGAGGAATGGTGGAGAAGTGTCCTAGTACCAATCTTTAAGAACAAGGGTGATGTGCAGAGTTGTAACAACTACAGAGTCATAAAGTTGATGAGCCACACAATGAAACTTTGGGAAAGAGTAGTGGAAGCTAGGTTAAGAAGGGAAGTGGACATTTGTGAACAGCAGTATGGCTTCATGCCCAGGAAGAGCACTACTGATGCAATTTTTGCTCTGGGATTGTTAA
>SRMA01027257.1:325656-375610 GCA_007224835.1 Danionella cerebrum | reverse complement strand
GCTTATGAAAACCCACATAACTCCATTAATGAAGGATCAAACTGTCCAAGTTTGTGAAACTGTCCAAGTGAATGTTTAGCGGGAAAAAACCCTCACAGACTGAAGACGATGCAGATCGATCATCATCTTATCGAAACATCGCAGATAAATGTGCCCATTTCACATCTTGAAATGTATTTTAGCGTGAGAAATCGGGTTTGTAGCGTGAGAGATCACTCAAATGCGTTGAATGTGTGAGAAACGTCAGCACAGCTCTGTAGTTTCGCTCGTGAGTATGGATGCGGAAGCCAAAGGCATTGTGGGAAATGTAGTTTTTATCCCCCGTTTTCGTTACGACCGCGCTATGGTAGAGATGGGCGATGACGTCAGCGCGCAGCGCTGGGTATACAAAAATGGCCGCGGCTTCGGCCTAGCTCCGGAGCTCTTACGCCTCTCATACGACCGTGACCGGACTTTGCGGCGCTCTGCATTCGCTCGATAAGACGCACCAACTTTTTCCCCCTCTGTTTTGGGGAAGAAAAAGTGCGTCTTATGAGCTGAAAAATACGGTAATGTTGCCCTGCGATGGACTGGCGAAATATCCAGGGTGTACCCCCACCTTTCGCCCAATGTGCGCTGGAGAAAGGCACCAGCAGACCCCCATGAGCCCAAAAAGGGAATACGCAAATGGAAAATGAATGAATAAATGGTACACTCACAGTTCCAGAGATTTATTCCCAAGACCACTAGCAGAGGGTGTTCGGAAAATGGGTCACACAGTCCTGGCCAGGAATAGGCAAGACGTGTGCCTCGATAAAGGAAGATGCCAGTGTGATCGATGTGGTGTAATTCCTGTTTGACTATCACACAACCAAAAAGGCTGGGACAAGATCTTTGCGGAGTAACAAAGAGGTTCATTGTCTGCTCAAAATTTGAACTGGTGAAAATATTAAAAGCTACCGGTTTTTAATATTTCCAGATCAATTGCACACATACTTTTACATACAAGCGGCACTAGGCTAGTAGAGATGTAATAAAGTCATTCTTCACTTCCCTATTTTTCCACAAAAATCACATCTTCTGAACCGTTTGATAAATGTGAATGGCTTCAAGAAGGCCTTTGTTCTTTGCTGAAATACTGCATTCATTACTGTGTTCATTACAATGGATCAGGAAACAGAGCAGTGTGATGATAAACCTGGGAGAGGCTTGAGGAAAGAGAGAAAACTGTGCTCCGGCAGAAAATGCAGATCTCATTGTGAAGGGGGTTGCATAGGCTGCCAGCAATACCACTTCATAAACGCTAGTCTTCACTTGGGTTTTGATTCCATGTCGCAGGTTATATAAATAACCTTCAAGCATGTTTTTAGAGATGGTTATATTTCTGCATTTTTTTGAAACGCTCAGTGATTTGGTTCACGTTTGTTTTCCTCATCCCCGAGACACTCTGGTATATATTACATCACTAATCTGACTCATCACAGAGCTTATGGCCATGCAGTGCCTACACTGCGTGATGTTACAATTTTCGGGAGGTGTACAAAAGGCTCCAGCAGATCAGCATCTATGCAGAGGTTTTGAAGCAGAGGCATTAATCAGGCTTTAAAGAGGATGGTCTCAGCAAACCTTACCAGCAAACCTGATTTTGACCAAGTCCAGCGGGTGCAGTACCAAGGTGGAAAGCACTCCTCCGCTGAGCCCTGCGATCAGATTCTCTAGCTTCACATGCCTGAAAAACTGCTGCAGGCTGCTGGAGAGAGGTGGGGGTGTTGGGGCACCTGGGCTGGCACTGGGGTTCATGTCTGCAAAGAAAAACAAATAGTAACAAATGCATGCAGTCACCTGGGAACTCACCACTCCTAAACACACACCCAAAAATCCACCTACAACAATAAACAACATACAGTGGTACCTCGAGATGGCTTTAGTATCCCCAACATTTCGTAACTCGAAGCATTCGTATCTCGAGGTACAACTGCATTTATGGACAGACCAACTGCCAGGGAGGACAATCTGCGATAGGTTCCCATGAAATACAGTAGGGAACAGCATGTATTGACCAACTGTATTAAGCAAAAACAACTGGAACATGCCTCCAAAAGCGTTAAATTGCTGTGACGGGATCTCAGCTCATTACAGAATACAGTATCATTATCGCTAAAAATAACAATACAAAACTTTCACATTAACACACGCTCGAAAAGTCCGTTCACCATTCCTCCAACACTTTCTCGGATTGTTTTTATGCATCTGAAGCAGGTAAACAAGCGTTTGGAGAGTGTGTGACCTTACTATTAAATGTCAGATCATTTACAGTGACAGCACAGAAGACTTGGAAACATGCTGAACCTGAAACATGGCGCTTTACACACAACAAACTGCGCATCTGCACATTTCAAAATAAGAGTCTTTGCTCTTTCCAAAGACAAATTTAACCCTTCAGACCTGAATTATTTTCTAGATATCTAAGGAATCTTAAAATTATTATTTTTTGTCAAAAGTTATACATAATGTTTTTTTTCAAATAGTTATAATATAAGTGTCAACATTTTAACCAAATTTGGCCATATATTTGTGGCTGTCAAGTCTAAAGTAACAAATTTTTTGTTTTATTAGAGTCTATATGCAAATATACCGAAAGAGGCCGACAACCAACAAGCTGGAAGGCCAGAGTGCTACCAATGTATCAACGTGCCTGCCATGTTCATTCATTCATTCATTCATTCATTCATTCATTCATTCATTCATTCATTCATTCATTCATTCGTTCATTCGTTCGTTCGTTCGTTCATTCATTCATTCATTCATTCATTCATTCATTATCTTTCGCTGAATATGTTTCTGAGAATCTGTTTCAAGTACTAATGGTATATATTTTGTTTAATTGTAATATCATTAATTTAAACAAAAAAGTATTACATTGAATGTAACAATCCAAAGGTTTTTTTGTTTGTTTTAAATCCTCTTTTTTTTAGAAAATATAATTCGCACAATTAATGAGTTTTTTAAATACACAGGTATTTTAAACCTTAATTTTGTCGTCTTCGTTTTAATAAACACAAATAATACATGTTATTATAATTTTTTTCTCTTACTATCGCGAGACTTAGCAATTTGATTGGCTATTCACCAAAAATAACGAACGTGTTTTACGTAATCTAACAGCCGTGATTTGATTCGTTTCTACGCTGCTGACTTAGTTGAGTTTTGCGGAAGTGGTATCAAGGGGAATGTAAGGCTGCTAAAGAACGATTGTTTTTTAAAGCGGCTCTTCAACATTAATATTATGGGTAAGTTATTCTCTCTTTTAAACCTGATCACCCATCATAGTCGTCGGTTTGGTCAATGTAGCGTTTGTATCTATTCGAAGAGTTTCTGCGGTTGAAATGAATGCCCGAGAGTATTTTTGCTGTAATTTAGGTTTGAGAGAGCGCGAGAGGCATTTCCTGTCACTTATTTTGCACTCGGTAGTCATTCAAGAATGAAAAACGGGCCGCCTTCGGACTAACTCAAATAAATTAAGACCTATAAAACATGCGTCATCTACATGTTTATCTCCAACTGTAAAATCACCAGTGTTGTGCAGAAAATGTGGTTTTGAACAGAAGCTAGCTAATGTAGGTTAGCGGCTAATCGACTCAACTGCTGCATAGTGTAACTGACTGACCATTACATCAAGCTTATAATGTAACAAAACTTATTGATTTGAAAAACATGGTTTTGTTCAGAATAATGTATAATATTAATTTATAATAGGTTGTTATTAGATTGAACTTATTAGAAAACAAGCCGTTTTATTCAGTTCAAAACATCATCTGTTTTTGTGTAGTATCAGTTATAATCGTCGTAATTATTTAAATCATGTTTTTGTTTAACTGAGCTCATTTCCATCACTAATTCTGCCATTTTTAGAGACTGTTGCTCTTGAAAGTCAGATAGCAATGTATAGCTGTTGTTGAGGGGCTGATACTATTACAGTAAATCCATATTTACACGTTTATTGTCATTTTCATCCCTCATTTAATGGTACATGATATCAAGCCAGAAGCTGCATGTAAGCTCTGACATTAGGTGGCTGCGGTCAGGTTCTTTCACGCTTCCTGTAGAAAGATCTGTTTCTTCTGGTTTGGCATCAGATTGTTAGGGTTATTGTAAGATGTGTGTTTTATTTTGAAATAAACTAGTGGAGTCATTGGTGAAGTGATTAGTTTGATTCCTTAGTATCAGTTCTGTTTTGTCTATATAGTTACATAATGCCTGCTCTTACGTCCAGCTTTATAGTGTTCTCATTGTATACATTATGGATTTGTAAATACTTGAGTTTGTTTCCAAATAAAAACAGCAAATCTATAAATAGAAAATAGGTTTTCTTCCGCCTAAAAGGGGGAGAGTTTTATAATGAATTGTTTCTGTTTCAAACTGTAATAGATCATACTTAGCCTCAGATTGCATCCACAAATCAAGTCTGCATTTATTAACAGTCATCTTGTGGTATTTTCTAAACTCATTCATTAAAACACAGTTTAAAAACAATAATCAGTGCAATGTTACTTATTGTAAATGAAGCAAGGATGGATCACCTAATGCTGCACAGAAACAAAAACCTTTCTCTTTGGTGAGCGACAGGAGATCTCTGGTATCTTACCAACACTATCTTTCTCATCTTTTTATCATGTTCCTATTCTAAATGTCGTTGGATGCCTTTCTTATCCTGCCCCACAGACAAACAAGCACAGGCACATCTAAATTATTCATATCAGTAAAAAAAAAGATGAAAAACCGAAAATGAAAATGTTTTTGTTTTTTTTTTTTTGCACTGGAAAGTTGAGATCAACAGGAAACAAATCGGATGAGTGAGCAGGTAGGGATGGGAAAGACCACATGTCCAGGAATCAATCATAAACTGGTGACCAGTCACAAAGCCGGACATCAACATCAAGTATTGTGGGAACAAAACAAACAATAACAGTACTTTAAATTGAGACTAAATGTGAAGTATATTTTGGTGGTAACTAAATGTTTGTACTATTGACCTGTCACAATTTGGAACTAAACTATTTTCTTGAAGATGCATGGATTCACAATAACAAAGTTGACATTTGAGTTTAAGAACAATTATATGCCAAACATGTAACATGAACAGTCAGTAAACAGTAAACGTAACAAAAAAGGCGGTAATGTTTTTATTCGAACCCCAATAATTCCTTTTCGTCACTGCTATCTTGACAACAGCATTGTAAATTTGACATCTACGCGACATATAAGCAAAATAAAAATCAAACCGTCTTCACGAGTAAACATTTTATTTGAACTCTCATTGGCTTAGTCTGTGCAATCACGTGATTGAATGCTCGTTCACACAGAGGGGAGTCAAAAAATGGCACAACACCGGGATGCTTCCTCTTTAAGTGCTCCAACATGCATGTTGTGCTCCCGTGAAAAGCAAGTTCCGCCTTGCATGTTTTGCACACGACAGCATTTTTGGTTTAGTTTAGTAAAACTTTCCCACACCTTACTTGTTCGGATTCGTTTGCACTCCATCATAATTTGCGATGAGTTCTTTTACTGCAGTAGCATTCATGAGGGCTGCATCAGACTCTAGCGCTACAGCACCGTAGCGCTCAAATCGCGACACGTGACCCTTACATTAGGTCACATGACATCAAACGACTACTCTAAAAAAATTTTGTTGTCGACAATGTCGACTAATCGTTTCAGCCCTAATTGTTAAAGACCATTCTAATTAGAGATCGACCGATATATCGTTTTACAGATATTTTTCCCGATATTTAAGCATTTTACCATAATCGGTTATCGGTTTTGTAATATCGGGTTCACCGATAAACGGCGCCATCTTGTGGCCGTTTTGAGAATTACGTGCATGATCGCCATTGCAGCACGGCGTCTGAGGGGAACAACAACTGCGTGCACAGGTAAAGTATACTTACTTGCTTTGCTATATTTAGTAAACTTTATTTAACATAACAGCTATTAATGCACAAATTAGATGTGTTACATAAATGACGGATATGTAATTTATGCAGCTTGGCTCTAAGAAATAAAGACAAACTCACAGAGTCACGCAAAATAAACCGTCAAATCCTGTCACAATAAAGACGTAACTTTGGCTGGATTAAATAATATACAGCCATGAATAAGCACATGTTGTAAATAAAAGCGCTGAATTTAATTCTCTCTCTGTTGTCTATATGCTCCTCATTCGTCTCGTGAAGTCGCTTCCATTTTGCTGTTCACTCAGCGGGTTGATGCTCATGAAATGCTTCAGCACAGCCACCGCATATAACTTTTAATAAGATTCACTAAAACACCCCGAATTATATTAACATTTATATAACCATCATTCCGCTAATAAACATATTCTAAATAAATATAACTAAGAAATTGAATGCGCTTTGTCAGCACGCATTTCATAATCTAGAACGACAAAAACATTTAAAAAAAAAAAACGTAATTGTGATATATCAGAAATGCAATAAAAATGATGTTTTGTTTGTTATATTTCAATATTTCAGAATATTACTCAGTAAATTAACATTATCCAGCAAATTATTCTTCACTATTTAGCCTATAAACAGCTTTATAAACCTAATAAAACTGTAGTTTAAAATGAAGTTACATTTCTGCAAAGTTGATATGACTCCTGTGCTTGAAGACAGACATTCAATATTTATTTTGCTTATTGGAAATGTTAGTGTTGCTGCTCATGCTTTTCATAAAATATTTTTATTGTTGTAATATGAATATTAAATTTAACATGAAAGACTGCTTTTTACCTCATTGAAGGTTTTATTTTTGAAAAAAAAAAAAAAAACTTTAGTAACAGTGGACTTTCAGACCCCTCTATTTATTGTTGTATAAGAGTTTTGATTTGTATGCAAGGAGGGAGTGATTGTAATAAATAAAACGGTTTGTTCAGTTCAGTGGTGTTGTAATCATTGTGTCAAAAACAGAAGTATAATAGTAAATAAATATCGGTTCTGAATATCGGTTATCGGGCACATAAACATGCAAATAATTGGTATCGGTAATAAAAAAATCAATATCGGTCGATCACTAGTTCTAATATGAGTCTCTTCAGGTTATTCTCTGTGACCCCTTTTCTCTTTTTCTCGTAAAATTGATGTGAGTTATGTTTTCCCACCCATTTTGTGTAAATCTTTGGGATAGACTCTGTGCATTTTATTAATTGTTTTATCCTCTCTCCTTTGCTGCTTGATGCTGGGTTCCCAAACAACCTCTCTTCTGGCTTCTACGTCTTGTTCCTTGATCGCCCTCAAACAATGCCATGCATTTCTGGGATTCACATTAACAGCAGTAAGTTTGAGCGCACACTGGAGCTCAGGAATTTCATTTCCAGGCCAAACAGCACATGCACACTCTTCATTTGCTTATTCCAGATGCTGTCTTTTACTCTTAAAGTTTGTGTGAATCTCCCTGAGCTAAAACATTTGTCTGTCTGTTTTTTTTTCCAGCAGCAAAAGAATCTGGAGGGATATGTGGGCTTCGCGAGCCTCCCAAACCAAGTATACAGAAAATCTGTGAAACGAGGCTTCGAGTTCACTCTGATGGTTGTGGGTAAGAAAACGTCTTTATGATGATCATGTTTGGATAAATGATTTGGAAACTCTTTATTAGTGATGGATTAAGTGTTTTCTGCGGCCATCATGGCCTCAATGGGAGCTTCCTGTCTTGTTTTGAACGCTTGCCAGTTTGAGAATACATTCTTGACTCTTGCTCTAAACGCTGTTTGGATAACTACACAGGAAGCAGGGGTTGAATGGCAGTGATTTCACATCCTGTTCTTCTTAAAAAATGCTAAGGACTGTGAAGAACACCTGATTGGCTCAGATTTTACAAAGCTTATTTTCTGGGAAATGATAGAAATTAAAATGCAGACATTGATGTGGTTTGTGTACACCTAGACTATTTTTGAGCAATTTCAGCACTGCAAATTCAACAAATGTTTACTGTAAATGAGGAGGGCGACGGTAAAAATACAATTTCATCAATGTCTTAATAAAACAATATTAAAAGTGACTTAAAACGATATCTATTTTTTAAAAACGTTAGTTCTAGACATAAAATAGTCTGTGCATGCTAGTGGTTCTTGAAGCACTGACAGTCCACTCTTTGTGAATCTCCCCCACATTTTTGAAAGGGTTTTGTTTCACAATCCTCTCCAGGGTGCAGTTAGCCCTATTGCTTGTACACCTTTTTTCCACCACATCTCTCCCTTCCATTTGCTTTTCTATTAATGTGGTTGGACACAGAGCTCTGTGAACAGCAGCTGACTGTGTCTTGCCCTCCTTGTGCACTAGGTGTCTTCTGTATAGAAACTTTTCACATTATAAACATAATATTTTTGGTAAGTGATGTACATTTGCTGCCTTCTTGCATCAGTGTTCGTGTATAAAAAGGGTTAAATTTGTATATGGGTGCCAGCCAGTTTCTTCGCCAGAAGCAGTTTATTCTGATAATGTGTTCACCTCACTGTGAGAGACTGTTCTTTCTAGTTTATTACTGGTGCTCTGAGCACTGTACGATACACTAACTTTTTTCGTGTCTTATATGTCTTAGAATGTAGCTAAAAGCATTATTATAACTTCTAAACAATACTTTAAAGGAGCTCTGTGCGTGGTTTAATCCACACAGTCATATGCTTCCTGAATGATCATTTCCACTAGATGGAAAATAAAATGTCTTTCCAGAAAAGAGGCTTTGGCCAATAGCGTTTCAGTTCTGTTCCCCACTTAAAAAAAAGAAATGTTTGTGAGAACAGGTGAAGTTCGAGTGCACAAGAAGAGAGAGGAGTGATGGAGGGTCGCTTTTTTATGGACACATGGCTGTGATCAGATTAAAATTTTTATTTTAGGGTTTTTCCCTTTTCCGCAGGTGTGTATAATAATGGTTTTCCACTATAGTTTCTCCTATTTACTGTGTAATATTCTAGTATAAAATAAGATTGTACAAAATTTAATTTCTACCATTGTCATTTGTCAGAGACTTATTTTGAGATAAAACTAACAAAAGCAGAGGGCACCATTGTGCAGTATGGAATACACATATTACAGAAAAAAGTGTAAATACTATAATTCATTAGAAACCTTTCAAGCAAAGTTTCAAAGGCGTGATTTCCCCTGGCATTCTATATTTACACCAAGTGTGAAAAGCCACTATAAATGAGAAACCTTTTTAATTGAACGAGCATTTGAAAGTAATCTTTTTATTTTAATGACACTCCTTTTAATGAAGCAGGACCTGATTTATGCATTAGATGAGTAGACATGGAAAGCACAAGGCTATGAAGCAAAGCACTGTGCTAAATGTTTCGTATTTACTGTGTGATAATTCTTCTTTTTTTGTTTTTGTCAATACAAGACCAGAAGTCAAACATTGAAGTCAACATTGTTTGTTGTTTTTCTGTATTCCTAAACATACCTGTGTATTATTATTAATATTCCATACTTCTTTTGCTGTTCCTCAGTTTTCAAATGTTCTGTTATAATTATGTGGTATAGCTTTAACGCAGTGTCACATGAATAATACAAATGTTTTCGGAGATAATACAAATTTAGGTTTAAGTTTAGGAGCTAATTTCAGATTTATTTCCCAGCTCTTCTGTGCCTTCACTTTTTTCCACATTCTTTGAAATAAA
The DNA here is from genome assembly GCA_007224835.1 of Danionella cerebrum. Taxonomy (NCBI): domain Eukaryota; kingdom Metazoa; phylum Chordata; class Actinopteri; order Cypriniformes; family Danionidae; genus Danionella; species Danionella cerebrum. The sequence continues at coordinate 365,955 of SRMA01027257.1, read as the reverse complement.
TATTAATGAGTCGCTTTATAATAGGGGTGGGAGATATTTTTTAAACTCGATATGAATTCTGGCATATCGTATATATCGATATAATGTCTATATTTAATTTTCGCCACTTTGCTTGATTGCCTTCTCTGTGCTGTGCTCGTCCGCGCCTCCTTGCTTTTGTTCCCCCTCCCCTTCCCTGTCGTCTCAATCAACATGGCGGCGCCCGCAACCAGCCCGAAGGCTACAGAACTTGTTGCAAAAAAAAGAACAGCTGGCTCCATTATATGGAAATACTTTGGTTTTAAGTCGTCAGACGAACAACAGACAGATGTCTACTGCCGTGAATGCCGTGAAAGTTGCTGCCAACCAAAGCTCAACTAATCTCCACAATTCTATAACGCGTGTAGAATATGATAGACAGAGCGCAAGGTGGTGTAGCTTCACAGAGTCCGTGGCATTTCACATAGCGGTGGACATGGCACCCATATCCGTCGTTGAACAACGTGGCTTTAAACGTATGCTAAAAACACTTGATCCCAGATACAGTTTACCTCGACGGCATTACTTTTCGAGACAGGAACTCCCGCGACTGTACACTACAGAGAGAGCGCGGCTTGCTGCTGAATTGGAAAAGGTTACTTACAACAGAGGTCCTGCAAAGATGAGCTTGAGTTGAGTTGTTTTATTTTTGAATGAAAAGAAGGCAATGTGTATTATTTTACAGTTAAATTATTATTTATGTTATCAGGGATTTTTTTTTATATCCTAAATGTTACAGAAGCACTTTGTCCCTTCGCACTGCCTGTTTTTTTGTTTTATTTTTGAATGAAAAGGCAATATGTATTTCTTTATTGTTTAATAATATGTATGCAAGGATTCCTAAATGAAAATTCGCAGAAGCACTTTTTTTGGAACCACCTACCTCTGAGCTTCAATAAAAAACGACTTTAAAATTTGTAATATTTGTTTTTGTCGTAGGTTTTTTTGGGGGGTTATAAATCCTGTAAAGATATCGAGATGTATATTGTATATCGAGATATAGCAAAATATATCGAGATATATTTTTTGCTTCATATCGCCCAGCCCTACTTTATAAATATAACTTGTTCTTGTTGAATTAGAGCATACACAATAAAACACAACTCTGAATTCATGTTTTGTTTCAAGCTAACTTCTATATTTTTTTTTCCTCAGGAGAGTCAGGTTTGGGAAAGTCTACACTGATAAATTCGTTGTTTCTGACTGAACTGTACTCTGGAGATTATCCCGGGCCTTCACACAGAATCAAGAAAACCGTTCAGGTATTACAGAGGATTTGTTTCCTAAATATTCCACGGAACATCTATTACAAATCCTTTTATATTTATTTTCTGCACGGTGATAATGATTTGTTTAAGTAGCTGCGAAATGGGTTTGACGCCTCCAGGTATTTATCTCACAATACTTCTGCAGCATACTTGAGTAATACTTGAGTAATGGCTGTGCTATGACTTACACGTTTGTACTTGTTGCTTTGCTCGAGTCAATGTGAAAACTGAGGTTTCAGCTCACAAGGATATTCCTAGCATCAAAGATCATTAAATGTGTAGAAAGAGCATTACCTAGTAAGTTACCTAGTATACATCACGTCTAATCCACAGTAGATGTTACCTAGAGATGAATATCTTTATTTAAAATCAGATAATTGAATGTATTTAACCAAAACAATGACAAACACTTGGTTCAATGTTTTATTCCTGTGCAATGTTGTTGATCACAGGTGGAGCAGTCCAAAATGTTGATGAAGGAGGGGGGGGTCCAGCTTCTGCTCACAATAGTGGACACTCCGGGATTCGGAGATGCTGTGGATAACAGTAACTGGTGAGTATGATCTGAGGACTGGCAGATGTTGTGCTTTCATGTCCGTGTGCTCAATTATAGTTGTAATGTTCTCATTACTGCAGCTGGCAGCCGGTCATTGACCACATCGACAGCAAGTTTGAAGATTATCTGAACGCTGAGTCACGTGTGAACAGACGGCAGATGCCGGACAGCAGAGTGCACTGCTGCTTGTATTTCATCGCCCCATCAGGCCACGGGTGAGCTCCAAAAATAACCTTCAATCGTATCAGAAATGTATGTGTCGGGGTTTATACGGGGCCTCAAAACGTCTAAAATGTAATTAAATTCATGGGATTCCCCAGCCTGAACTGTGGGAGCCTGCACAATTGGTAGTGTAGCATTGATGGCTGCCAGAGCTACCACAAATTTAGTCATTTTTGTCTGAATAAGTTGGTGTAAATCACCAAAAAAATGCTAGTTTTAAAGGAAAAAATATTGCGTCGTTTAAGAACCAGAAGGTCTCCATTTGCCGATCCTTCAGAGCCAATTCGTTGTTAATCAGAAGTTTTTTTCACATGTTTGACTATAATGATATATCACGAAACAATACGTTCACCGGGCATTTACTTTATTCTTTTATCTATTTTTTTTTTTTTTGTAATCTTTATAAGATGTTGGTTGGAGACAATTTAGTTATTTTGCTATTACAGTGAATAATATATTAATGGTTAACTTAACGCAGTTTGTTGGAGGCTATCAATTTCCTCCAATTTAATTGTTGGCTTAAAACCCATATTTCATATTGATCACAAAACCAAGTAATATAAACACAAAAGAAACATAAAAGACCTGTAGCTCCTATCCAATAAAAGCATAAAAAGGCCCAAAATAAATCTTAAAAAAAGCACTTTCAGGTTTCAGGTGTTTCTGTGACAACATTCAGTCGGCGGCTGATGTTGTGTGTAGCATTTTTATAAACCTGGGCTTTTCTATAGTTTACATGGGAACCGTATCCTGAACTATATGAACTCACACAGCTTCTGCCACCATGGAGATTTCGGAATGCTTTGGAAGTTGATGCTTGCAGGGTTTACCTGTATCTGTGCTTGAACCATATTCATCTCTTAATTCAGAGCTTTCTTCCCACTCGGCTCTGTCACTTTACTATAGTTTAACCTCTCACATCCGAACCATTTCCAAACCAGCAGTGAATTCATTTCTCTTCAAAACTCTTGATACTCAAAATAAAATCATCTTATGATGGACATTTGCGGGCTAGCACTGACATTCGAGGCTCGCCGGTGATCTTCCTGGAAGGAGTTTGCATGTTCTCCCTGTGCTTGTGTGGGTTTCCTCTGGGTTTACTAACATGCGGTTAGGTTAATTAAATAATCCCTTGGGTGCATCTTCCATATTTAAAAGGTTTTTGAGAATAAACATTGTCTCTATCTCAAAGTTACTCTGCTGTATGTTTTCCACCAGACTAAAACCTTTGGACATCGAGTTTATGAAACGGTTGCATGAGAAGGTCAACATCATCCCACTGATTGCCAAAGCTGACACCCTAACCCCCGAAGAGTGCCAACAGTTCAAGAAACAGGTCAGTCTTGCTAATTTCAACTGGCACCTAAGAAGAAGCTGAGCGCATGCTGCAAGGACCTTCAGCACTGTATTTGTGTACGGCTGAGTGTTTGGCCATCTGTCGCGGTATTCTCTCCAGGAACCTTGAGCTGCAGCACAGCATTACCGCCCAAACGGGAAAGATCAGATGAAGAGATTGGAGCACATCCACAAATAAATAAACAGAGGATGTTCCTTAACCTTAAACAAATGCTCTTGGTGATTCCTCTAGAGCAGTGTTTCTTAACCATGGGGCCGCGGCCCAATCTCGGTCCACGAGCGTCAACTAGTGGGCCGCGAAAAAAAATCTGTTCTGAACGTGTGGGACCTGAATGGCGCTTCCTAGCACTTAGTGGCAGTGAGGCGTCAGTCAGGCATTGTGTTATGCGCCAATAGAGCCTCGGCCAAATAAGCATGTGGCTCTTTGCCTTATTTCATTTTAGTGTTTTTTTTTACATTTTTTTAACCACACTCAAATCCATCAGAGGACATTAAAAACAAATAATAAATGATATTAATAATAAAATTAATTTGGAAGATTGGGTTTACTCCTTGCGAGCGTTAATGACTGCTGACGCACCACGTCTCGCGCTGCTGCAGTTTCCCGGGCAAACGCAGAGAGATCCGATTGATGGTAAGATGTACCAATGTTCTCTCTGTTAATAACGTTAACTTTAAAACATCTATTTCGGTCAAAACTTGCGTTATGGGGATATTGTTTTGGTTCAGTTGAGTTGAGCCGGCTTTGCCGTTTTGTTCTTGCTGTACTCGCTCCAATACAGAGTTTAATAAAAGAGCCGTTGGACTTATCTTGGAGTCTTACTAAGACCAAAGCTCGCAGCAGACTCAGAGCATCACTGGAGGCTACCCTAAGAGTGAGCCTTTCCCCCATTCCACCCAGACAGGATTTGATCATGTCTAAGAGACAGGCCCAAGTCTCTCATTTAGAGGTGAACATGAAATGTGATTTGTAGCATGTTAAAAAACAGACTGTTGTTAATTTGACACAGATTTGGAGAGAGACATATTGTACAAAAGTTAACACTACTAGTTTGTCATGTTCATCAGCAGGTTGCACTCTATTTAAGTGTCATTTACAGTTTATTTAATTTTAAACTTATTTTAAGTGTGCTTGCTTTATTACCACACAATTTTATTTATCAGAATGCCTTATAAATATTTTTCTAATTTGTGCTAAGCATGACAACTGTGGTTTAACTGTTAGGTATGAAAATATTTTTTTTTCTTTTACTTTAATTTAAAGAATACTTTAATAAACCATAAAATGACTTGATTTAATTATTAAACACAAATCAAACAAGCTGTGGATCAATTTACATTAACAAGTTATTTGAATGGGTCTTGAATCACGTTGTATGGGGAAAATTGTCAAATTTTCAAGGCCCCAGTGTCAAAAAGGTTAAGAAACTCTGCTCTAGAGGTTCTGTGCAGCTCTGAAAGAATCACTGAAGGCTTTTGTGTAGTGTTTATTCAAAAGCTATTTTTTTTTTGCATTTTTCTAGATTATGCGAGAAATCCTAGAGCACAAGATTAAAATCTATGAGTTTCCAGAGACGGATGATGAGGAGGAAAACAAGATTGTGCAAACGATCAAAGTAAGAAAGATGTTTGTGTTTGTGGCCATAGTGATGCATTTTCAGCTCTCACCTAGAAACATTTGCGTGAAGGGAACCAGACTAAGAATAGTTACTTTCAAATTATCTCCATTGTTTTTTTTTTTGTTTTGTTTTGTTTTTTTACTTTTTAAAGGTTTTAGTTTTTTTTTTAAATCCTGTGAATTTGATACATAAACCATTTGAGTGGAAACTGAGTGTGAAGCTGTAAACATGTGTCTGAAATATTATAGACAGGTGCTTCCCCAGGTGGCTTCAAAGTCTGCCAAGTTTTGTGTGGTTTACTCTCTCTCTCTCTCTCTCTCTCTCTCTCTCTCTCACGCAGGAGCGATTGCCTCTGGCTGTGGTTGGAAGCAACACTATCATTGAGTCAAATGGAAAGAAGGTTCGAGGAAGGCAGTACCCATGGGGTGTGGCAGAAGGTAGCCCTGATTGGCTTCTATGTTTCTTTAAGGGGTCTCGATCTTCATGAGTTTCATTATACATTTATAAAGTCACATACATACAATTGATTGAAATTAAAACTAGAGCTTTCAATCTGTTAAAATTATTTCAATTCAAAATCTGATGAAACAACACGCCTGCAAGAAACTATCAATTTCCTCCAAATTAACTGTTGGCTTAAAACCCATATTTAATATTGATCACAAAACCAAGTAGTATAAACGCACAAGAAACATAAAGGACCCTAGTATGGACAGCCTGAATAACAAAAGACTTCTGTACGTATTATTATTAGTTTCACGTGTGACAAAGCAGATGTCGGGGGAAGAAACGCACGTCTACGATCAAACATCAATCTATGAACTGCTCCTTTGTGTAAATAGCCAATTAGCAAGCGCTGAAGTTAGAGGAGGGAGGGAGTTTTCACTGAGTCAGAGAAGGAATCGTCAGCGCTGAGGAGACAGTGTTCGCTTTTAGTCTGGCTTTTCATAAGAATACGACAAAGATGGGAAAAGAACGGTAACCAAAAATGTTTTATCAGATATTATTATAAGGCAACATATGAAACACGAGCGCTCTTCTGCTCCGTCTTCTGACAGCTTTTTGTGGTTTCAGGACCCATAGGTGCCCGTCATGTTTGCCTGTCTTAACCTCTTAAACCCGAGAGTCCATTACATTTTCGCTCATAGCTCACTAATCCTGAGACTAACCCACACATATTAAAACATGACCAAGTTTTTGTTTATGTGCGATATGTATCCACAATATAAACGCAAACACCAAAACCATGGCATCAAATGAAAGCTAACAACCAGCAGAATCCAGGGATATGAACTCATTTACATGGCACAAAGTATTTCAGAGCAGGGAGCGAAAGTTCCCCGAAAAAACCCCAGCAAAAACAAAGCAGGCATGTAAATCTTGTCTTACCTTTGCTGTTTTTTTCAACAAAAGTTGTTTCCATAGCAATAAAAGTCTGTTTGTTGTTATCCGGTCGATAACTTTGCGAAAACTCCATTTTGGGTCTCTTCCCTATCTTTTTTCTAAGAATAACATGACCAGATATGGAAACACTCCCTGTGCGTAAAAGCAGTCCTCGTCACGCTCCGTGTCCTGTGATTCGTCGGGGATCCTGTCCGTCTCAAAATGGTGGATCTCATTGGATTCTACAGATTCAAAGCTCCCGGATTGGACGGGGTATAGAGCTCCTGGATTGGACAGACGGTCGAGGGGTGGGCACACGGGGAAGTTACAAGGTTGGAAGCGGAATAAACAGAAGCTTATGCATGGCGCATGGAGACAGCATAAAGGGGCGTCAACCCCCCTTTTACACCCCCTTTTGCCTTATCTTTAGAAGTTTTTTTGCTGAAATCATGTCCCGTAAGCAAGAAAAGAAGACCATGAACGTAGCGGAAGCTTTGGACAAGATTTTTTCCATATTTCAATTATTGTGCTAAATTGTGCCAAACTTTGCCAAAATGGATTACGCCTGAATTTTGTTCAATCAAAGCCTGTACAGACTATTAGTTTCTTGTAGTATGGACAAATATTGCTACAGATGTCCTTCACATGTAGTGGTTACAATTGATTGTGTTTATTTGCTTGTTTACAAGTAAAATAAGGTGATATTAGAGGAAACATACTTTTTTTTAAGCGGAGTTCATTTTTTGGCCAATTCAACATCAATTACTCTTACCCAGTGTTCTTGACTGTCAAATTAACTCATCCACACCACCCCCCAAGAACCTATCTTCATTTTGATACCAAGATTTGCAGTTTAGACCTTGTAAAAGCTGAGAAATGCCTTATAAAGTGAAGGTATAGGATTTTTGGAAAATAGGCCTTAGGGCTTAAGAGGTTAAATCCCTCACTTCCCGCACTAATCCACTCACTGCTGAAGCTCAAGCCCACCGCGCTACAATTGTTTATTTTAATTTTAAGTGATTTTTTTTTTCCAGATGATGTTTGATTTTGCAAAATAAAGTTAATTCAATGAACGGCTGTTATTTATCTGTTCATGTGATCCATAAAAATAATGATAAAAAAAAAATTGCTAAGCCATCAGAACTGAATCAAAAACCGTGGCTCAAAATCGCAGTACGTACCGAACTGTTAGCTTTGTGTACTGAGGAGAATTTATCTTCAACACCTGGGGAGTAATGAAACTTAACAGGGAGCCAGGTGGAAATGGAAAGACAGCGGGGAAACATGGATGCACGGAACTCCGATCACATGACCAAGGTGAAAGGAAATGCACAGTGAAAACCATGGACTGCCACAAAAAGTTCTTCCTGAGTCTTAGCCAAACTTCTTTGCAAGTTGAACACACAAAAAATAAATTTGTTGAATTTTTAAAGCGTTAAATATCTCCAATTAATTGAATGCATTAATCTGCAATGGACTGGCGACCTGTTCAGGGTGTACCCCTGCCTCTCGTCAATGGGCCCCGGCAGACCCCTGTGACCCTGGAAATGGGAATAAGTGGGTTGTAAAATGAATGGATGAATTTGTATATGTGCAAATTTTGATAGCACTAAACATTTACGACCATAAATTGAAGAATTCCGGGCTCCAGTTTAATTTGAATGCAGGTGCAATGTCATCCACCACCAAGTGGCAATGTTAGCATTTGCGCACTCAAAGAATATAACATCGGTGAGGGAGGGAGCATGTTTTATACATAGTGTTGCAATGTGCAATAAAATCTTTTTTTTTTCATCTTCTCACATTTGAGGTGTACAAGGGTACAGGGAGTATACAGAGATCTTTCCATTCATTGAAAGTGTCAAAACCTGCAAAATATTACTTTTTGATGAATATGGCAGATGTGTTCACAACTTTTAAAAGTAAGAAGTGATCAAAAGTGTCAATTCGTCTAGTGCTTTAACTGCTCTGCCTAATTTCGAGGCTTCTACAGTTCTTGTCCTGATTGTATGCATGTCTCCGTTAGATGCTTCAAGGACAAAAACTTAATAACTCTTACATCTTTCCAAATATTTAATTGGAACTTATTCAAGACGTTTTATCATTTATCAACGCTCCTACTCAAAGGAGTTTAGAGGCATTAAATTGATTTAAGTGCTTGTGCAAGAGATTTTATGTTTTAAGCCTAATAGATTTTTTATTTCTCTACAGTTGAAAACGGAGATCACTGTGATTTCACCCTCTTAAGGAATATGCTAATCAGGTACAAGAAATCTTCAAAGGGGTTATGAACGGTGCTGTTTGTGTTGTCAGATGCCTCAACAGAAAATGAACACAGTAATGAGAAAGGTGTTCTAAAGACTCGCTCACATGAACTTTAAGCAAAACAAGTGTCCTGGTGTCTCTTTTTTTTCAAATAAATCTTCAGTAAAATTGAGATGAAAAACTGGTGCTCTTCCAAACACTGGCTCGCTCCTTCCTTTTTTCTGTCTAGTCTCTTCTGGTTGGTAGAACAGCTGTACAAACATGGCTCTAAAGCCTTTAGCTGTGACTTTGCCTTTTTTTGACTGAAGGCATTATCAAGAGTGAAGGTGGAGCTATAACTGATGCTGTATATGTCACTACCGCCGGTGTCCACCTGTAACTCGGGTGGCTTCGTCGCTGGCTTTAATAAATCCAGTTTGATGAACAGTAACACGCTTAAAACATTTATATCTCAGTTCATGACCCTTTTAAAAAAATAAAATTTTTGTGCTTAATATTTCGGAGCTATAAACACAATAATTGAATTTCATATAACGATGTGTTTGCTATTGGTTAGAACCCACATGCAGGACCTCAAGGCCGTAACAAATAACACCCACTATGAAAACTACCGAAGCAGGAAGCTCGCAGCAGTCACTTGTAATGGAATCGACAACAACAAATCTAACAAAGGCCAGCTCACCAAGTAAGTGACCATTTGTTTTTGTGTTGTACCGAAATTGAACATTTCTAAATGAATGGAGGATCATATCTCACGTTTACATTTTTTAATCAATTTTTATATATATATTATATTATATATATTTACATTTATGATTTATATTTTATAGTTGATTCAAGGCAGTTTGGTTTTGTGGAACCTGTGGAAAACGTATTGCATTAATGTTAGTTTAGTGAGTTATTACTAATAATCTTGACTAATCTTGACATAATTATGATTCAAATCTCTAAAGCTCTATTTTCACGATTATTCAGGTTCAGGGTGACTCTCTGTTTTTTAACATGGATGCTTCACTGATCACTAGCTTGTCTCTAAAGAAGATCTCTCAGATGTTTCTGTTCTCTCAACGCTGCCTCTAACCCAAAATATGATTTAGCAGGAAACCACACTGAAAGCGGAACAACCTGCTTTTGTTTTATTCAAGTATGATTTGCAGCCTGCTAAGCGTGCGTGTGTGTGTGTGTGTTTTTGTCTTTTAGAGTTGACACGGTTGAAGGCATGTAAGTGGTCCTTTCCATTTTCCGGATCCTCTTTTCCTCTGGGAGCAATCTGTTGTGTCTGTTTCCCCCCTGCTTTGCCCCAGCTCTGTGTGGGATTTTTCTGGGGAGTAATAGACCATGCGACAGAAACTCTGTAGTATTGATTAATCCTAAACCTTCCTCATGCCCCTGATGTGAAGGCTGCTCTATCACAAGCTCCCATCATCTCTGGCTTTGACTGGAAGAACATCTGTGCTTCATGGTGCAGCTACATAATTTCCTAAGCTTTATCTGAAGAAAGGGTTCTTCTCAATTTAATACTGGGATATTTCTTATCACTATTGGAAAAGTAATGATACAGATGTACATAAATACAGGGGCTGGTCATCTAATTAGAACGTCATGAAAATGTTTCATTTCAGTAATTTCATTCAGTGAACAGTGAAACGTGTTTAATTGAGTTATCCTCCTCAGATAAGACTCCTAGTGTTGATCCTCCTGTTGCAGACACATTACCTTCCAAAAATGTAAAAATTATAATGGTCCTGCTCCCCTCATGAATGACATGGTAGACTTAGTGCTGCTAATGTTGTGCTGCATTTTTATACTTTTTTTTGTTGTTAAGAACAGCTGTGTTGTTTAAGTCGAGTTCAGTCATGTTTTATCTGGAAGGCCTTTCTCACTAATTCTGATCAGCTTCACTGCTCCAGCCCTCGGGCTCTTGTTGAACTGGACGCATGCTTGCTTGTTTCTTTCCTCTTCCAGGCCTGAAGCGTAGAGGTGAATGATGGGAGCATTTCATCTTGGGTGTCTGCTTCTGAGGATGCGAAGGGAACTAGTGTTTTTTCTGATTGCTAAAATACTTGTCCACTGCAGGAGTCCGCTGGCTCAGATGGAAGAGGAGCGGAGGGAGCACGTCTCCAAGATGAAGAAGATGGAAATGGAGATGGAGCAAGTCTTTGAGATGAAAGTCAAGGAGAAAGTCCAGAAGCTCAAAGACTCAGAGGCTGAGGTGCTGATGGGATCACTGCCATTCATTTCAATGCTTTAACCTTGTGTGTGTGTGTGTGTGTGTGTGTGTGTGTGTGTGTGCGTGCTCATTATTCAATTAGTTAATTTATCTTCAACATTTATATTGAAGAACAAAATTAAGGAAACGTAAATAATTAAACTGCTCAGTCTCTATGTGTATAACACTGTGGGACTGCGGTTGATCTTTGTTGACCCATTTAGCTCCAGCGGCGTCATGAGCAGATGAAGAAGAACCTGGAGGCTCAGCACAAGGAGCTGGAGGAGAGAAGACGTCAGTTTGAAGAGGAGCGATCCACCTGGGAAACCCAGCAGCGCATCCTCGAGCAGCAGAGAATGTAGGGCAGCCTTTACACTTCACTCAGACTAGTGAACAATGCTCCGTTATTTCCTCCGGCAGCAGAGAATTATTCACCACTATGACCGTGAAGATGAAGATGACAGTGTGCTTACAGAATAGAGATGCAAACATTATAGATTTATTGTTTGAGGAATAATCACGGTTTGATTAAATACGCTGGGTTCTTAAATCATTTTTCCAGCATGCTTCAGATCGATTTCCCAGCATGCACCGCGTGAGCGCCACATTTGCTTGTTCAACAAAGATGGCCCCCATAGCAATCACAAACAAATGCATTTTTGATGTTTACACCGTTATAAAAATTTATATTTTTATATATTATAAAAAAATATAAAAAACTCGTTTTATGTAACAAGTACACATATATGTCAGGAAATGAAAAAAATCCACCATTGTTTGGCCATAAAACGGTAACCTTCATGAGACAACCTTCAGAAAACACAGCAAGGTTTTTTTCCGAATGAAGAAATCCATCATTTCGTGTTCGATTATAGGTCTGAATAAGTTATCGTAAACAAAACATGCTAGTTTTAAAGGACACATTTACACTATCAACATGAACAATTTACAACACACAGCCTCGTGTATGACACAGTGTTTGGGTTTAACAAATTTACAATTGTCCAGGACTTATGCATTTGCTTATCCTTCTGAAACTTTATCGAGGCACTTTAGTGCTACAACACCTCTGAGATCACCTATGGTGATTATTGTTAACAGTGGGAGCACAATCAAACAGCTGCAAATATTGTGGTAGTAAAGTGAGAGAGAGTGTGGAATAACAGCACAGGTAGCTCCAGGTCAGTTTGGTAAATCCACCATTGTACCACACTATGCTGCGGGGAACACCGGCTAAACACAGCTTCCATTCTCTGCGATATGCCCCCTATCTGCAGACTGCAGAATGGTTAAGCCCCACACACTGCTCACATGTTTTCTGATTGGTTGTACTCCCTAAGCCTAACTCTGTTTAGCATGGAAGTGATGTCACTATTCAACATTCAGTGGGCGGGGCCTAATAGAGATGCTTTCCTGATGAGGTCCTGGAGCAGAGTTTTTCTCCTAATCTAAACTTTCTAAAGATCCTTTAGGAAAATGCCATTTTAATGGAAACGGAATCTTTTTATTGTGCAGCATAACGTAAATGGTTCCGGTTACAGTCTTCAGCAGACAGAAACAAATGTACACACGTTACCCTACCTCTACTACTTTACTCTCATAAATTACCTTTTTTTGTGGCAGTGCTTGATATAATTTTTTAGCATAGCCCCAGCTTCTTTTTTTTATTATGTTACACAATGATTCCACAACAAACCTGAAATTATACAAAAGCTACAGTTCTGAGTAGTAAATTGGCTTTTTTTTACTGCAAAAATGTAAAAGAACAGTTTTTCTTTCGTATAAGAAATAGTGAAAGTGTTCTGAATTTATTTGACCCATGTGTCTGAATTTATTTGACCATCCACGGAATTCTTGATTTATCCTTTAACAATCTTTGTCTTTTTTTCCCCAAAGGACTTTGGAAAAGAATAAGAAGAAAGGGAAGATCTTTTAAACGGATGCTTGAGAAGATGCGGGTTCTCAGTGGCCAACCCTTTCCTCCTCCTTCCCCCACCAAAACGTGACGAAGACCCTTCTGTGAGCGTTTAGCCAAATCGGGCACATTCTCAAATCGAATCCTGGATGTGGATGCTGGATTTCAGCTGTTTACTGAACCCCCCAAACTTGTACCGATGTCCTGTTTTCCTGGTTCGCATTCTCTTGTAACGTGGCCAAACTGTTCACCTGTGATCCGCATCCGGAGGGGACGGGCAAACATTATATTTGCTCTTTCAGCTTCTAGTTTTTGTTCTTTTATTGCAGAAGTGTTTTGTCTAGTCAGTATCTGTTGACCACCAGCTATAACTTCATTAATGTTACTTCAGATATTTTGTATCTATATATATATATATCTATAAATATGTATGCATCCACCAAGACAGCTAACGGATTATTATTATTATTATTATTATTACTGTTACGTGTATGTTCTGTTGGAGTCCTCTGCAGCAGGGGGTGTGTATTTCTCCGGGGTGGTGGGACATCTTCACCTCTGCCATACATTTCTTCAGATGCAAACCTCCCCTTGGTTTTATTTCCGCCAGTATGTCCCTCACCTCTGTATTTTTACATTTATTTTTCATTTTTATTGTACAGTCTCTTAATAAACTTGTGATACAGGTTTATATATCAAGCTCCTTGTGAAAAGTTACAACTTTGAGCAAAGTTTGTGAAGATTGTGGCTTGTGCTCAAAATGCTTCTTAATATTCTCGAAGATCCTTATAAGCAGCTGAATGCAGCTTACGTGTGCTGGGGGCGGCGGGCGGGGGGGTCACACTGCATGACTATCTGGCACAGCATTCAGTCTGTCACTAGATTGGCGACAGGGGAGTTTGCATGGCTTCCACACACACTGACAATGGAATTGAATCGCCTGATTATATCACGTGATCTGAAATTGGCCCAATCACATGGTTTCAGACCAGGGGTGTCCCTCCTGGTTTTTGTTTCAGCCCTGCTTCAGCACAAATGCTAAACAAACCAAGGAGAGCTTCATTAGCAGAATCGGGTGTGTTTCATGAAGGTTGCATCTAAACTGTGCAGGGCTGCTCCCTACTTCTGGCCTACAGACCTTTAAAAACATCTGACGTCTTTTTTTTTTTTTGCAATCGTTTTTGCCTACTTTTAGCAACATAGCTCGTTCTAGCTCTTCTGTTGAAATAAAACGCTCGACCCCCTCAGAGGAGTTCAGCCTCTGTGTGAAAACAAAGCGCTGAAATGAAAGCTGGCTTCAGCAGAGCACGGAGCAGCAGCCTTCTGCCGTGACTCAGCCGTTGCAAGCGCATATGGAAAGCCTTTTTAACATTTCAACCTCTTTCATTCCAGGTTATAATTAATTTTTGCCTTGTCATAATTCCAATCTGCAATTCATAATATTCATAGCTAATCGATATTGAATTGTAAAGAACCCATAAAAATAAGCGAATTGAATGGTCACAATACCCAGCCCTAATCTTTAAAGATTGTGAGGTGGGTTTTTTTCTGCCCTTCCCATTTAATTTCAAGAGGAAAAGCTAAGGTGTAGGGGTCAGTCAAAGGAAAGAACTCTTATTTAAGATGGAAAAGAAGTCTTTGTTGCGAATGTGCCTCCTTTATGGATGCAGCAAGTCGTTTATACAAAACAAAATTATGTTGAATGTGTTCATTCATTTAATATAAATATATTAAATACAAAAGCATTTGTTAAATGAATAAATGTAATGTAAATTAATAGAGAAATAAATAACTGAGATGACAATATATGAAAGCTATAAATTTGCACCATCACTGTTCTAGAGAGAATATGGTCAATCACAGTTTATGATGGGATTTCAGGATTGGTCACTAGGTGGCGTGCTGCACATATTAAAATGTTCACATTCTGGTTGATTGATGGATGCTCAGAAGCAGCAGCAGAACAATGCGACACCTTAATTACCGGTACCTTAATTTTATTTATTTCCCATGATGTTTGAGGACAAATCACAGAGCACCTCTGATCTCTAGGGAGAAACACAAACACTTCAGAGATTATTTGTGCTGCATGCTACTTGTAAAAAAAAAAAAAGTAGAAAACGGACTGACCGAGCTCAAGCGTTTCATTTCCCCATCAGACCCACAAACGTCTGGAATTTCTGCCCTGATCGGAAAAACATTTGCATTCTGTTAAATATCAAACTAGTCAATTGGATCCTAAAATATTCATCCAGTCATTAGGAGCCAAACAGCGAAGCTTTCTTCTTCCTATTGTTATTCTTCCGATTCCACTCAATGGCAGCTGGTCATCTGACCCAACCTCCATCTCAAAATATATAGCACCACCACTAGTCCAAAGTAGTGCTTATCTTTATGCTAATAACTTTTGAATGGTATGGTTTATGGATGAACCATGACTCGATTCTGTTTAATCCTTTGCTAAGGCCAATTAAAATGGAATCATTATACACTAACCACATTAACTGCCATTTTGAATGATCATCGAAACATACTTTTGCCAACCCCTTGACGAAACAAGTTTGGTGAAAATTTGATAATATATCATCCTCTGGTGGTAATGCTATATCCCAATAATGCTGTAGTAAATCAACACCAAACTTGGCGGATATTATAATAACTACTATCTGAAGTTGCTTGTGGAGTTTCAGTACAATGCCCCCTAGGGGTTAGGAAATGCAAACATTTGCATTTTGCT
Source organism: Danionella cerebrum (assembly GCA_007224835.1). Taxonomy (NCBI): domain Eukaryota; kingdom Metazoa; phylum Chordata; class Actinopteri; order Cypriniformes; family Danionidae; genus Danionella; species Danionella cerebrum. The sequence goes on along the minus strand of SRMA01027257.1, from coordinate 350,407 downwards.
TTATAATTCTATATCAGTAAAATCATATAATTGGTATCCACACATTCTGACCATCATGTTGAGTTGGACCATGTCAATTTTTATTGTGGTTGCTATTTTGAACGTCTGCCATCTTGGATTTAGTCAAAACTAGCCTTTTTTTGAACATGCATGAACATATCTTTACAAAAGTTGGCTTGAATGTTTGAAGACTTACAGCTTCGTGGTGAGTCTACTTTGAAGATGCTTCTCTACAACCATTGACATATTGGCTCCAAACATCAGTGTAAGTCACCTTAGGTTCAGAGTTGATAAATCTCTTAATATGGCTAAAGCTCTTGATTTTCTATGTTTTAGATTGTTTTGCCTTCCAATGGAGGTGTGATCATTTGCTAAGTCGACCTGTTTTAGCCTCTTGAAGTCTGGCCCCGTATCACTGCTTGCAGTTATTTTATTTTATTTTTTTTAAAAAACATCAGAATACTCACGTCTCCTTGTTACTTTTGATCTGGCTGCAAAAAAAGAAAACATAAATTCTGTTAAACCAGCCGTCAGAAACATCTACTGCAGATCTATACAAAATGTGAATATCTCTTTAATAACCTTTTATCAAATGTTTATATTCACAAACCGTAGACCTCCCTCCATTTACTAGCAGAGATTAGATTTACTAACAAAGAAGAAACAAAGTCCATAAATGAATACAAATGAAGTGAATTTTACCAGAAGATCTCTTCCCCATGAGACTGAAAACCTGCTGTAGCCCCAGAGCTCCTCGAACCCTCTCCATCACCGTCTGGAGATCCGACTCCAGCACATTCATCTTCACATAACAAAAAAAAATATAAATCTCTTTTAGAGCAAAGGAGATCATAAGCCATTTCTTTCTCCCTCTTTTATAAAGCGGTGTTCAGATAATATTTGATGAGGCCAGAGCTTTACCAACATCATTTCTATCCTTACAAATACTCAATGGAAAATAATGGCAACAATCTAAGTTTCTAAGGGACCTTTTTCTGTGAAGGTGACAAACCTCATGTGGATTTTGGTCTCTGATGCATCTCTGTTCCTTGAAGTCATGGCCCCAAATACGACGAGTGAAAGCCGTAAACAGCAGAATGAACGCCAAGGCAAGCTTCATCGTGAGGAGCAAAGCCTTCCGCTCACACTGAGTCAGGTCCTGATGGAGAATGGTGAAGCTGAACATCGCTGGCTGATTCTTCCTTTGCCTCCTTGAGTTTGCTTTCAAAAGAACTGATGCTGAATCAGACGGTAATTATTAATAATTCCTGATAATTGGTTCTTCGGCTGATTACCCTGCCATGAGATGATGTATGCTATTGACCTTTTCTGGTTCAGATTCTTTGAGATGCAGTTGGAGTCTTGTGAAAGAATCTTGAGAGTGGCACAGGAAACTTTGTTCAATGGTTAGAGACCTCTGCTGCGGTCAGAGGCATTCGTTCTGGAGCAATGGGGAGAGTTTCACTTGGGATTCTAGGGCAACGGTCCAGTTCGCATCTGCAGCAGGAATTACCAGTGAGGTGAGCAATCCGACCATCACGTCTCCGGAGTGTGGGGCTAAACCACTGGTACAAATTACTGAGCTCGTTCACCACCAAACCTCGTTAATTGCCAATGCTGCTGCTATTCAGTGTGAATCTGGCTGAAATTAGCCCAAAACAATTGAATACTAAAGGAAAGTTATATTATTTCACAATTGAATATATTTCAAGCCTTTATTTGCTTCAATTTTATTTATTTTGCAAAACAACAAAAAATACGGATTCAGAATTAATTATAGGCTCCCTGTGTCCTCCCTGTATCTCCTCAGCTAATTAACATAATTAATCATACGGGAAGACTGCTGACTTGTCTGGTCCAGAAGGAGAAAAAGTCAGTTTCTAAAGAGGATCACTGCACTCTGTTAAATATATAAAGAAGAGAAAATGACAGGGATGAGGACAGGCCTTGTAATCAAGCAAGGCCCATCCGGGGAGCTTCATAAAGAGTGGACTGAGCATCAAGAACCAATGCTCTTCAGATGTAAGCAGATGTTGTGATGGTTTGGGGAGATGCGTCACTTTTAGAGCACTTCATGCTTAAGTTCCTACAGCTGAGAAGCTTTTTGGTGATGATTTTATTTTCCAGCAGAGTTTGGTTCTTACCCACACAGCCCCAAGTACCAATGCCATGTTTAATAGCCACGGTATAACAGTATTTGATTGGCTGTCTAAACCCATTTTTAAATCTACAGGCTTTTGTGTGTAGTGAACTAATATAACATAGATGTTTCACTTTCCAAAACATATTGGTTAAATAAATGCTCATTCCCCTCAATATTTAAAGTTTCTTAATCCCAGGTTTTTGCTAACAAGCTGTCTATATTTTAAAACGTGGTATTAATTGTACTATACTATAACCATATAGAATAATGAGTAGTTTAACATTGTAATGCACCACTAACACTGGTTGACAAAATCTACTTTTCTTTTATTTAATTGATTATTTAAATATAAAATGGCCCATTTTGAAACAAAATAAATACACATGTGCACACAATATAATAACTGGCAATCTGTTTGCTGTCTCTGTGTTGCATACAGTCTGATATTGATTGATTGATTGATTGATTGATTGATTGAAGATGAGCTCTGAGTTCATGGATCCACTCACAATGGCTTTTATTTGTTGAATAAATAGCAATTTGTTAACAATTATAAATGGCTTAAACTACTTATTTCTGTTTTTACAGCAAAACTTCACTTTCTTTTGTCAGACATTACAAGCAACAGTAAAACAGCTCAATTATATATATATATATATATATATATATATATATATATATATATATATATATATATATATGGTGAGCTTTAGAAGTATGGAGGGCCAAACATGTTGACACAAATGTAATGAAATAAACAAATACAGTGGTACCCTGAGATACGAATGCTTCAAGTTACGAAATGTTCGAGACACGAAACGTCTCGTGGGAATTTTTTTGTTTCGAGATCCGAAGAAAAATTTGAGATACGAACATTTACAAAGAGTTCTGCTGTATTTTCCGCTTGTTTGTATGACGTCGCGTAGCGCTTCCAAGTTCCTGGCGCTTCTATCTCCCAATGCAAAAAGGGTCTGATATGCTTCAAAACACTTCAACAACACAGAGAAACATTACGTATAGCTTACCAACAATGTACTATAACAAATGTTAGAGTCAAGGTGTCGTAAAAGAAATAACAATTATAACGTGGAAAGTGCTGTTCTGTAGCGCAAGTTAGAGAAACCCCGTCTCTCTGTCTGTCTGCGCTTGTGCTTGAAACCGTGTTTGTGTTAGTAATTCGTGAATTATCTCTTTTATACGTGGAATATCTTTCATACGTACCGCCGTAATGTTTTCCGCATCTGTTCCACCTCCTCCGACACATCGCTTCACTCAAGGTAAGGTTTCACATTTGTATTACGTATTTTGCATGTGTTTTATTCTGTTTTATTATCATTTATTACATTAACAATGTGTAGATTTAAGGATTGAAGAAACTTACTTGATTTTTCTCTGGTTTTCCATTTTTTCATCTACTTCTATTGTTGTTTCTGAGAGCCATTGCATGGATTAGGCGTTTTACACAGAGATACGAAATGTTCGAGATCCGAAAGAAACCCTGGAACGGATTAAGTTCATATCTCGGGGTACCACTGAGTTGCATCAATAAAAAAATAATAAATAAATATATTTCTAAACAAATAAATGCTTAATAAAGAATAATGAAAAATTAGGTACAGTCAAAAGCAAAAAAGCAGCAGCCTCAGAGTGATTAAAGCAATCCTCTACACAATTAGCATCATAACACACAAATAAATGCAGATGTGTAAAAAAACAATAATTAACAGTTTTTATTCATCAATAAATGTATTTGTAATATAAATACATTTATTTCTGGACTTATTTGACATTTTTTGTTAAATTATTTGCCTATTTATTCATTACTTTATTTATTCATTCAGGTATTTATTTCCTCACTATATACACTAGCTCACAGGTGTCGGGATCCAGTCCTGGAGCGCCGGAGCCCTGCAGAGTTGACTTCAGCCTGAAGGTTTAACGAGCTGCATCAGGTGCGTTTAGTTGAGGTTGGAGTTAAACTGTGCAGGGCTGTGGCCCTCCAGGAACTGAGTTTGACACACCTGCGCTTGTAACACCCTTATATTAGAAGGCGTTATTGCATTTAAAAAACTTTTTTTTTGCATTGTAAAAGCGCAACTGTAATTTCTCCTGTTCTACTTTGAAGTTTATTTTGAAACCCATTAAAAGCGTTTGTGAAAATACCGTACTTTCTGAGGAAATAATTATTAAAGTTCAGCTTTTTCCCGTAGACTTGTATTGGATGGTAATCATTCTGCAGCCAGCCTGTGAAACACACTTGGTTTAAACTTAACGCTCTATTTTTTTAATGAAAAAAAAAAAACTAATTTCACGTCATTGAACTCTCCTCTGCTATTGGCTATTAGAGCTGTCACTCAAGTGTATCACGCGGCGTAAGGTCACGCCCCGCAAACGAGGAAGAACTTAAATAAAAAGTGAAAGATTCTGGGATGCTTGAATGCTTCCGCCAAGCACGAAATAACTCTTTACGCACGAGTTATTGAACAGAGAAATGTTGCTTTGCTGTTGAAATAATGTGTTATAATAGCGGTTGTCGAGGCCTGGTGTCCAGTCTGCTTTACTTTAGTGCGGCGGCGTTATTTTTAAATGCAGCGTCACCTCGTGGAAACGTCAAATGGTTTAATAATCTGGAGCACGTCAACACCGCGAGGCTCAATGAAGGTCTAGGCGGCTTTGAACCAGGGGATCCCGCTCCAGGGTTTGAGGTACACACACTGGACGGGCAGTTTACCTACACCCCGCAGAATGACTCGAAGCGGGTGCTCCTAGTCCACGCCTTCACCAACAAATCTGCGTTTCTCGAGTGTTTGTGGACGACGAGCGAGTCTCTTGCAGACCTCCTGGAGTACCTGCCATCCAACACTGAGGTTCTGCTGCTGTCCCTGGATGAGACTGCAGTGCAGGACGCCCTCTGGATGCGAGAGCAGGCGCTCAGTGCTGCCGCTCACAGGTACTCTTTGGAAAGTTCTGTGTTTGGTTCTTCTTCTGTGCGGTCATTTGTTACACACGCAATCAAATCAATGCGTCACAGCAAAGATATACTGGAAGCTCTCTGGCCATTACTAAAGTTGAGTGCGTTGTCTCTCATCTTCTTCCAGCTTTTCTTGTTCTTCTTTATGCTGATGATGCTCTTAATGATTGTTACTGTATGTCTGGGGTCATTGTCCTGCTGCTGAATTAACTAGCTACCAATCATCCGCCTCCCTGATGGTATCTGTCTGTATTTCTCAGCATTGGAAAAAAAACATTAATCCTGACAAAATCTCCAACTCTATTTGTAGAAATGCAGCTCCAAATATTCAATGCATCTCCACCATGCTTCACTTTTCCCCGCAGACACTCATTATTTATATGGCTCGCTGACAAACCAACTTCTGCTACAACCAAATTACTTCATATTTTACCCCTCTGGAGTAAAAAGCTTTAACACCCTCCCGCATAGCTTGAAGTAAATGTGTAACTTTACGCATGTAGATGGGGGTCGTAGGCTCTGTGAATGCTCAGTTTAATAGTTCACGGGAATAGCATCATATCCGTTCGTCTCCTACATTAACACGAGGAAGAAGAATAAACACAACAAACATCTTTGTTTTCCCAAGTGAAGTTTGAGGGACAATAATTGTACTTGCTCCGTTTCAGTCGCCATCTTTGTTAACTTCTCAAAGAGACAGAGTGTGAGAACAGTCTCCCAGCAACCTCGTTTAAAGAGCTAGGGTATTCCTAGTTGTGATGTAACTCCGACCAATTGGATTCACAATATTTTTCTTTTGGAGTCTATTCATTTGCAGTACCGTGAAGGAGTCACTAACATTTGTCTTTCCAGAGGGAAGGAGGTTCTATCCAGACTGCATTTCTCACCTGTGCCGATCTATGCTCTGGGAAACTGGATCCCTCGTGTGCTTTACTCGTGGGGATGTGGAGGCCACAACTGTGGCCTTGCTCAGGTCGTCTTCTCTTCTCCGGGTGAGTGCGTTCTGACTTGAGCACCTGCTCTATACTAGTCTGCCACAGTCAGGGTGTCACTACTTAAGATAATTACTACTCGTGTTTTTTAAACACTTGGTTTGAAAACACATCAAGATGTTCATTTTTTTGTTGTGCCTGAAATGAAGTTAAGCTGTTTTTAGGCCATCGTTCTCTTTTTTTACATCAAAAGCATTGTTGAACACGTTTTTTTCTGGCGGTTAAATCCTTTACCAGGTTCTGAAAATGGCTTCACATTCAGCTACCCTCCTCTCTAACCATAAAAGTTTATTGAAAATGCATTGAGATCTAAATTCATTAAAATAAAAAAAGGACTAAATTCAGCCACACACTGCACTCAGATGTAAATCTCAGATGTACTCAAGGAAGTTTTCTTCACAAAACCAATTGCCCCTTTTTATGTAAATGAATCTTCAGTCAAACAGAGATGATAAACAGATGTCTTCTTCCAAACACTAGCTTGCTCCTTTTTACCAATACATTTGTATTGTCGCTGTGTGACCTGCAAAATATTTGTCTTTTTAAATCCTTGTCTTCATCTTAAGGAACTGATTTCAGCTCCTGTAACTTTCCCTTTGTTTGATTGACGGTGCTAGTAGGGCTGGGCGATATGAAGCAAAAAATATATCTCGATAAATTTTTGCTATATCTCGATATACGATATATATCTCGATATCTTTACAGGATTTATAACCACCCCCCACCCCCCCCCCCCAAAAAAAAAACCCTACTGCAAAAAAAAAATAATACAAATGTCAAAGTCGTTTTTTATTGAAGCTCAGAGGTGCTTCTGCAAATTTTCTTTCAGAAATCCTTGTATACATATTATAAAACAATAAAGAAATACATATTGCCTTTTCATTCAAAAATAAAACAACTAAAAAACAGGCAGTGAATAGGGACAAAGTGCTCCTGTAACATTTAGGATATAAACAAAATCCCTGATAACATAAATAATAATTTAACTGTAAAATAATACACATTGCCTTCTTTTCATTCAAAAATAAAACAACTAAACTCAAGCTCATCTTTGCAGGACCTCTGTTGTAAGTAACCCTTTCCAATTCAGCAGCAAGCCGCGGGAGTTCCTGTCTCGAAAAGTAATGCCGACTGGGTAAACTGTATCTGACTGGGATCAAGTGTTTTTAGCATACGTTTAAAGCCACGTTGTTCAACGACGTTATGGGTGCCATGTCCACCGCTATGTGAAATGCCACGGACTCTGTGATGCTACAAAACCTTGCGCTCTGTCTTTCATATTCTACACTCCGCGTTATAGAATTGTGGAGATTAGTTGCGCTTTGGTTGGCAGCAACTTTCACGGCATTCACGGCGGTAGCCATCTACATCTGTCTGTTGTTCGTCTGACGACTTAAAACCAAAGTATTTCCATATAATGGAGCCAGCTGTTCTTTTTTTGCAACAAGTTCTGTAACCTCCGGGCTGGTTGCGGGCGCCGCCATGTTGATTGAGACGACAGGCAAGGGGAGGGGGAACAAAAGCAAGGAGGCGGGGACGAGCACAGCACAGAGAAGGCACACAAGCAAATTTGCGAAAATTAAATATAGACATTATATCGATATGTACGATATGCCAGAATTCATATCGAGTTTGAAAAAAATGTCTATAGTACCGGGGGTAATGCAATGTTTGCATCTGCAGCTTTTTTTGTGTGTGTGGATTGTCAAAAAGCACCGTTTTAATACAAGATAAACATGTCAAGTCCTGCAACTTTCTCTAAGACTTTATTGTACCATTTACATGTCGAATCTTCTCAGCGCTTGCTGGTTTTATTTGAAAGCTCAATAAATAAGCCAAATTCTTCCATACCGCTGATGTAAATGTCACTTGTTAGAAATGAATTTTTTGCCAGACTAGGAATTGTACTTAACCCTCACTTATTCCACCTTACACTTGTTTTGTGATGCCCCAAAATCTTTCAGACTGGAATCTGCCGGTGATCTCCAAACGACTGAATGCCCGGTACGACTGGCTGAATGGGCGCTGGGGTTCTGACCCATACACGCTGCAGGAGGCAGGGGATGGATGTGGACCTGTGGCGTCTCTCGAGGGAGCCGTTGCTTGGATTTCTGAAGGAGGATGCTCGTTCTTCACAAAGGTCTGCATCAGAAAGCATCTGTGATCTGTTGGGTGATGCAGATCTTTAAAGGCTGCCCCTGCTCACTTTCACGGTCTGAGCACGTTCTCTCCCTGTGCACACTCAAGATTTAGATTTGCATATCTTTCTTCCCATTGGATGAACATGTCTCAATGACTTGTTTCTGTGTTAAAGATAAAAAACATGGCTGAATCCAATGCTTCAGGGGTGCTGGTGTATGCCTTGCCAGGGAATCCCATACAGGACATGAACTGCGTCGGAGACGAGTGTTCCACGTCACTCAATATACCTGCATCAATGGTCCACGTGGAACCCTCAGTCGCACAGGCCCTGGGGTGAGCTTCTACTGCAACGAAACCAATGGTGATATGGGAAATGCTCAGGGAAAATGCCTAATTCTTAGATGACTAAAAGATGTTGAATTTTTTTACAAAGCATCACTTATAGCAGCAGATGTTAATCAAATGAACAAACTCGAGGATTAAAGGAAAAAAAAACTTCTATATTCAAATTGAAAAAAATGAATTTTGTTTCCTTATTTTGTTTGTTTTTGATTTTCTTTGATAGAAAGGGCCGCCCTGTGAATATTACGTTCCAAATCACTCCATCTCCAAACTTCTTCTTTGCGATTGACCAGAAGGGGGCTCTCTCTGAGATGGGCTGGTTTCTTTACCCTACCTTTCGTTTCATGGCGTGGCAGGCAGAGTGGTAAGAATATTAATACAGGTCACTTTTACCTAAGTTAGGTGTCCCTTTGGGGATAAAAAACTTTTTGATGCTGTTGATGTTCTTTCTTGGTTCAGTAATGGAAAATATAGCTATCAAATGTTTATGACCTTCTCAAATCCCACACCAACACATCTTGATTTGTTTGCTGCTAGTGTCTCAGGCTCAATATTTTAATGACGATTCATTAGAAACGACATTCTTTGCTCGTCAAATTTGCATAATAACAAGAACTTTTTATTTTTAAATAAAATAACTCATGAGCTGCGATGGACTGGCGACCTGTCCAGGGTGACCCCGCCTCTCGCCCAATGTGTGCTGGACAGCACCGGCATACCCCTGTGACCCCGAAAGGGAATAAGGGTGTTGGAAAATGAATGCGTTTTAAATTGCTTAAAATGTGTTTAAACAGATTTTAATATAAATAGAAATTATTGTGATAAATGTAAACACTGTTTTGGTTGTAATATATAAGTGTTTTTATTTTGAAATGCCTAAAACGTTTCTAAAGAAAGCTATATTTTAGATTTAATGAATCGCATGCTGTTTTACGATTGTGTTTGTATACCGTCAGCCATTGGTTCCGGTTTCTTTTAATCAGATGTTCTCCTTGCAGGTTCTCGTTCAGTGAGGCTTTGCGGGAGCAGTTGAGTCGTCCTGCAGTTTCAGTGTCTGTGTTTGATGATCATCTCATGCGTGGAGATGCTGGTGCTCAAGCAACCGTGGATCTTCCTGAAGGTTTGAGTGTCTCACTCAGTAACAGGGTATACGTCATACAATCCATCTTTACCAAAACCAGCATGAAATCACACTGTTGTTTAGCCATTGACTTGTCGTGTGTGTGTGTGTGTGCGTGTGTGCGTGCATGCGTGCGTGCGTGCGTGCGTGTGCGCGCGTGTGTGTAACACTACGTTAAATTGGTTGGTAAGTGAAAAATAACGAGACGGCAGGGAGCTGTTTTATATATTGGGAACGTAATAATAATGGACATAGCCGACACACTAGCCTCAGAGTTTCAAAGGAACTCAGCTGCTATGACGGGACTAACCTAGAGAAAAAACATCTGAACTTTGCCTCTCACAACTCTGAAGACTACAACCTGCCCTTCACCTAAAAAATGCATTAAAAGGCAGTCATGATACCTCCCCGGGCTTCCTAAAGCACCTCCCATCATTCTCCCTCATCATTCTTTTGAACATATTCAATTAAATTTGGAACACTGGAAAAGTGCCCAGTATTTGGAAAGAAGCCGTCATAATCCCAGTGCCCAAGCCTGGAAAAGATCATCCAAATCCAGACAATTACAGGCCCATTGCACTTACAAGCTGCTTATGCAAAACTGTGTAAAGAATGATTAATAATCGACTGGTATGGAACCTGGAAACTGAGCAAATCATTGACAACCAGTAATCTGGTTTCAGGAAAGGAGGAGGCACCGTAGACCACCTGGTGAGGCTAGAGCATTATGTAAGAGGTTACGACAGAACATGTAGGAGCATTCCACCTGGAGAAAGCCTATGACACGACATGGAGATATGGCATCTTAGAAGACCTCCACCAAGGGATTCAGGAGCAAGGAGTACCCCAGGAAATGTTGTGCCCTAATGGGCCACTGATTCTATGACATGATTGGCAAATAATGAAATTACGACACTGGGGGCGCTAGTGAGCTCATTACCATGCTGGAGCATTTAGCTGAATAAGAACGCATCCTCTGGCTCTCCATGCGCATGAATACAATCAATGATCATGGATTTTATTGGACTGTAAAAGAAAATTAAAAATATGGCAGAACTGAGTTTCTGTGTTTGAAAATCCATGGTGTAGTCAAACAATGACGGCATTGATGCGAAACCTGGAACTACTGCCAGCATTTTATCATTCATGTTGAAAATAAATGTAGAACTGTGGTGGAGGCCTTTTGTAGGCGCATGGATGTTTTTAATTAACCCTGCTGTTCTTCACTTTGTGCTTCACTCAGCAGTGATCATGTCTTGGTTTGTTTAACATCTATTGAATGTTATATTAGCCAAATTATTCTCAAACTGTTTTGCATGAATCTGTTCACAGACCTTTTAGCTTTTAATGGTCTGGAGCTGGAAGCTGCACTCTCTTGTCCTGGCCGCAGAGATGAGACTTGTGCTCACTGGGATCACACTGTGCAACTGTTCATCTGCTGCGATGAAACCAGCATCTACTGCAACCTGGAGATCGGCCGATGGATCACAGCTTTCCGCAGGTAAAGTTCCCAGGGAATGAAGCTTTGATTTCTGCTTTTTCTCATTCATTCTGTTCGATTTGTGACCATAATTTTATTGTGACTAAACACATACGATCTTGTGATAATCATCAGTGAATGAATTACCGTATTTTTCAGCTCATAAGACGCACCGGCACATAAGACGCACCCAATTTTAAAAGAGGAAGATCTAGAAAAAAAAGATTCTGAACCAAATACTTTTGTAAAATATTTTATATCAACTGTGTAAAAGTTAACAACCAAACATGTAACATGAACAGACAGTGAACAGTAAAAGTAACAAAAAAAAGGCTGTAATGTTTTTCTTTGCCCCCACTCATCATTTTAAAGTCCACCATTCGTTATCACCATCACTGTTCCAGTGCAACATTGCCCCCACATTAGTAATACCGTAATAGCCAGTAACATTGTCACTACATTACTAATAATAGCTAGTAACATTGTCACTACATTACTAATAATAGCTAGTAAGATTGCCCCCACATTAGTAATAATACAGTGGTTCTCAAACTTTTTTAGTCGAGCCCCCCTTTAAACCTTTAAAAGAATCTGGGCACCCCCAGATGTAAAATAATACTTATTTAATAATTAATTAATAATTATTTTAATGTAAAATAAATGTAACTACTCCTTAATGTTAAATAACTCATTATTTATAGCTTATTCAAGTGACAATTTGGTTGCATGGTGTTAAGATATGATCCTTTTGCGCTCTTACCTGGTTCATTACGGTAGAAACACTACCCAATTGCAGAGCACGTTACTTATGTTTGTTATCTAGTATGTACATGTGTGAGATGTACCGTTGAGAGATGATTTGAGTTTGAGTTTATTAAAGAAGAGTTTCAGTCATTGAGAGCGTTTTGTTTTCCTCACGCGAGCAAGAGAGAGAGAGAGAGAGAGAGCTCATCTGTGCACCTGACGTCAACACATGGAAACAATTGTATGCTTGCTGTTCTAATATAAATCCTTTTGATTTTTGTCAGCTTATGAAAACCCACATAACTCCATTAATGAAGGATCAAACTGTCCAAGTTTGTGAAACTGTCCAAGTGAATGTTTAGCGGAAAAAAAACCCTCACAGACTGAAGACGATGCAGATCGATCATCATCTTATCGTCAGGCTCAAAAACATCGCAGATAAACTATTAGCTCCGCCCATTTCACATCTTGAAATGTATTTTAGCGTGAGAAATCGGGTTTGTAGCGTGAGAGATCACTCAAATGCGAGAGTCTTACGTTCAATGTGTGAGAAACGGCAGCTCTGTAGCTCGTGAGTATGGATGCGGAAGCACCGCTGCGGCTACCGTAGCCAAAGGCATTATGGGAAATGTAGTTTTTTTTCGTTACGACCACGCTATGGCAGAGATGGGCGATAACGTCAGCGCACAGGGCCGGGTGTACAAATATGGCCGCGGCTTCGGCCTAGCTCCGGAACTCCGGAGCTCTTACACCTCTCATAAGGCCGTGACCGGACTTCGCGGCGCTCTGCATTCGGTCTATAAGACGCACCAACTTTTCCCCCTCAGTTTTGGGGAAGAAAAAGTGCGTCTTATGAGCCGAAAAATACGGTATTTATTTCCTGCAAAATAGATAATTTGACAATTACACTGTCTTGCTCTGAGTAAGCTGTGCTGCTGCAACATGCTTTATACATGACATTTACTTACTTACTACAGTGGTACCTCGAAATATGAAATTATTCCGTTCCAGGGTGATGTTCGTATCTCGAACATTTGATATCTTGAAGCAAGTTTTTCATGTAAAACACCTATTAGTTTGAAACCCTCTCTCCAGTTTGATCAGGCCTCCAGTCTCAAGAGAGTGACATACTAGGCCGATCCATGGATTCGCACTACAAAGAGGAGGAGCACTGGAATGTCAGGTGTCCCAAAGTAGACAATGTAACCCTTAAATACGAGAATCTGAGGAAGAGAGACCTGAAACAATAGTCCCTTACAGGGGACTCCAAAAATATAGAAACAAACATTTGGCTCACTGTCTGAAAAGATAGATCACAGGGGAGTAGAGTGCCTCAGTTCCTCGAGCTGTTACACACTGCATGAATGATAGAACTCTCCCTCTCTTTCCACAGGGGCACGGGGCATTGGCTGACAGATGTGTCTCCTTTGATTCCTTTTCTAAATGCCCAGAAGTGTTCCTTCACCATGAAGACGGCACCTTGGGCCATGCCGTGGGTCACCTCTCTCAATCTACGCTTCACTCACAACAACCAAACAGGTACGAGCCATTGCTCTAAACGAAATGTGTTTGGTTAAATGGGTTTTAATGTATCGACGGATTTCTATTCTTGTCGTGTTTGCAGGAAACTCGTCAGAGACCCTGCGCCCCTTCACAATAATGCCACTCTTCAATGGGGGGACATTCGACAAAGATTACAACAGCAGATACCAAGAGATCAAGTTCAGTTCTCCTGCTTCAACTAAGAAGGTGATGAATCCTCTTCAAACATCTTTTCATATGAGGGTGTAGTCCTACCGTTCCAGGGGTTTGAACAGACTTTTGTGTGTGTGTGTGCGTGTCTTTGATCACTGACCACGATGGTTCATTTAGCTGTTCTTGCTCATGTGCAGTAGAGCAGCTAGCTACTTGTGTCTGCTAAATGATGGCGTTGTGCCGTTCTTGCGGGTGAAGACAAATATAACACTCTTCATTTCCTCATAGCCTCTTGCTAACTGAACATTGTATGTTAAGAATGCAGATAACACTGTTAGCATGATGTCATGCATGCACTGCCCATCGGACAACTCGCATGATTTGCGCCGGGCGGTCAAAATTGAATTATTAAATAATCTTCATTTTTCCTATTTGCTTGAATCACATCCAAAATGTCAATTGTCTTAAAGGAAATTGAGCTGGTCCAACAAAATCCCAGTCCTCCAGCCTTCATTTACTTCATTTACAGTTTACCCTGGGAAATTCTTTGATTTCTTGGCATATTTTTCTGAAAAGATGAACGATAAAACAGAAACTTTTTTCCCACTCATCGTTAGTGGTTGGAGAGGTAATTGTTAAACAACTGTTTATTCTTTTTAAATCATGATACCAGAAACCTTGATCAAAACTTTACGTACCCTGCTCTTAAAAAGTTGTAATCCCCCTTTAACATCATCAACGGCGGCCTGAGGTCTCTTGAGGTAGTTGTGGATGAGGTTGTTTATCTTCTCTGTTGGTAAAGCGGCACATTCTTCTGCAGCTCTTGTAAATTCTTGGTCTGTGTTGCATGAACGACACGTTTGAGTTCTTCACTGATGCTGAGATCTGGAGACTGAGATCTGACCGCTCCAGAACCTTCTCTTTGTTCTGCTGGAACCAGTGACGAGTGGGTGTGGCCTTCTATTTTGGATCGTTGTGGTGCTGGAATGTCCAGTTATTTCCCATGAGCAGCTTCCGGCTGATGATGCACATTTTCCTTTGAGAACATGCTGCTTCATCTTCTATTGATTCTGACCAAGCATCCTGTGCCTTTGGAGTTCACACATCCCCAGAACATCAATGACCCGCCTCCGTGCTTCACCGTGGGAATGGTGCTCTGTTCATGTTGACTCTTCTCTAAATGTAGAGTTTATAATGGTAGCCTAATCGCTCCAATGCACTTTTTTCCTGAAATGTTTGGTGTTTCGGAAACTCGACCACGCACCCCCTTTGTTTCCTTATTGTGCTCTTGAAACAGCTATGCCACATTTTTTGGGCAGCCCTGTACTTCAGCATGTACCTGATAAAGACCAGAAATGTCAAGGCTGTTTTTTGGTAGTGGTCCATTCCTGCATAACTGGGAAGGGGCAGGGTCAGAAGTAGCTGTTTTCAGACTCAAAACATGGACTGGAGTTTTTTTTTCGACCAACTGCTTGTTAGAAGGTCGCTGGTTTGAGTTTGTATGAATAAAAATGCTTGTATTTTCATCACCACTGACAAATGTAACAGATAGTTGTACTTATCTGAGAATGTTAAAGAATTCTTAAATAATCGAAATATTCAGACCAATGTGTATGAACTTAATCCATTTATTTAAAATAGCTACTACTTATAATTGTGCTAGTGTTATATCGAGCAGAATAATAGAAAACACACATGAACTAATGCACCATTACATAGAGTTCTTTGTGTTCTATTGCAGGTGGAGTTATATGCCGTCATCACAGCTCACGGCTCTGATGAGAACTTTTGTGGTGAATTCTGTGTGACTTCCCATCACTTCCAGATCAACAGATCCATCAATAACTCTCTGGTGTTTGAGTCGGCCGGTTCGTAATGAACAGAATCCTCTCATCACTGCACACTAGTACAGCGACAGAGCCTGGTGCTTAGATGCGGTGTCCTGCACACCTTGCATCTTTTATTGCAGATTCTAATTCATTAGTATAGTCCTACAGCAACAGGACACAAGGTAGTTCTACTGCATCAGCAAGGTCTGTCCCAGACAGAGATTTTGGGATGCTGTTTAAGCTCCTTATTGTTTGAAACGTTGAGGGTTGTAGATGCAGTGGTCAGTCGAGGACACTTAGACACATCAGGCAACAAATGCAATCTAGGAGGCACGTGATTAGCTCCAAATTTACTCTGCAGCAGGACAATGACCCCAAACATGTAGCCAAAGTAATTTAGAACTATCTTCACTGTTACGAAAGAGCATAGAGTTCTGGAAGTGATGCCTGGCCTCCGCAGATCGCGGATCTCAGCATAATCCAGTGTGTCTGGGATTACATGAAGAGACAGAGGGATGAGAGAAAGCTGCATCCTCAGAAGATCTGTGCTTAGATCTCCAAGATCTTCTAGCTCCAAAAGAATTTCTGCTGTCCTCCTTTGTTCATTCACTGCATTGTTTTCACTGATGAACAGAAACTATTTCCACTTCTTTGTTTGCAGCATTTGTTCACACCGGCCCTCAGCTTTTGCCAAGTACTGCGTGTCGCGAACCCACTGATGTGATGGTCTTGATCTTTGGAACTGATGTTCCAAAGCCGTTTTTTCTTTCAGACACACCATGAGAACTAAAGAAAATACATACAATAAACAACAGTGCACTTAAAAATTAATAAAGTGGGGTAATCGAAATTCAAAAATCTTAACCTCATGACTCTCTTCCATGACACACAATACAAAAGTACATCCACCATGTGGCAAACATACAAGCTAATGCTTTTTAGAGTCCCATTAGTGCATAGAATTTCAAAATAAGAGTCCTTCACAAAAGTTTGTTACACTGCGCATTGTCTCGAGCTGAAATGATGAGCGTCATGGTGTGATGTTCAAATGTGTGTAGGGTCCCCTCTGGGATGTGCTTTACGGGTGCCTGATGGGGCAGTGCCCAATGAACACGGGACTTGGTTATATGGCCGTGGAGGCTGGTGCGATGGGCTACAGGTGGATCCCTGGAGGACTGACATCACTTCCCAGGTAGAATCTCAAATTTCATAAGCAACTGTTACGTCATCAACAGTTTCTTCATCATCATGATTTTGAATCTAACATTCAGTGTCTCTTAAATATTTTTCCTGCAAGTAACTTCTACCAGTTATATTTAGTAGCTGCCCAATCTCTGACAGCTCCCTAGCAACCAAACTGTTTGCCCTAGCAACCAACATTTCTGAAATCTATCTCAGCTTTGGTAAATGATAGAGACAGGGGGGTTGGTTTATGTGACATTGCGAACATAAAGTTATGTCACTGACTCCCTGCTAGCAACCACACAGTTTACCATAGCAACCAAATTAGCATATTTCTCAGCTTTGTAAAATAATAGAGACATTGGTTTTTGGATACTTTTATTATTATCTTACTATTGCGTCACTGATTCGTCCTTAGAAATTAAAGTTTTTAATCCTAGCAACCAATTTAAATGGGTTACAGCTTATATCACTCCTAGTCACATGGGACAAGTCTACATCAAAGTCTGTGTGCAAACTTTATTTTTGTGTTAATATCTGACCTCCTACTCCTTCCATTTTGACTTAAGCCACTGTAATCTGTAACTTTTCAGAAGGAATAGACATAATCTTTAAAAGTGCAGCAATTCTTCGGGAGGTGTTTTAAAGTGTCATTTATTTAAAATCAACCTTTTGTTCATTTTACAGCTGGACCTCACTGAAACTAATTCAGTTCTTTACTTTGGACTCTTCGAGGGCCGTGACCCCAATCCACAGACGGAGCCAGGATACATCATCATGTACTCTTATCTGGTGTTTTATAAATAATCTTACCTACAGCACTTTCAGATAACATTCGATTTATCACTCAATCAACCAATCACAATCTTTCAAATTGATTTCCCAGTTTTTTGTTTTATAAATTTTAAAGCAGTTCTTTAATGATAAATGTGAAGTTATTTTTTTTTTCAAATAAAATTTTTTTGTATTTAAAATCCCTCTCACTGAAGTCCTTTATATTTATAAAGCATTCATAACATACAGAAGACTTCACGCAATTTCTAGAAATGGTATTTTAACCAAATAAGAAAAAGAGTGTTTACCACTATGACCCCAAAAAAAGGGAATAAGCGGACAGGAGTCATCGAAAATGTATTAAGTAGGGAGATTTTTTATTAAATACTGAATGTCTGAATTGCTGTAATCAATATAACCCCCGTGTGCTCTAGAAATTCTCTTGTGCAGAGATGTTAAAGGTTCAGTAGGTGATCTTTGGAGATGATGTTGATGTTTGAAATCAGGAAAACAAACATGCCCCTCGACCAATAGTATCTCTTCACTATTTTGAAGGCTCCGCCTCACACAGTTACTTGGAGGAATCTGCAGAGTTAGACTATATTCATGAAAAAGGAAGCCTATGCCGTTGCAGTAGAGTTGTGGAATCCGGGAATTTGCTGTCAAAAATGAGATTGTATTAAAAAAATAATTGCAGATTTTTCTTAAGTCTGATTTCTATTTTAGGCAGGTGTAAAGAAATGTTAAAAGAAATTAAAGTGTTAAAAATTTTCATCAGTGAACTGAATGCAGTGAATTAACAGATGAATTAATGCAGACAATATTTCATTTCAACATTAATTCTTCTAGCTGCACTTGTTCACAGTTTTTGAAGGAACTCTGCTGGTGGTTGCTGCACACCCCTGTGAGAACTAAGCTCAGAGGATGCAGCTTTCTCTCGTCCTAGGTCTCTTCCTGTTCTCCCTGTTGAGATCAGGGCTCTATGGGAACCATACCATCACTTCCAGGACTTCTTCCTGTTCTTTATGCTCAAAAATGTTGGTTGGATTCATTGTCTTGTTGCAGATGAATAAACTGCTACAGACTCCTCAGGCTACAGCACTTGCTGCAAGTTTCTGCACCCAGTCTCTGTGTCTTGATCCACACTTCAGTAACTTCACTTGTTCTCACATCGAGGTATGGCTTTTTGGCTGCAACTCTTCCATGAATTCCACTTTTTACCAGACTTTTCTGGACTTTTTGGCCACAATATAAACACTACCTCTGAAGCAGAGTCAGCATGAATGGAACATCTGCACTGTGAAGCACAGAGGCGGGTTATTGATGTTCTGGGAATGGATGAGCTCCAAAGGCACAGGAAACTCGGTTAGAATCAATGTAAGATCATGTATCACTTCACAAAGAGAAAGTTCTGGAGCGGATCTCAGTCTCCAGATCTCAATATCACTGAAGAACTCTGGGGAGAACTCAAACGCGCCGTTCCTGCAAGAATTTACAAGAGCTGGAGAAGAATGTAAACACTTTACCAACAGAGAAGATGAAGAACCTAATCCACACCTCAAGAGACTGTTGATGTTAAAGGAGGGAATAGAAGTTATTAAACGTGTGATCAGGGTCTTTTGGAAAGATTCTGTGTTCATTATGATTTTAAAAGAGTAAACAGGTGTTTGACATAAAAGGCTTCACACAAACGAGGAGTGGGGGAAAAGTGCTGTATATTAGCTGGATCATACATCTGACTTGAATTCTACGAAATCCCTGACTGCATAACAATCGCTGATGGTAAGAAAAAAAAAAGATAGAAGCACAAAATATTCAGGGTGTACCTCCACCTCTCGCCCTATGTACCCAGTGACCCTGAAAGGGAAAAAGGAGGGTTGGAAAATGAATGAATGTTGATTAAATATTTTGTATCTTTTCGTTAATCATTTTGAAAATGTACTAAAAAGAAACGCTTTCTATTTCTGAAAGCTAGTTTTTGAAAGCACGTCGTTTACACAGTACTGTATACATTTAATACATCTCTGTAAATCGTGTTGCTCCTATTTTAGGGTCACATTATGACGCCTCCTGCAGATGATTTGTGTAAGGGTTCAGCTCAGGACGAAACAAATATTCAGTTTGTTGAAGGACGTGACATTGACCAGTTCCATGGAGAGTTCTGGAGTGAAAGCACATCTTGTTACCAGCAGAATGGAAAAGAGGGCGTGTTGCATCTAACCACCAAATATTACTGGTGATATTTCTATTTTTCACACAGCTGTGTTTGGGTGAGCCCTTGTATTCGATTACTCCAATACATCAAAGAAATAAACAAAGGTCTTGTGATGAGAACAGTTTATTGAAGGTTCTAAAGCATCTCGATTTCTAGCCCCACTTCTTTGAATGCGAGAGGGCTGGAAATGCACAGCTATAAAATGGGAAACTGCAGTATCCATCATGAAATCGTGTGGCTACCTGCTATAACAAACATTTACAGCGGAGCAGATGTCGTCGTCTGCGTGAGGAATCAAACAAGATTTTTCAGCCAAACACAAGTGTGGTACTAAAAGCATTAGAAATAATTTATTTCAAACTACTCGTGATTGCTTCAGCAGCAGAGTTAATGAACGTAAAGGTTGTCTCCCGGGAAAATTTCCCGTAGCCCTTTATTTGAAGGGTGCTCTGCTAAGAGGTACAAGTGGAATTTAATCTCAAGCTGCTCATCTTTAAGAAACACTATACAGACATGTGAATATTTTACATTTTAAAAATGTCATATTAGCTTTGTTGATGCGAATGCTCTACATTTTCACACAAGATTCGATGCAGGTTTCTTCACTGTCGAACTGGTTTCTGTTTCCATGGCAACCTCCAAACCAAAACTGCGCACATGAATTGGCCATAGGATCAAAATACCATTTAACCACATACTCTCGGCACGGACCGGAATCCAGAGGCTGTAGACACCGCTCCTCTGATGAAAAGAAGAAAGAAGGTTCGAGTCAAAAATCAACTCCGATACGAGCACAAAGCTAGATTCTGCTTCCAGAGCAGTGTGAGGCTTCTGAGAGAGCAGTGGAACGAACAAGCAAAGCATGTAAAAAAAAAAAAAACCCAGATTTATTCTCTTCTCTTCACGGAGGTCAAATGATGTGCATATAGTGATTTAAAAGAACAAAAACGACAATTTGAATATATATTTTTTTCTGTCCATTTAATTCTTCACCCAGGTTGTAAATCCCAGTGCCACACCAGAACATGAAATGATGAAAAAGCGTTGTTTAAAAACAATGTAAATGTAAAACTTTGTTTTATTCTGGATACAGTGGGTTAAATGTTTGCAATACGAGCACGGCTGAGCAGAAGTGAGTCACTGCATGGTGTGCATCTTAAAACACCATTCTGCAACACACCTCATTACTCAGGTCTCGGTCTGTGTGATACTCGACACTAGAGTTTCCCTTTTAGAAACTCCAGAAATAACTTATTAACCTTAAGAAGTCTGGGGCCTTTTTGAACAGTTTAAACTACTTTGCAATTTGTTCTAATCAAATTCATTTAAAACATTAATTTTTAGAACAACCACAATAATTCCAAAACAACCCCGAAAAATAAAATGTCGAGTAATACATGTAATTTACATTAAAAAATGACAAAGAGTTTTTAGATTTTATAAGAAAAATCAAGTGTTTAAATAAAAAATCTCAATAAACATTCATGAATCCTCCCAAAAGCAAAGAAAATTTTATAAAAAAAAAAAACCCACTGTTCTGAGCACTTTTTGTTCCATTGTGCTTTGTTTTGTGTGAGGATTTAGAAAAACACAAGCCAAATCACAGATCTCAAAGATGACACCGCTTTGGTCTGTAAAACAAAACTGAAAGACAATTTGACCTCATTTGAATCACTTTGTAAGTTATGTGTCATAACTCTTGTAATGTTTCTTTAAAAACTAATAACCTTTTTGAAACCTACACATTATATTTAAAATCAAAATTAAACAATAGCAGGGTCACGTAGTTTCAACTTAATTCAAAACAGATGCTGCAATTGGTACACGGGGACTTCTAGGGGTTGATAATGAAAAAAAAAACAACAAACAAAGACTCACCATTGCCTCCAAGTTTATTCCTGTGGAAGGAGTTTTGCTTCTAACCAAATTTTAAGCAAAATCAATTGTACCGTTTTCATTAAAATGGAGAGGAAAACATACACGTTCTTCCAAACACTGGCTCACTCCTTGTTTTTTTACAGAATAGGATATAATCTACAACAGAGCATCTCCTTTTAATCATGTTGGCCATCTTTGAGTTCAGAACTGAGTTGTAATGTTTGTTTGTGATGAGTATATCTCGAATGAAGCTTCATTTACATTTATGTATTCATTTACATTTATCCAAAGCGACTTACATTGGGAGTAAACATCAAGCACTTCACTCAATGACCAGCAGTCACCTCATGGCCTCTGAAAGCACTGGCCAAAGCAGGGACATAAGGAGTTAAAAAGAGTTAAGGGATATCTAAATCTGTAAGCTATTGCCCATAATGTACAGTGTTTGTGTGAATGGCGAAGGCATTAATTTAACCAGAACATCAAACGCATTCGATTTTTATTCAATACAAACTCTAAAGTTCATGAAATTAATAAACTAGTACAACATTTCTTCCTACACGCCGCACGCGTTACATTTTTTTGTTCTATTTTTTACATTTCTTAATCAGAAAGAGGAGATACGCGTTTTTTTTTCTTCTTTTATTTACCTCGTGTATGCTCCTCCTGATTGGTCAGCAGTGATTTGTTCAGATCTGTGATGTTGAGATTTTCTCTCGGCAGAGATGGAAGCAGGGTGCTTATATCAGCCCTGGCGTCAAAGCTTAATATCGATCCAACGATGTTCTCGCAGAGTTTATCAAGCAGTTTTTTTTCCACTTCTGGGCAGAAATAAAGAATGGTGTTTACTGATGGTGAGTACGGCTGAAGCTTTCCATTTATCCTGTTTTTGTCACGCCTCTGTGTGCAGCCTGCCTGCAACATCTCTTCATAAACACCAGTGAGCGTGTTTCTGTGGTGGTGCTTCTTCGCTGGTGTTTAAGATTTCCTGTTGAGGATATTATTAATGATCTGCTTTCTGACGGTCGAACAGATGGTTATACCTCTGCCCTTCTTCGATCAATCGCTCTGGGATTTGGTTTGTGTTGTTCACAGATCACTTCAGTAAAAAGTGAAAGTTAAATGAACCAATCACAGAGCTTATGGTCTGCGTATGTTTTGGGAGGTGTAACAACATGTACTCTAGTATTCTATTACACTCACCGGCCACTTTATTAGGTACACCATCCAATGACTCATTAATACAAACTTCAAATTTTACTCAAGGTAGACATGGCAAAGATGCTCAGCTGCAGAGAATCAGAATGTGGAAGAAATGTGATTAAAGTTACTATCAGGATTGTTGGGTCTGATTAGTTCAGAAACTGCTGATCTACTGGGATTTTCACGCACAACAATCTCTAGAGTTTACAGAGAACAGTCAGAAAAAGAGTAAGTCTCCAGTGAGGGCAGTTCTGTGGGAGCAGATGCCTCGTAGAAAGGCAGCACTCGCTACAATCAAGGTCTGCAGACATCTCTGAACTCCAGCAGCAGAAGACCACACCAGTGCCCCCCCTGCAGCTAAGAACAGGAAACTGCAGCTAAAACTCGCACAGGCTCACCGAAATTGGACAATGGAGTTGCCCGGTCTTGATTTGGCATCAAACGCATGAAAGCATGGATCCACCCTGCCTTGTGTCAGTGATTCAGCCTGGTGGTGGTGGCCTTGGGCTCATCATGTGAACAGCCTCACAGAACGCTCCGTGTGATAAAGCAGAAATCATCTCAGACTGGTATCTTGAACATGACGATGAGTTCACTGTACTCAAATGTTCTCCACAGTCACCAGATCTCAGTTCAGTAGAGCACCTCTGGGATGTAGTGGGATGGGAGATATGTGGACGATAAATCTGCAGCATCTGCGTGATGCTCTCATGTCGATACGGAGCAAACTCTCAGAGGAACGTTTCCAGAACCATTCCATGCCACAAAGGATTAAGGAAGTTCTGAAGTGAAAAGCGGGTCCAACCCTGCACTAGCAAGGTGTGCCTAATAAAGTGGCCGGTGAGAGTGTATATTTCTGATAGAATCCAATTTGTAACTTTAGGAAACATTTTTTAAAGGAAATCACGTGTGTCAACTCACCAGGAAGCTCTGTAAGGTCTTCAATGTAAAACAAATGTCCTTCGGAGGGAGAAGATGCCATGGACTTCATTGCCTGCTTGCATTCATCATCCACCAGCTCACTTGTATTCACCATCCCAATAACAAAGGTGCTGATGTTGGCAGAATGGGCATCTCTCACGGCCTCCTCCAGCTTCACCAAGTCCCTGTGGTCTGTTTGCCCGTCTGTAATCACCACTGCCACTTTCTCTACTCCGGGTCGGGAAAAGCTAAAGATCTCATTGGCTGTTCTAACGGCACTTCCTGTGTAAGTTCCCTCTCCGAGGTATGGCATGCTGTCTACAGCTGCTTTAAGTTGCTTTGGAGTTAAGTTCTCTCGGATGCTCGTGATCACCAGGTTAACGTGGCTGTAGAGGATGATGCCCACCCGAGTGAGGTTTGGACCCACCGATATGCCATCAATTAATCCGTTTATAAAGGGTTTCAAGATTTTGAAGTTCTCTGGACCAACGCTCTCTGAGCTGTCGATCACAAAGAGCAGTTCGAGAGGAGTGACTCTGCAGATCCTGCTACAGCCTGAGAGAGAGAGAGAGAGAGAGTAATGGAGGAGAGAGAAAGGGGAGAGAGAGCGAGAGAAAGAGAAGAGAGGGAGAGAGAGAGTGATGGGGGAGAGAGAGAGGAGAGAGGCAGAGAGGGAGACAGAGAGAAAAGAGGGAGAGATATAGAAAGAGAGAAGAGAGGGAGAGAGAGTGACGGGAAGAGACAGGAGAGATAGATAGGAGAGAGGCAGAGAGTAGAGAGGGAGACAGAGAGAAGAGAGAGAGAGAGAGAGAGAGAGTGATGGGGGAGAGAGACAGGGGAGAGAGAGAGAAGAGAGAGAGAGAGTGACGGGGAGAGAGACCCGAGAGAGAGTGAAGAGAGGAAGAGAAGGGAGAGAGAGAGTGATGGGGGAGAGAGGCGGGAGAGAGAGAGAGAAGAGAGGGAGAGATGGAGAGAGAGAGATAGACAGGGGAGTGAGAGAGAGTGACGGGGAGAGAGACCCGAGAGAGAGTGAAGAGAGGAAGAGAAGGGAGAGAGAGAGTGATGGGGGAGAGAGGCGGGAGAGAGAGAGAGTGACGGGGGAGAGCGACAGGGGAAAGAG
>SRMA01027257.1:270165-312839 GCA_007224835.1 Danionella cerebrum | reverse complement strand
GAAAAATACAGAAACAAAAAGCCAAAAACAAAAGCAACTGTCAATTTTAATTATTCGTTAACTATTCAAAGATATATTCTGTCTTTGATCTTGACCTGGTCTCAGCCAGTCATGGTCTTGGTACTCTCTGTTCTTGGCTGGTTCTCGCGAGCTGGAACTCTCTCAGTTGGTCTAAATAGACTAACGACAGTTTCACCGAGAGCTCTGCAGGCGTTCTGCTCAGAAGCAGAAAAAAAATCAGCAAAAAATCCTGGATGTCGAGTGGTTTATTCTGTCGGAGGCTGATCACAGGGAGCTGTTTGACAGATATGTGGAGAAAAGAAAGGATTTGTGGAGCGCTATTACCTTCCTGTTTCCTGTACGAAGTCCCTATGAAAATGTGGGATGAGCGCCACCCAGTGTTTCTTTAACATCTTAATCACGTCATCATAAGAACAGCTTTCATCGGTTGCTCTCCTTGTGAAAACAAATCTAGTTTGTCAATCGGAAACTCTTTTCGTTCAGTCCGATGTGTGATGTTCCGTCGGAGCCCATGGTTTTCAATCAAATCGCGTTCTCGCATGAAACTTCGGATATGGGTGTAGCACGGTGGTGCAGTGGGTAGTACTGCAGCCTTTCAGTGAGAAGGTTGTTGGTTGGAGTTCGAGTTTGCATATCCTCTTGTATAGGTTTCCTCCGGATACTCCGGTTACCCCTACATAGGAGCAAAAACAATCCTCTAATCCGCCTCAGGACTGAATGTGTGTGTTGTGATTGAAGTGGTGACCTGTGGAGGGTGTACCCCTGCTTTTCCCCTGAAGTGTGCTGGAGAACCAGCAGAACCCTGTGACACCGAAAATGATCAAATAAATAAAAAACAGAGAATGATAATAAGGATATGGTTTACCACATTAGGATTTAGCTGTTCCTGTGAAATCGATGTTAAAAAGCAGCATTTGAGTTTACTCACATTTACTGGGCATTTTGTTTTGAGATCTAAAGCTTTATGGGATTAGTAGTTCATTACCTGACGTCATGAATTCAGATTGAGTTAAAGCTTGAGTTAAGGCTATACCGTTTATGATAAGTTAAAGATTAAAATTTTGCATACATTTGACGGTCATGTATCATAAATGAATTCTTTTCTTACATATTTATAAATCTGTTTCAATATTTTTGATTGTATATTCAGAACATTTCATTGTAATATTGAAAGTACGCAAAGAAAAAAAAAAAAACACGAGTCACATACCTTCTCTCCTCGAACACCTCTCAGGCCCTGAGGGCCTACACCACCCTGAAGGGAAATTCCACAGAATATGTTTAAGTCATCTACCAAATGATTCAATATATGAACACATTATAGAACACAAGCTTTACCTCACTTCCTTTCTGGCCTGGTGCTCCACAATTGCCTTGATCTCCCTGAAACATGACGCAAGGCTTTCATTTCTTTCTCATATAAAACTAAATTGTTTAGATGGACACTGTACGCAGTAATTCACCTTTTCACCTCTGACACCAGCTCTTCCCTGGAGTTATGGGATGAGAAACAAGAGATTAATGTAAGAGAGCGGTTTAATTTTGAAAGAGCCACGATCATACGCAGATGTTATGAATAGAGTAACAATTTCAACCTCAATCTTTAATACAAAACCATGGACTCCACCCATTTCCAAATTGAGTAATGTTCATAAAATAGAATATCATGAAAATGTTCATTTATTTTAGTCATTTTACAAAAAACAAACAAAACAAAAAAGCTGAATGAAAGTACAGTCGGAACATGTGAATAATGTTCTATGGTGAATCTCACACTACAATCCGATCTAATTGTTCTCTCAGGCTAGTTCTGCTAGCACAAGCTTGGGGAAGACTGCTTACATGATACGTGCCCAGCAGAAGACCATTGACACGAACGGTCATAGCAAAAGAGGCAACTGCTCACAGAGCTCTGTGTCCAAGCAGATGAACAGAGACAAAGGGAAGAAAAAGACGTGGGAGGAAAAAGGCATACAAGCAATATGGATAATGGCAGCCTGGAGAGGATTGTGAAACAAAACCCATTTAAAACTGTGTGGGAGATTCACAAAGAGCAGCTGGAGTCAACGCTCCAGATGAAAAGGACTGCTGCTGCTTGAAACTTATGTTCTCTAATGAAAGTAATTTGCAAATCAAGGTCCTAGAGTCTGGAAGACGAAAGGGGAAACAGGTAATCCATGTCCCTGAGTTCCAGCGTGGTTTGGTTAGCGTAGTCACTGATGGTTGTCATCTGCTGGTGTTGGTCCACTGTATTTTCTGAGGAACTTTCTCGAAATGCTTATTTAATTTTCCAACAGGACGTGGCACCTGCCAAAGCTTCCAGGACCTGGTGTAAGGATCAGGGTCTCTCTGTTCTTTCTTGGTCAGAAACTACACCAGAACTCCACAATGCAGAGGAGGAGCTGAAGGCCACTATCAGAACCCCTGAGCCGTGCCACGACTCCATGCTACGCTGCATTGACGCAGTAACTCAGAGCCACAACTAAGTGCTGAGTACTGAACCTGCTCATACTCTTTTGAAAATCCTAATATTGATCTTTAGTAATATTCTTGTTTTCTGACAAAATGTTACTTTTTTTTTATTTACAGAACTAAAATCAACTTGTTTATGATATTCTCATTTTATTACCAGCACCTAATACTGTGCAAAGATGGAAACAACTCGCTGATGACCCGGTCCACATGATGGGAAGGGGCGGGATCAGTAGTAACTCAGGATCATCATGACGTCAGAACCAAAATGAGACGATTAAAAAATAAATAAATGTAATCTTTGCTAGATGTTTTGTTGGTCACCTTTAGAGCCAGAGTACGTACAAATTCTCATCTTTTTATTGTTTCTAAGCATTTTATTTCACAAATAATAACTTTTTTTTTATCCAAACGTGAATGATTAGATGGCGTACCTCCACACCATTGATTCCAGGACGTCCCGGAGCTCCTGTTGCCCCCTGCAGAACCCACCGGTAAACTTCTCTCGTGAATTTGGATTAGCATTTACCCGAAACAAAAATATTTCAAATAACAATAATAACTTTAGACACAATTTCTTTCCTCTCTCACCCTTGATCCCTTTGCACCTGGTGCTCCTCCATTACCTTGTTCTCCTGTTTCACCCTGAAAACAATAGGCCATTTTCTTGTGATGCAGCAAAAATGGCATCTGTCCATTCAGCTGTGATACTCACAGAAGCTCCTGGTGGTCCTCGCTCACCTCGCTGACACAGGCACTCCACTGGACACTGGAAGGAGAATAAACCATGTTCAAATTTCTACCATTTCTCTTTGATCAATTCTTATCGCTTCACTTGCACAAAGTCTGAGATTCAGTTTTGGTTATTGTCTGGGGTATGATTTTACCCAAAAGCTGCTTATGATCATCAAAGCCAGTGATAAACTGAAACAGAAACAGCTCTGCTGCCAAGGTGAGGATGAGAAGTTTCTTCTCACGGCGATATAGACCAATCATCTGGCTTTCTATGGCAACAAAACAACAGATCCTTTGGTTGCTGACTGTTTCATGGGAGGATAGGATGGAGGGAAAAATAACAGGAGCTGGTGGAGGAGTGTCTGAGTAACGGTTCAAATATCAGATGCGTGCCAATGGAGGTGGCCACCTGGGAGCAGTGAGAGGAGCAGGAGCAGTGAGAAGAGGAGCAGTAGTGAGAGGTCCTCTCGGAGGAGAACCATCAACAATAATGTAGAAGCTCCAGAAGAAGCTTCCTGATGGATCTGGCTCGAGAAGGGAGATGCAGTAGAATGCCACAGGCCAAGGTCTGATCAGCCCTGGTCGGGTTGCCTCGATGAGGTTGTCTGTTGTGAGACCCGAAACACCCAATGACTCCAGGAAACAACACGGATGATGTGTCCAAGGTTGCATCAGGAATATTTCTGAAAACAAAAGACAGAGTGTAGCCACAGGACACAGGGTAGTTATAGTGCATCAACCAGGTCTCTCCCAGACAGAGATTCCAAAGCAGACTGGAGTTTCACGATGTGCTCTTTCTGAGAAACAGACTGATGCATCTAAAGAGAAATATGCATCTGTAGCAGAATGCAGTTTGTTCATCTAAGGGCTGGAGAGTGCCACAATAATGAGTGTCTGCAGGTACAAGTTAAGCCAGGTGGAGGCAGTTCTGCAAGTGGAGTTGGAGATTTGAGGACCAGAAAGTACTGGGGGATGCATGGCCGCCACAGAGCCCTGATCCCAACAATAGTGAGTGTGTCTGGGATCACACAGACACACAGAAGGACGAGAGAAGCTGCATCCACAGGAGATCTGAGCTTAGTTCTGAGCAGAATCTACCGGCAGAGTTCCTGCAGAAACATTGTGCAAGTGTAGCTACAAGAATTCTTTGATTCAGATTCTCTTTAGTTCATTCATTGCATTTTCCTCTTCGATGTCCCTTTCTGAAACTAACTCGCTGTACAGCATTTTTCACTTTTGAAACTTGTGCACAGTACTGTATCAACACTATTGGAACACCATTTGTTGTATTTCCTTTGTTCTATTGTGAGTAAAACATAGGGAAGGAAATTGAAAATCCTAAGTACTTGCCTCATCATTTGCAATCATCTCCTGAAAGTATAGAAAAGATAAAAAAAAACATTACAATTGATATCAATGGCAATTTCTTGTCCACACGTACACGGTTATTAATTTTTGAACTTCTTTGTTGGGTCATGCTCTGTTTGCTGTGCGCATGAGATGGTAAATCTGATCATTGAACGCAGCCTAAATTGCAATTCCTTTGTGTTTAAGATGCTCCACACGGACACAGGTTCATTTTGAAAACGCTACACAAAAAACCCTGAAACACTGTGAAGACCAAACCAGCAGGTGGCAGTTTGTGCATTAGTATTCAGTATTGAGGTTGCAGAAACACTGGGACCTCTGTTCAGTGATCAAATAGGAAACATCTCCATCTAATCCTGTATGTGCTGCAAGCCACTGCCACTCCACAATTAATAAAGCCAGCAGAACTTGTCTGCGCATGCTCAAAATCATTACTTTTCCGGTTCGGCGAAATAGTTTATAGCATATAGTCGGAGAAGTGACATCATGTCACAGCATTCACAATATTTGACGCCGGTGTTGATAAATATACAGTGGCTTGCAAAAGTATTCGGCCCCCTTGAACTTTTCCACATTTTGTCCCATTACAGCCACAAACATGAATCAATTTTATTGGAATTCCACGTGAAAGACCAATACAAAGTGGTGTACACGTGAGAAGTGGAACGAAAGTCGTACATGATTCCAAACATTTTTAACAAATAAAGAACTGAAAAGTGGGGTGTGCATAATTATTCAGCCCCCTGAGTCAATACTTTGTAGAACCACCCTTTGCTGCAATTACAGCTGCCAGTCTTTTAGGGTATGTCTCTACCAGCTTTGCACATCTAGAGACTGAAATTCTTGCCCATTCTTCTTTGCAAAACAGCTCCAGCTCAGTCACATTAGATGGACAGCGTTTGTGAACAGCAGTTTTCAGATCTTGCCACAGATTCTCAATTGGATTTAGATCTGGACTTTGACTGGGCCATTCTAACACATGGATATGTTTTGTTTTAAACCATTCCATTGTTGCCCTGGCTTTATGTTTAGGGTCGTTGTCCTGCTGGAAGGTGAACCTCCGCCCCAGTCTCAAGTCTTTGGCAGACTCCAAGAGGTTTTCTTCCAAGATTGCCCTGTATTTGGCTCCATCCATCTTCCCATCAACTCTGGCCAGCTTCCCTGTCCCTGCTAAAGAGAAGCACCCCCAGAGCATGATGCTGCCACCACCATATTTGACAGTGGGGATGGTGTGTTCAGAGTGATGTGCAGTGTTAGTTTTCCGCCACACATAGCGTTTTGCATTTTGGCCAAAAAGTTCCATTTTGGTCTCATCTGACCAGAGCACCTTCTTCCACATGTTTGCTGTGTCCCCCACATGGCTTGTGGCAAACTGCAAACTGGACTTCTTATGGTTTTCTTTTAACAATGGCTTTCTTCTTGCCACTCTTCCATAAAGGCCAACTTTGTGCAGTGCACGACTAATAGTTGTCCTATGGACAGATTCCCCCACCTGAGCTGTAGATCTCTGCAGCTCGTCCAGAGTCACCATGGGCCTCTTGGCTGCATTTCTGATCAGCGCTCTCCTTGTTCGGCCTGTGAGTTTAGGTGGACGGCCTTGTCTTGGTAGGTTTACAGTTGTGCCATACTCCTTCCATTTCTGAATGATCGCTTGAACAGTGCTCCGTGGGATGTTCAAGGCTTGGGAAATCTTTTTGTACCCTAAGCCTGCTTTAAATTTCTCTATAACTTTTTCCCTGACCTGTCTGGTGTGTTCTTTGGACTTCATGGTGTTGTTGCTCCCAATATTCTCTTAGACAACCTCTGAGGCCGTGACAGGGCAGCTGTATTTGTACTGACATTAGATTACACACAGGTGCACTCTATTTAGTCATTAGCACTCATCAGGCAATGTCTATGGGCAACTGACTGCACTCAGACCAAAGAGGGCTGAATAATTATGCACACCCCACTTTTCAGTTCTTTATTTGTTAAAAATGTTTGGAATCATGTACGATTTTCGTTCCACTTCTCACGTGTACACCACTTTGTATTGGTCTTTCACGTGGAATTCTAATAAAATTGATTCATGTTTGTGGCTGTAATGTGACAAAATGTGGAAAAGTTCAAGGGGGCCGAATACTTTTGCAAGCCACTGTACTAGTTAAACACAGAGACTCCTACACGGTAAAATGTACTATATCAGAGAACATTTGGTCCCTCTCGGAATAGAGTTAATTTTATGAAAATTGATATTCTTTTTTATTAGTAACTTTTATTAGGTAATTATTTCAAAACAATCAGAAATTATGTTAAATACACAACGATCCGAATTGAGATTCGCGCAAATGTTCGGATGGCCGGGTTGCCCTCCATCAGGGCTGAGGAAATATTGATGTTATGACGCTTACTGCCTGAAGATGGCGTTTTCGAGCGAGGTGTGTTGTCGCATGAAACTTCGTACAGCAAATTCTGAGCGGTGTGCAAAGGTCTTCAAACTGCTAAGCAGTGTTCTTTAGCTACATAGAATGAAATCAATCATTTCGAACCATATGAAATTATAAATGGACGAGAGATAATTACCTTGTTAATTACCTTGTTTCGGTAACAGTGAAGCAACCTTCTGCTCCACAAACTGTGAGAGCTCAATCGTGCTTGCCGTGGTAATCGTTTGCTAACCCAAGAAAATGTTGTTGTTTAATTAAGAATAGCTATATTTATCGGACAAGATACATAACAAAGCCATGTACGACTGCTGGTGGAAACTAAGATTCAATAAGTCAAACACCGGCTGAGATTTTTTTCATTAAAAGAGTTGACTGTTGACGGGTGGCTGAGTAGTTAGGGCTGTGGAAGGATGAATAAGGGAATGGGAAACTCGTTTTCAAAACGATTGCATTGCGTGCGATTGCTTGAGATTAATGTATTTACTCGTGGGCGAACAGCATGAGAAAAATCCAGTTTTCCGCGTAATAACCGCGTACATGAGGAGTGAGGTGCTTGTTTGTGTTTGTGCTGGTCTCACAAGCTGCTGCAGAAGTCGTTGTTCCAGGCTTGGGTCGGCGAGGGTGTGGAAGAAACTCTGCCCCGGGCTGCTGGCCACCATTCTCAATCTCTCACTATTCACGTCTTTAGCTCGGATTGATAAACCAATGGTGATGATCTTGATGCGGTGCTTTTTGGCATCTGCCACAGCTTCCATGATGTCAGGATCATGTGGGTGGTCAAAGCCATCGGTCAAGAGCATCGCCACCCTCACACTCTGCTCCGAGCTCTCTCTGGTGAAGAGCTGTGTGCTGTTGGAAATAGCATACGCCGAATATGTTCCCTGTCCAATGTAAGCAGCATCTTCCAGTTTGGTCTGGAAGCCATTGAGATCTTGCCAGTCTGTGAAGTTCTGGTGGATTTTTACTGAGCTGCTGTAATAAATGAGTGCCAAGCGTGTTCTCAGAGTTCCATCGGGCACACGGATCTCTGCCAGCCTGCTGCTGAAGGAGCGAACAAATGCTT
This sequence comes from Danionella cerebrum, assembly GCA_007224835.1. Classification (NCBI taxonomy): domain Eukaryota; kingdom Metazoa; phylum Chordata; class Actinopteri; order Cypriniformes; family Danionidae; genus Danionella; species Danionella cerebrum. The sequence goes on along the minus strand of SRMA01027257.1, from coordinate 304,754 downwards.
TCTGACGGTCAAATAAAAAGCTTTCTGCACTCTCCGAGCTGTCCAGGATGAAAGCTATGTCCAGTGAACATCCTAGCTCTGAAAACATAGAAAACAGCTCTGCTAGGGACAGCCACTTCAAATTTGAGATCAAATAGTGAGTTTAGTTCAACCCTCAGAAAGAGAATAACAACGAAAATCATGATGGGCACATTTCCTGCACCCTCTTATTACCCTAGGGATAAGCTTCTGAATAAAAGGGTTCTGGTCTTGTGCGCTCGTGGTGAAGAGATAATCCCACCACACAGCTCCGGTATCCCTGCCGTCACTAAAGGAGCAAGTGTCCTTCTCGGTGTTGTGTCTCAGACACTCGCTTCAGAATCTGTGCCCCGCTGTTTCATCATTCTCCCCGTCAGGAACCAGTGTGAACGAGGTGCTGAAAATGAGGTCAGGTCAGCTCCAGTTTGCCCTGTGTTTTTGAGAATTGGCCACACCTTCTTACTCTTCTACCTTGCCCTCTCCTATGTCCTGCCCCTCTCCCTGCTCCATAATTTTGATGAAAGTCTGCAGTTGTGCTAAATGTGTTTAGAGTATGGAAAATGTGGAAACTGATGAAACAAACACTTGTGAGTGACTGGAATGGCTTCACATAGCCACTAACTAAGAGTGGGAAACATACTTTTGTGTTCTCATTCATATTTTCCGAAAAATAAAGCAGCCAAGAGATCAGAAGGTTTGCTTGATAATTCCCTGCTGCCTCTGTGTACAGTGCAGCAACATGAAAGTCCTGGAAAAAGGGACTTTTTTTGTTATTTGATCGAGGTTAAAACTAGAATATGTGTTCTGAGGAATCGATGGATACTGAACAGGAAAATTTACCAGTGTGCTGTTTCCCAGTGGAAAGGTTGTTTCCTCTTCTTTTCTGGCATGTCGTCTCTGGTACAAGCAGCCAGAGACTCAGACACAAACCTCTAAAGATGCACTCTTTCATGACTGACCTGAAGAACAGAGATCAGAGATAAATGTACAAGAGTACCAAAACTAATGCTAATGTGAAAGAAAAGTCAATGGTAATCGGTTCAAAGTACAACGACGGATAAACTTTGGTCACAAACATTATCATGTATTGCTTCAAATCCAAGGGATACTCACGGTTTTACAGGATAATAATAGCCGACATCATCTAGATCACAGCAACGATGCACTAATGACAGACACCAATGAGATTTTGCTAGTGTTAGTGAGATAAACACTGCGGTTTCACTGCTCTGCTGAGAGAGGTATGCAGTGTTGTCTTTGCTCTGGCTGTGCATCTAAAACAACTTCTTACAGAGCACCACTATGACAGAAATCGAACCCCAAAGCACCACTATGGTCTATTATCCATGAAGGAGTGTTTGGTTCGGACCAATTTCTCACCTAAACAGTCTAAACACAATCCAAGAGCAACACACATATATGCTCAACTTGGGAGACCACTTTTCTATGAAAAGGAATATTTTAGAGGCATACACTGTTACAGTCGGCCTGTCTGAGAGCAATTAGTGACAACTTTGTAGAGCTCCGTCAATATTACTGAACATGGTGATGAAAGCAGACAGCAAACCTTTAGCTGGCAAAAAACTTTATATTTTTGCTTCATTGTTTCCGTTTTTTAAATTGTATAATTTTATGCTTTTGTTGTTGAAAACAGGGATGAGTTTGAAAATATCTTGCTGATATTACTGATGTCAGGCCTTTTTTGAGTTTCGTTCCTATAGTTCAGGAAATAAACCAAATTTAAGGCAAAGACACAACACTGTTTAGATTTGCCGTTTAATGCTAAACTACATTTTTATACAATGCAACTGTTTCCATGTACAATTATGTAAATGGAAGTTTCTGATTTACTCAAATTTCTCATTATAGAATTTTTACTCATTATTTAAAAGTCATAAAACCTATAGGAGCTGCGAACTTCCACCAACAAAGTTTAACTGATTTTGATTTTGTGAGAATTTTGATGTAAACAAGTTTCACTAATTCCAGGGTTTCAATATTTTAAATATTTCTTTCGACCACTTATACGCGCATTAAATTGTTTACCTTTATATTTCCCATTCAATGACGAAACGTTGCTTCTTGGTTAGCTATATAATTTAAAACAAAAAAAATGCAATGTATACTCAGGAGAAAAGAAAGACTTTAGATTTTAGAGGTTACATAGATGATGCCTACCTTTGTCGTTGCGCTTGGGAGCAGTCCGCATGTCTCCTGTATGAAGCGCTCAAGAATTGTAATAACGAGTGCGTCGCGACGCTCAACGACGCACGCTTGCGACATAACACTAACAATATTACACAGATAACAACATTAAACGAAATCTAAATTAACTATAGGCACTCACTGGTGCCAATTAGCAATGGGTTCTAACGTTATTCAATGTAGTCATATTTGGGTTTAAAAAAATTCAATGATTTTGTTAAATCTTTTAGCTTATTCGAACATTTCTAATATGTTTTCATATACAGTTTTGACTTTCAATCAAATACGGGCGACATTCACTTGTTACATTTACTTTTGAGTCAACTGCGAAAGCGTTGCTTTCATTTTATTTTGAAGACGCGGTAAGACTTTTATTTTGTATTTTCGTGTCACGACAATCTCCTCTGCTTCCTACTTCATACAACTCAAACAAACTTCAACATGTTTCCACATTAAATGTGAGTTTAAATTTGTATTATCCTAATGAAAACAACCATAGTTAACCATCAGCTCAATTAAGCATTAGACAGATATCTTTCTCTTGTCTATATCACCTGTTTGAGTCTATTGCATTTTCTAATGAGTGTTTTTTAGTTTAGCTGGAGATGTTTCGCTAACTTTTATTTTAGTATATTTATGTTTTAAGCGGTTAATATCAGTTGAATCTAAACCGCAATTTATTTAATCTTCACCAGTAATGTGACTTTTTTTTTTCAAAATTGATATGAATTCTTTAAAATGTATGTAATATGGTAAAACGTTTATAACGTTACCATTTCCTGGCTATTATATCCCTCACTTTAGTTTTTGTTTTTGTATAGCGTTCATGTATGATGCAATTCTTACAAATGTAATGTTCTTGTCATTGTTGCAAAGCATTAACTGTAATAATTTCAGAATGCTTTTCTGCAAAAAAAAAGAAAGAAAAGTAATTGCTTTCTGCAGTGTTTTCTTATCGTAGAAACAATACATGTATTAGCCCTCTTGTGAAAAATTTCCAAGTAATAAAGTAATTTAGTAGAAATATATATTATAATGAATTCCTGTTGCTTGTTAACAGCCTTAAGTCTTTTTTTGTTTCTCTTTAAGTCTCTTGAGGAACAATAGATCATTCTTTCTGAGCAGATTTGTCAAACGCCTCAATTTGTGGAACGCTTCTCCCTTATTTCTTTGGACAAAAAGCTCTAGTTTTGTCATGTCTGACCACAGAACCCATTTCCAGTATCCATTACTTTCTTAACACTTTTTATTCAGGCTTTGAGGTGTCTCTTATGATGTGGAGTCCTTCTAAACCAACCTTGAAGTACATTCCCATGTAGGGCTCTAGAGACTGTCTTCGTTGAGATATCAAATCCAGAGTTAGCAAAGTCCTTCCCTGGTGTCTAGACAGTTTTTCTTGGCTATTTAGAAACTTCTATCACTAGTTTACTTTCTAAAGTTTATGTATTGACTTCCTGTGTCTGCTCGTCTCGTTCTCCACTGTGTTGGACTCTTTAAACTTCATGATAATGCTTCTCACTGCAGTTCTTGAAGTACTTGAAACTACTTGGATAAACGGGTGTATCTTTATGAACATTATTAATTCAAACTAATCTCCTTTGCCCTGATGGCTCTGTTGTTATTTTTCAAGTTTTTTCGCAAGATGCTAATCCTTAAAGGTTGCTAATCCAAATTGGATGCTAATCCAAATTAGGTTAAACTAGCAAGTGATTGGACAAAAGCCATAATTTTTGTCTTAAAGCCACAATTTTTAAGGTGGCTAAAAATGTTGATGAAGAATTGAGACTTTCTCTTGGGGAACAATGATAGGAAATATAATGTTAAAACATTCCCTTGGTCTGTTTTCACATAGGGTTGATAATTTTATTTTAATATACACCTGTACCATCAAGTAAGAACCAGTGTGTGTCATTGCCAGGTTTTGAGAAATCTTCTGTCCTGTCATGTCGAGTGGGTACAAGCCAGACATACTGTGGTCACCCCATCATGCTGACCGGTACGTTATCTGTGACAATGAGCTCAGCCTGTACCGCATCGGACCCGTGGGAGCCTCTGAAACTAAAGCTGGCACTTTGCCTTTATCCGAGGAGACTGCGGCAACTCTGCTGGCCATCAACTCAGATGCCCCCTACATGAAGTGCGTAGCCTGGTATCCCAAGCATGAGCCGGAGTGTTTGTTGGCTGTGGGACAGGCAAATGGCAGAGTTGTCCTGACCAGTTTGGGACAGAATCACAACTCCAAGTACAAGGAGCTTGTGGGGAAAGAGTTTGTCCCCAAACACGCTCGACAGTGCAATACTCTAGCATGGAATCCTGTGGATAGTAATTGGTTGGCGGCAGGTTTAGACAAGCATCGCGCTGATTTTTCAGTTCTCGTCTGGGACATCAGTACTAAGTATTCCCCTGAAGTGGTCCCCACCGAAAAGCTCAGACTCTCTGGAGATGCAGACTCTGGCTTGGTGGTGACCAAACCTCTCTATGAACTCGGTCAAAACGACGCCTGTCTTTCTCTCTGCTGGCTCCCGCGAGACCATCAAAAACTGCTACTTGCTGGCATGCACAGAAATCTTGCTATCTTCGACCTTCGCAACACCAGTCAGAAAACCTTTGTGAACACCAAAGCCATTCAGGGGGTAACAGTGGACCCTCACTTTCAGGATCGTGTTGCATCTTACTTTGAAGGTCAGGTGGCAATTTGGGACTTGCGCAAATTTGAAAAACCAGTCTTTACTTTGACCGAGCAACCCAAACCTTTAACCAAAGTTGCCTGGTGCCCTACTCGTATGGGTCTTCTGGCAACTCTCACACGGGACAGCAACGTCATACGTCTCTATGACATGCAACACACACCCATGCCATTCGGAGATGAGGCAGAGCCCACGATCATCGAGCGAGGAGTTCATCCTTGCAGTGAGAGCCTCATCAGCAGCTTTGCGTGGCATCCCTCAACACAAAACCGGATGGTGGTGGTGTCTCCCAACAGGGTGATGACCGACTTTACCGTGTTTGAGCGAATCTCGCTGGCCTGGAGCTCCACTACCTCTCTAATGTGGGCCTGCGGACGGCACCTGTATGAGTGTGTGGAGGAAGCCGGAACTGATGCAGGTGCTGAAGCTGAGAAAGATATAGCCACTAAGATGAGAGAGCGGGCGCAGTCGCAGTATGGACATGACACTGTGCAAGTTTGGAGGAACCACGTGCTGGCCGGAGGAGATGACCCGCAGCTCAGGTCTCTCTGGTACACCCTGCATTATATCCTTTGTGTCGTCTTTTTTTAGTTTTTTCTTTCATGGGCAGAGTGTGGAGTTGGTTCTTCCATGACCAGAAGGTTGAGAGTTGGATCCCTGCCAGATTCGTTCCGCCGTCATGACCTTGGGCAAGCCACTCCACCCGCATTGCCCTGTGTGGATGAGCGTGATGGTGGGGTGACTGAAAAAAGGTCTTTGAGTGTCTGGAGAAGCGCTTTTAAAGCATTTTTATTATGGAAAAGAAGATGATCATGATCATTATGATTTTCCGCTTCTAAAACTGTAATTGCTATTATTTAAGGATGGACAAACATATTGCAATTTTTAGATTAAACATATTTGATAAAAATGGCATTTCCAGTCCCTTTCTCTGCGCAATTGGTCAGCTGGGGCATGGTCATGGGATGAACTTGCTCTTTTATTGGTCAAGTTTTGCATATTCAAGGAATGTTTGACTGTTGACAAGTTTACCTTGTAGCATTCACAGTCAATCAACAATAATTGCTCTTGATAATGTTTAAAATGATTGAAAAACTGTTCGTTGCAGTTATATTTTTTTTCTCTCTAATTATTCATTCTGGGCAAGGGGCATACTCCTGCTCTCCCTCGTGAAGTTAATCTTTAGTTGGCTGCAAAGGGATTCCATGGACCGGAGGTGGGCAAGGAGGGCTGCAGCTTTGCACCCTCATGAACCACACGATTCATCAGGGGCTCCACTGCCATAGACCCTTCATGTTAAACTTGCCAACTTTACAGCAGAACAACTGCAGGTTTTAAGGTTGCTTTTCTTTCACTATTTCTTTAATGGTTACCCTATAAGGTGGAGCCACTCGATCAGCAGTCATAGATCAGCGCTATTTGCCTGTTTCCCATTGTCTGCTGGTGACATGATGGCAAGACAGGGTTTTCTGCAGGGTCTTAAAGTTAAAAAATTAAAAACTTAAAAAGCATAAACATTCGCTGTTTTCCGATTTCCATCTAACGCTCGCTTGATTTGTTTTTGTTGCTTGGTTGATGTTCTGTTGGGGGGCTGATCAGAGGGAGCCGTTTGTCAAAAACATGGAGCATGGAGTGAGGATTCATGGAGCGATATTTCTTTCCTGTTTTCTGTACGGAATCGCTATGAAAATATCATTTAAATCTCTTTTTTGTTGGCACCACTCTTGATCAGATGTGTGAGCTCCCGTTGGCCCCATGGTTTTTGATCGAGGCATGTTGTCGCACGAAACCTTGGATGGGTGGGTGGAGGCCTTTACTCGTGCAGAAATGCTCAGTGTATCTAAAGGCCATCGATCATCCATTTTTGGAGAACATTTAGAGAGTGGTCTGTGGAAATGCTAGGAAAACATTTTAAACTGAAACCCTATTTACAAATCGATTAGTTTTGGTTTATTTTGATTTCCTATCGGCTTGATCATTTTCGTTGCATATGTCTATATTTCCTATGTGAGTTACTCATGAAACAGTATACTGAGAATATGGAGCAGAAGCAGCAGAGCGGTAAACAGTCCCTCATCTACTCTGGCATCAAAAACATTGTGAAGATCTTCTCTGGTAAGTGCCAGATTTCACACTCAACGTTTGGTCCAGAAAGTATTTCTACTCCACCTGACCGCCGGTTTAGATTAATGTTTAAACAACTTCATAATCATTTATCGGCAGCGCATTGTTTCTTGTAATGTATGGAACAGATCTCTTATTTCTATGATCTTGAATATTATTCTATTATATTTAGAATAGCTGAAGAGGAGAATTTTTTCCCGTTTCCTGTTCTTCTCAGGCACTAAAGAGACACGCCGGTGTTGGTCGGGTTCGGATCGGCAGACGGATGTCACTCAGTATTACAGCGAGGAGCGCAGCCTGGCCCTGCAGCTGTGTGGCTGGATCGGCCGTGGCCCCGACATTGATGTTGAACCCTTCCTGAAGTCCCTGGAGCAGGAAGAAGAGTGGGAGCGAGCGGCTGCTGTCGCCCTCTTTAACCTGGACATCAGAAGAGCCATTCAGATCCTCAATAAAGGAGCTTCCTCAGAGAAAGGTACTTCAGCGCTGCAATTTTTTTTCCTCACACTTTGCTTGAGCAACTCTGAACATGCAAACATCATTCAGCATTTGTTCCTGGAGCTTTATTGGGGGGGGTCCTGCCCGGTCTCCCCGAGCGGCTTCGCTGCATCCCCATTGATCCGTATGTTGCTTTCTGATTGGCTGCAGATCATCACAGACATTATTTCCAGTCTGAACACGTTTCACACTCCCCGATTGTGACTCGGCGACAGCTACGGATATGTTGCATGCCAAATATTTCATGACCAGCCTGTGACTCTTGCGGAACGTGCCTTTGGTAGTTCAAACTGTGGGATTGCCAGACGCGTACATGACCTCCGAAGTTTGAATCTTAGATCACATGAACTGATAAATAATGGCTGCTCATAGATTTAGATCAAACTTCAAGACCCATCTAAAAGGAAAGCTCATGCTTCTGATTGAGGCACAGCTTGAGTCTGGCGTGTGAGAAGATTGAAAGCACTACTTTATATGACTTCATTTACTGCTAATAATGTTTGCTTGCTTAAAACAACACAATGCACACAGATCTTTAATTCTAGCTAATCAGAGGCAAGGATTCTGATTTTTGACAGCCACAAAGGCTGTTTAATATATTCATGTGATCTCTATTGTAATATGAGCTAAAGCATTTTCTGCACTTAGTTTTCATCATTAGGCTAGTGAGGCAAGCTCTAGCTAACACCAAGGTCAGCAAGACTTTGACATGAGCTACAAACATGTGGCCGTCGACTCAGAATGTGATCGATGTTTTTGATCAATGAACTCCAAAGTGAATCTGAGTATAGATTTATTTGTTGTTTTTGATGGCCTTTATGGATAAAAATACTGAAGCGAGTTATCTGTTTTTCTCTCTGTGCTCTTGTCAGGCGACGTGAACCTGAATGTGGTAGCCATGGCCTTGTCGGGGTACACTGATGAGAAGAACTCGTTGTGGCGAGAGATGTGCAGCTCCCTGAGACTCCAGCTGAAGAAGCCCTACCTTTGCATCATGTTTGCCTTCCTCACCAGCGAGCCTGGAGCCTACGACGGGGTCTTGGTGAGCTTGGAAAGTCCATGGAAAGCATTTAAAATGCCATAATATGGCACATTTAATATACATAACATGTTCAGTCCCTCATCTTGGTGGGGGAGTTGTAGGGCTTGGAGCATTTTTAACATGAGAGAAAAACGGACCACATTTTATTTTGTGTTTTTGTAAATTATTGCTAAAAGCGTATTTGCTTTGACGTTTGATTTTGTTTGATTGAAAGTGTTCACTTTGTTGCAGTACGAGAGTCGTGTGGCGGTCAGAGACCGAGTAGCCTTTGCCTGCATGTTTCTCAATGACGCTCAGGTAAGCTGGCTCCTCTCGGTGTTTGATTTTCATGTCGTGTAACTCACTGGGATTTGTTTTCCCTGAAGTTGCCTCGCTTCATAGACAAGCTGACTAATGAGATGAAGGAGGTGGGCAACCTGGAGGGTGTTTTGCTGACTGGACTGACCAAAGATGGGGTTGATCTGATGGAGAGCTATGTAGATCGAACCGGAGATGTACAGACAGCCAGCTTCTGCATGCTGAAGGTGAACCGCTGTTTCATGTGTTTTTCTAGAGGTTGATGCATATGAGTCGTCGACTTTTATGTTCAAGACGATACGAACATAATTTTAAATGCGGTTTATTGACATGAGGCAGCTGATTCTGCTGCTGGGTCTGTGTCGGAATGCGTTTTATTCTCTCCCGCGCTTGTGAAAGTGGGTGATGTCCGTGGTTGCTGAGCTCGGAGACGACTCTTAGTGTCCAGTGAGCACCTGTCTTACCTTAGAGATGCCATATCTGTCCAAATCCACAAATCCAGTCCGATTCCACATAGTGCGGTACAATGGTGGAGGAGAGATCATTGGCGGAGTGAAAAAACTGACCTGGAGCTACCTGTACAGTTATTCTAAATAAATCAACCCCTGCTAGCCAATCAGAGTCCAGTATTCAGACAGACCATGGCATTCACATGCTTCACAAACTCTAAACTTGTTTCAGGGTCAGCCTTCCATGCATCAGGCACAAGCAACATCTCTCTGTCTGACGGGTCTCTTCTTAAAGATCAGAGATGCTCTGTGATTGGATGGTCTGGTGATGTTCGCTGCTCAACTGGTGTCCCACAGGGCTCTGTTTTGGGGCTTGTTCTGTTAAATTTTTCAATAATGTTCTTCACATCACCTGTGCATACATGAACTTTGTCATAATTTATGTGCATTTTTATTACGCTAAGACGGTAATTTGAATAAATTTGCTAACTCCATTTCTCTATGCTAAGAGTCTGACTCTTCTCCGTGTATCAGGGCTCCCCAGGAGAGGTGCTGAAGGACCCTCGAGTGCAGTGCTGGATTGAGAACTATCGAAACCTGCTGGACGCCTGGAGGTTTTGGCATAAACGAGCTGAGTTTGATATTCATCGGAGCAAACTTGATCCCAGCTCAAAACCACTGGCACAGGTTACAATCAATTTCTTGCTTTTTATTTCTTTGAATTTATCATTATCGACGTTCTGAATCTGCTCCCACACCAGAACAAGAGCTAACATAATAACTGAGTGTGATAAAACAAGAACCGACGACACCAAAAAACAAAAAAATCCATCCGTGTACAAATGTGAAGAATCGAGACCAACAACTTCAACTGTGCAACGCAAACTCTGCGCTGGGAATAGATTCCCTCGGCCACCAGTCTCAATGCTCTTCTTTAATCTGATCGATGGTACACCTTCTAGAGTCTTAGACATGCTTTCTTGATATGATACCTTACCAGCACCTTTCTTTTAAAACCTTTCTTCAGAGTGTAGAATTATAAATGCCTTACTTTTTTTCTTTTCCAAAATCCCTGAAATACTGCAAATGTAGACAATACTGTAGTGAGCAACTACAGGCCTATTTCAAATCTCCCTTTAATCTGAACAAATATTTCCGAAAGTTGTCAGCAAATTTTCTTACGTATAGTAACAAGGTAGCATTCGTTTGTACACAGAAAATTCCATTCTCTGTTTTAGATTTAAAATATGACCCTGCCAGAGAAGATTCTGTTCCGATGAAAGTAGATTCTTTTCTTTCACAGTTATCTTAATGAAAATTGTAATTTAGCGAAATGTTTTTAACCAATGTGCAGTGGGAGATTACTCAATTTCAATTTGTCTAAAAGAACCTGGTCTAATTGGTTTCACAATGACTTCACAGAAATATGAACGATTATGAAACACTTTTCCCTTGTGATTATCTGATTTCTATTCGAGACGAGAGCAACATTATATTGACAACATGGGTTACAGAATGTCTATCTGGTGGTATTTTCGAAGAAGAAAACGTGGATTTATCATGCAGATGTCCGTTTTTGGTCTTACACATCTGTTTTATGCCACTGTATTCTCTCAGGTCTTCGTGAGCTGTAATTTCTGCGGGAAGTCAATATCGTACAGCTGTTCTGCCATGCCACATCAGGGCCGGGGATTCAGTCAGTATGGGGTCAGCGGGTCACCGACCAAGTCAAAGGTTACCAGTTGCCCCGGTTGCCGAAAACCACTTCCGCGCTGTGCCCTCTGCTTAATGAACATGGGCACTCCTGTGTCCAGCTGCCCAGGTGATGATTCCTGTCCATGAGTCATGAATCCTTACGGCAGCTCATTGTTACTAATTGTGTGCGTTTGTACAGGCACGGTAAAAACCGATGAGAAAGCCGATCTCACACGAGAGAAAAAACTGGCTCAGTTCAATAACTGGTTTACTTGGTGCCACAACTGTCGCCATGGAGGCCATGCGGGTCACATGCTCAGCTGGTTCAGGTAAGAGCCACCTTCAGTTTAGAATCACAACTGGGGTTTTTTTGCCATGTAACAAAGAGGTTTCCATAGAGCTTTCTGTGCGAATTCAAAACTGTGATGCAAAAAAACTCACGCTGTTCCTCGTTTGGAACAACTCTGATTCTCGCCGAAGATGAGTTGTGATTTTGTCTCTTTTGGTGTGAATGCAGTGTGACCTGATGGAGATTCACCCAGAAAGCTTGAGCTCAGGTGTCCTCTCCAGCTATTCTAGAGAGAGAGGGAGGGAGGGAGGGGGGGGAGAGAGAGAGAGAGGAATCATGCCACATCCAAAGTTCTTTTTCATTGGCGCAACTCATTGACTCACATGTTTGAGCTCCTGTTGACGCCAATAGTTTTAGTTCTGAGGGTCCGCATAGAGTTGTGGGATCTCTACATGGCTGAAATAAGATCGTTGGGTACCCCTGTTTGCACATAAAAAGGAACCATGTCTTTCATGGCTTTCGTTATCTCTTGGCTTTCATACGCTGTGACTGCGGCAAACATGGTTGCTATTGTGCTTAGATGCTGCTTACCAGCTCTCGATGACATATCACCTGCGAGTATGTTGGTCTGCTTTTTTAAATAGGTTTGGTTACGACACTTGGTTATCGTTTCTTTGTTGTTTGTTCAGGATGAACTGCGCATCAATTTAGTAAATCGCTCAATTCCTTGTCACAAACGCATTATTTTTCAATTGCTCCACTAGCATCTTTTTTCGTCCAGATTTGTAGTTTGGACTGCTTTTTATTTAGCTCGTACAGACCTGCCAAGTATTGTTGCAGGTCTGTAGGTGGGCGGGGGACATTTTTGAGTTAAATAACTCTATTTGTGTTTTTGTAAATGTTATAAACAGTGCGGTGTATATGAAGTAGCTGCCGTCATCCACATTTTTCTTTTAGAGATCACAGCGAGTGCCCTGTGTCGGCCTGCACCTGTAAGTGCATGCAGCTGGACACCACCGGCAACCTGGTGCCATCTGATGGAGTGTAAGGGAGCTTTTGACTTCAGTCGAATCCCCAAACTGGAAGCGAGCTGCCACATTAGAACCGTGACTGAATCTGGAAAAGTCAAGGTTTACTTAATGTGAGGGGCATATGCTCCATTATCACAAGAAGTAAGTAGATTTAATTTAGATGCACAACATTAAAGGGAAATCCAGCGCGTGTTACAAAACTGTTCTGTTATCCCATGTACATCAATCGTTCCAATCGTCCTTTATTTCCTGAAACCCACAAAGTTTCCATGTTTGAAGGGAGCCCTGTGAGAGCATCCATGACTTTGAAACTGAGCAAGAGAGAAAAACGCATTGTTCAAACAGAGTATTGTGTTTTCAACCTGACGAGTCTCTCTTTGAGTTGAAAAGTGCTTCTCCGAAAGCAAAGCTTTGCTGAAACTATTTTCATAACCTTTTTATGAGACGTGACTATCAGGTAAAGATGCCACATCATAAAGTAAAGGAAACAGGTCAAGAGAAATAATCTCATTAATCAAGATAAAGTGCTTAAATATAGTTTTATAATGCGTTTAACGAATGACATTCTGTGTTGTTTTGTTTAATGTGTTCATTCTGTTGAACATTACTAAGATAATTTTAGTGCTCGTCTTAATTTATTGCACTGTCAATGCAACAACCCTTACATCCTGATTATTTAAATTACTTTAGAAACAGGATACGTTTCATTGAGGATTCATGTTAATAAAAGATGTTTTCTGAGTGTTCTTTTGTTTTTGTGCCAATATAAACCAATATGGGTTAAGGGGAAAAGTTAGTGCTCAGCGTAAAGCAGTTCCACCCCAAACCTTCGTCAGGAAACCAACATTCAACTTTCAGAAACAAAATTTTCTATGAGATGCTGTAGTGGGGGCAATACATCGCCAACAAGATTTATTCATTTGCTCACACAAAAATGTATTTTCATAGCAAATTTATTTGTTGCCCATGTTGCAAAAGTGAGTGCACCCCAATTATAGTCTCAGGAGAAAAGCTTCACTTAAGACTTTCTAATGAACAGCCATCAACCACTAACCCTAACTCTAATGATTCATTCAGAGGAGTCCAAGCAGACAGGGGACTATAAAAGAGCATTACTAAACAAAGAAAAGCCCCTCCCACTTCAGCAAAGCTCTACTTTCAGTCAGGATAGCAGAGCAAACGTGATCCAACGATTTAAGAAAGATGGATTTTCAAGAGGAGCTGCATTTCATCGATGGCATCATGAACTCAACAATGTTCTGCTCTACACTGAAGGAGGAGATGCTTCATCACTTCGAGCACTTTTCAGCATGACAATGATCCCAAACACATGACTAAAGCTCCTGCTGCATTTCTGAAGATCAGGGTGAAGGTGATTGAACGTCTCCTGATCTGAATCAATGTGAGGGATTCTGAAGCATTATTCTCCATCCAGCACTAGGCTCTGAAAGAGGTTCATCTTGAAAAATGGAGAACGATAGATGCTGCAATCTGTCGCCAACTTATTCGTTCCACGCCTGGAACACCTGGTGCTGTGCTGTCCATTTTGATGTAGTACCAGTGGTTCAGGCGGGTGGTGGTGGTGTAATGATGTGGGGATATTTTCCTGGCACACTTCGAGTCCATTAGTACCAACTGAACATCGTCTCAGCGCCATAGCCTCCCAGTTTCATTCTGACCATCTCCATCCCTTTATGACCATGGTGCCCCCATCTTCAGCAGGAGAACGCTCCGTGTGATAAAGCAGGAATCATTTTTTATTTATTAATTTATTTGACAGGGACAATGCAGTATACATTGCTACAGTTTCCAGCAGCCGATGTTCCACATATAGGCTTCTAGCCAAAGGCTAATTTGCAGCCCCAGTCCCTGGTTAGGCTTTTATAACAACAACAAAAACAATTAAATCACACAAAATCTGATTAAAAAATAAATAAAAATAAACAGCTGAGACTGTGTAACCATCAGTGTTCACATACCTGCTTTTGTTTGAACCAATTCTTCAATTTTGTTTGAAAAATTTTCAGCTCTGTTTGCATTTTCAGTTCAGCTGGTAGGCTGTTCCAAAGCAGTGTACCTTGAACTGAAAATGTTGATTGTGCAAATTTAGTTTTTTTCTTTGGCACTATACAATTCTAAGTCATTGAACCTCTTGTAGCGATTCCCTTACTACTCTGTTTTGATATTAATTGGCATATAGTTTCTGGAGCAAGATTATTTACACATTTAAAAACCATTTTAATAAGAGACAAATTTATAAAATTTTCAAAACTAAGTAAACTATATTTTTGTAAAATATTACAATGATGCCATCTGACTGATTTCTTATCCAAAACTTTTAGTGTATGTTTATATAGAGACCTAACAGGTGTGATAGTCAGTTGAGAAACCTGACTCCAGACAATCACACAGTAAGATAAGTGTGAAAAGACCATAGCATGCATATACAACTTAGCTGCTTTTAGAGAAAGATGTGGTCTAATCATATAGAAACAGTTCAGATTTGTTCTGATTGTTTTACACAGCCTCTTTACATGCATATCAAATTTTAAATGAGAGTCTAAAATAATACCTAAATACTTAAAATAATTAACTGTCTCTATTGCCTTTTGATTGATCTTAATTATAAAACCACTCATTTCCTTCCTTCTAATTGAAAAACACATTGAGACAGTGTTTGTACAATTCAAGGTCAAACAGTTATTCTGTAGCCATTGAGACACACCAGTCATTTCATTTGTTAATATGTCTGCAGCTAAACTTGGAGTATGTGCCGATACATAAATGACTGTATCATCTGCATATAATTGACACTTAGTTTGCTTACAATAATTTGGCAAATCATTGACATATAAAGAAAACCACAATTTACCTAAAATTGACCCTTGAGGGAGACCCATTTCATTGTTTCGTAAAGCTGATCTTGAGTTATTTATTTTAACACACTGATCTCGAGATTCCAAATACGATCTAAACCAATTTATTGACTGCTGAGAGAAGTTAAACAAATTTAGTTTATGTAGGAGAATTTCATGATTTACAGTGTCAAATGCCTTTTTAAGATCTAAAAACACTGCACCTACTACACTACCTTTATCTAGAGCTCCCTTAATAAATTCTGTGAGATAGCAGTTTGCCATTTCTGTCGAGTACTTAGGCCTAAAACCAAACTGTTTAGAATGAAGTAAATCATGTTCTTCTAAATAGTTGATAAGTTGTTCAGCTACCACCTTTTCCAGAATTTTAGAAATTGCAGGAAGTATAGAAATTGGTCTGTAATTCCGAATCTCATCAGTTGATCCTGTCTTGAAAATTGGAGTTATAATAGATGTTTTCCAAGTTGAAGGAATAGATAAGTTTACTAAATTTACCAATGGCTTTAGCAAACAAGTACTATATTTTTTTATAAATGCAGTATCTATTCCAAATATATCCTTAGCCCTTTAGTTATTTAGATGATTAATAATATGAAGTACCTTATCTTCATCAACCTCAGAGATATAAAAGGATGAAAATGTGTTTATTAGATTTTGAGGTAATAGTATAGGCTCAAAATGTGTAGCAAGCTCTTCCACAGACTGGATAAAATATCTATTTAATTCATTGGCAATTTCAACACTATCAGTGCAAAGCTTTCCATTTATGTGTAGCTCCACCAATAGTTTTCTTTGCATGCCCTCTCATTTGGAAAGTTTGTTAATACATTTCCAAAGTGAAGAGCTATTTCCTCCTGATTCTGCAATCAATTGCTCAAAATAGGCAGTTTTTGCCTTCCTCAGTTCACTAACTACTTTATTTCTTAGTGCTTTAAAATTTAGGATATCTGTCTGTGTTTTTGTAAGCAACGACTTTTTCAACGCAATATCTCTCTTTTTCATTAGCTAATAAACATCTGAATTTAACCATAATAGAGATGCACTATTTTGTCCACAATGTAATGGTTGTGTGCACTTTTGAATAATTTTTTCAATGGTTCTCATTATGGTTTCACAATTTTTGTCCAAGTCATCAATTTGTAATGCATCATCCCAGTTAATAGCTTTTATATCATTGTCAAATCTTGTAATTTTACTTCTAGGGATGCCAACTACTCCTGGTTTAAAAGTTTGACGAAACTACTCTGCAAACGTTTCTTTGTTAATTTTCTAACAATCAGGATCATGTTATGGTCGGATAGACCTGTTAGAAGATTATATGTTTTTATTACTCTTTCAGGTTTATTTGTAAATGCCAAGTCAATAAGAGTTTTACTTGTTTTTGTTATTCTTGTTGGACCTCTAATTAACTGATTAAATTTATGTTTTGCTGTGATTGATTTCAGTTTTTTCTTACTACATTTATCTAACCAATTTATATTAAAATCTCCAATTAAAACAGTTTCAGTTTGACTATTTAAAAACTTGAACAATTCCTCTAAATTAGAATAAAAAGAATTACCATATGAAGGTGGATTATAGAGAATTACAACATTAAAATTCATTTTTGGAGACAAACATTTACCGCCAAACATTCTAATCCAGCAATATCTAGTTTTATCTCAAGGCATTTAAAATTATCCTTAATATAAATCATGACTCCCCCTCCTCTTTGTGCTGACCTATCCTTTCTGTAACAACTATAACCAGGAACATCAATCATACATGTTGGTGTACAGGTAGACAACCAAGTTTCACTTAATGCTAAGAAGTCCAGGTTTGAGTTCATAAGCAGGTGTTCAACTTGATCCTTCTTTGATATAATACTCCGGATATTCAGATGCACCCCTAAAATACCCTTTGGTTTGAGTTTTGAGTCCCAAATCACTCTGGCATGGTTCACAGTCTGAAAGAATTTAAACTGTTTTTGTTTCTGTGTAGCATTGTTGATAGTTCTTTTTATCTGAGTTTTCGTGGAGTACCTGTAATTCGCTTGTTTGCGAATTACAGGTACTCCATTATATTGTTTACAGATGTTAAATGGATTAGACTCACCAAAACTCTCAGAATCAAGAACAACTCTATTACAGCGCTCTGAAGGTTCAAACAAGATATCCAGTTGAATTTTGGACAAACATCCAACATCTCCTAGCTTGCATGCTGAAGTTTCTCTGATCTCTGCTGCACCATTCACATTCCAGCTTGGGTTACACTCAGTCAGTCCACTTACTGGTTTTGTCGTATGTAGGTTTGTTGATGGTCCTGGGTTCATCTGTATATCGCCACTGAGCAGGAGAAGAATCAGTAGAACCTTTACACCATACCATTTGCTCCTCTTGACATGCTGACGATTTTCTTTTCCTTGATGATGATTGCTTTGCCAACAGATAGAATAAATAATGTGGTATCCTTGGCTGAAGGAATTCAGTTTTGGTCTATCAACCATAGGGATGAATTTAGCAGATGAATTCTGTGTTTCATCTCCAGCAGCACTCACAGCAAAACCAGGTGGACTAATCAGCAACCACAGACAAAGAAGCCACATGCAGCAAGACTTAAAATCCCTCTTTCCAATGTTTGTAATCCATCCTTGGCCAAAGATATCTTTAGTATTGATGAGGGATTGATGAAAAATACCAAAAAAGATCAAGAATAATTGTAAAAAAAGATTAAACAAAGGGGCTTGTGTAGCCTAACAAACCACAGCTGCACCTGGCAGCCATCTTGGATTACAGCAGTCCTCAGTTTCTTGAACATGATGAGTTCACTGTACTCAAATACTCTCCACAGTCACCAGATCTCAGTTCAACAGAGCACCTCTGGGATGTGGTGGAACCCACACTTAATATATGTAGCATATTTTTTTCCCAATTTATCATTTTTTTTATATTTCCAAGTTGGGATATTGGTTTGCACGTGTCTTCATGAGAGAATTATGGACAAAAGATGTCTCCACAGAGTCAGAAAAATAATATTCGTACTAAGAACCACATATTTCTTTTCTGAAAAAAACTCACTGAGTTCGAGTAGCTTTCAGTTTAATTTATTTGACTTGTTAACAGAACAAAGATTTTAAATAAACTTTTAAATAAATAAAATCTCTGTTTATACATGCATGTTGTTCTGTAGTGAAACCCTTTACTGCAGTATAATAAATCACAAGTATTAATTAAAAACTTGCACTATGGTTTTATCATTTTTACTATTTGTCAGTAAAAACAAGACTTTAACTAGGGAAGAGTTTCCTTCAGTATCATTACTGTATCTTTTAAATAAATTCAGACTTTAAGGCTTAGTAACGCACCATAACTTCTATTGAACATAATAATCAAACTTTTAACTCAAATTGCACTTCTATGAAGATCAACATGAGAACATGCTGCATCACAACACATGAACGTGTAGCTGCCCTGATGATGTCATCGCCGAGATACATGCTTTGATGTAATGCAGCAGAATGAGGCCGGAGTATAATAATAAATGCCTTAATGGGAACAAGATCAAAACACTGATTACAAAGTTATTAGTTAAAGCGATCAGATTACAAGCCACTTGTTGTGGTGGATCAATGATAAGATCTTTCCACATGCGTTGTACTCTTTGATCTGCCCGGGATCTTTGAGACCCGTTAGGGTGTTTTCTCTGAAAAATTTGGTGTTTCACGACACAGAAACACAGAATATCTGCAGCTGCGATGTTTGCTGTTACTAGTCCGTTACCGGTAGCTTTGGTTGAGGAGGGGGTGCGCGGGGAGCATGTGCGGCAGATCAGGCGCTGAGAAGCTGGTGTTCATCGGCGCTCCTTCCAATCGCATCTGGGTTTGACAAGGGATCCAGATCCGCAAACACACTGAACCACCCGGACCGGTCTCTGGGACGCTCTAGAGTTGAAACAGATCCGTTTAGAGCGAATGTGAGGCTAGTTGCTGCTGATGATATTTACCTCTGGCTGCAGACGCCTGACCCGCATCACATGAGCTTTCTGGGAAACTCTGTAGAACGCTAGATGAACTGTCTGGAAAACACCACAGAACATCAGCTTAGAACAGAGTACTTCTCGCTCCATCAATGACATTATATACAGTGGTATGCAAACGTTAGGAAGCCCTGTAATGTATTTAGAAGTGGAATAAAGTTCATACGATTTATAGAAAGAGTAAAAACTTTTGGCTTGGACTCGTTCAATCGGTATCTAAACATCCCGTAGCATTGCCTTTGGGGCATTAGGTTAAAAAAAAACCACACAGGGGTGAAGAAAGTGCAGATAAAGTGATAAATGCAGTCCCATGGCTCAATAGAAATAATTTGATATTATATATATAAAATCCTGTTGCAAAATGTATTATTTAAATTTAATACATTTAAAATTATTTTTATTTTATTATTAATCCTGCTACCTATTACTGAGTTAAAATGTATTTTCATTTTTGTTAAATATTAATAAGTTTTGACTAATACAAAGCTATCTTTGATCAAAAGTATCTTAGAAACATTTTTTTTTTCAATTTGATTTCACAGTGGTAAATATTTTATTTTTATGTTCATGGTGTGTTTTTTGCAAAAATGTGCATGTTTTCCATTTTTTTGTCTTACTTTACAACTTTTTTTCATTTACAATTTTGACGGATTAAGCTATTTAGAAAAAAATCTGTTTTTATTTTTTTGTGGTTTATTGTAGTTTTGACACTTTCTTCAGTGACACTCCATATATGTTATTAAAATCTAGGATATAAGGGATATATTGATGTATGGCATTAAAATACTCCAAAATGGCACTACGGCAGGTAAAAATGTAAACTATGTTCTGGCCGACTTGGTTCTATGGCAGGGCTAGCCAATAGCTGGTTTGCTTCATTACTACTTAATTCGAAACACATGCTGTGACTGGCAAACTCACCGTTAACGTTTTTTGTCAACCGATATAATATAAAAATATTGATCAAAATGAGAACACAGACTTGGAATGAGAGAGTGTTTGAATAATGCGTACTGTCAGTGCTGCTCACCGGAGGCTGTGGACAGAGGCATATCACTCTTGTTCTGGTCAAGAAGTCTGGATGGGAGGAAGAACCCCAGCTCCTCTTCCTCTGGTGTCTGTGTGTCTGCTCTAAAACTCTCAGACAGATCCTCTTCTCCAAACACCTCGTGCCATTCCTGAAAGAAACCGTTCTCTAAAGCACTGCTGCCTAGAATCTCATCCAGCAAACTCAAGCCATCATCCTCCTGATGGCCAGACGCATCACTTCCTGTTTGAACAGATTGAGGGGCGGGACCACAGTTTTACTCCATGATCTGCTAAAGATCAGTAATGTAAACGGGGTTACCTTTGAGCCTGGTGTTGCTGCTCACCATGTCTTTTTCAAGTGAAATAAGCCTAAAAACGAAACGATAAAAGCTTCAGATCACAGACTGCTTCCAACTTAACGAATCTAGAGCAAATCATACGCTTCGTCTTTCGTCAGACTCGTCTCATCTTCATCCGTTTTCAGCTGTGTTTTCTTCTTCGTCTTTTTCTTTAAAGCTTGATCTGAGCCCTGGAGAAGCACACAAACAGACAGATGAACAGAGCAGCTTTGCTGACCACTTGGACAATCAACCATTTCATCAAAAACGACTCATTAGATTTATGAGAAACTACTAATAAAAATTCTTACTAAGATAATTCTAAACAAATGAAGATTTACACCAAATTCAAGAGACCAGCAGTATTTAGACACCCCTAGAAATGTTAGTGATTTTTCCTTATAAATCATTGGTTGTCTGTCTCCTGCATCATATATTTCACAGAAATTTCTTATTCAAACACTGTAATATCTGAGAAAAAAAAAATAAAGAAAATATGATTTAAAGAAAGTGTGCATTTGTTTCATATATTTAAGTGAAAGTTCTTATTCAGGCAACCAATGATTTGGAAAATCATGGAAAGTTACAGGGGTGCCCAAACTTTTGCATAGCACTTTAGATTAGCCCCGATTCTCTGATAATGAGTGATGAGCTGATGTGAATTTCTCATAACCGTCACCTCCTGTGTCTGGCAGCCTTTGAAACTCTCATGAATTGCAGCCATTGTGTGAGAGGTTTTCTCCCAGAAATGAAGAAGTGTGCTCTAAAAGGAGAAAAACATGTTCCATCACAAACTCATCACAGCCGAGAAGACGTGCACCAGAAGCCGTCACAGTCTGAATGCTGATTGATTCAATTTATATAGCCGCACAAGTCGCTCCGGTTTGGTTTGTTCACTTATAATATCACTCCTCCATTATTAGTAACCATAGTAACAAAGGCAGCAGGAAACATTTCCAGATTTACTGGATAATTTTAGCATTTTCATAGATGTATGCCATCATTGATTATGCAAAAGCATGAATTGTGAAGCACTATTGGTTTCTCTAAAGCTGGACAGAGAGACACAAAATGTTGTCAGCAGTAGTGGATCATTGTGCGTTTGAGTTTCTGATTAAGTTTGTCAGACAACCCTTTAGCTCTGAAACCTAAGTATTATTGGGATTCTTGCTTAATTTAAGACCCAAATGTGGTCAGTCACAGAGTTGTGGGTAAACCGAGGAGCAGCTGTTAATTTCATCATGTATTTCTGCCCAGATATTTTTAACAACTTTATTATGATTGTGTTATTGTGCTGTGGCCACATCAATGACTTCAGAAAGAATTTTCTCTAAAACTGGACAAATACCCACAGAGAGGAGAAATCACCTCCAGCAATCCAAAGTGAGAGCTGTGTTTCTCAATTCAAATTTCCAGAAAGAAAAGGAGAGGCCAGAAAGACTGGAACTGTTTTATCATTTTGGAAAAAGTGGTAGGTAATTTATTTTGTTATATAGTTTCAAAATATTGTTTATTAGTTTTTCTAGTATTCTTAAAAATGGAAAGTATTGCTACTAAAGGTTTTTGTATGAAACTTTATTAAAGCCTGCTTTGTTCTTTGTGTATTTACAAGTATTTAGGTGTTGCATTAAATAAGTCAAAGTAGTTTTACACACATATATTTTATACAAAGGGTAAACAGTGATCTCACTGTCAACTCAGTAATATGGCAGTGGAATATTTTTAAAGAATCCATATCAGACTTTTAAACCACATGTGTCATATGAAGCAATAATCCACATTTCAGAATATTTCAAACAAGTATTGGTAAAAAAATCTCAGCCCATAATTCCTGTGATTAATTCCAGGATAAAATAAATGAACCCCAGGCTGATTTCTTAAGTTTAAAAAAATAAAAAAGGAGCCAAATGAACCAGTTTTTTTGAACTGCTCATTAAAGTGAACGGATACCAAAGATCCAGCTCCCTCCAAAGAGCCAGAGATCCCATCTCTAACGCCTCAACGCGAACGCTTGTATATCCGTTTCATTGAGCTGCCAAACAAAAACCGTACTAGCCAATGAGGGCAAACCACTGTTATCCCCGCCCCATGGAAGGTTTGTGCCAGACTGACATACGCAACTTTCAGGATCACTAACGAAAAATTAGAAAGCAAAAGCAAAGATGCTGAAAAGAAACATTTTGTGCTAATAAACCACAGGACACTTAAACCCCCCACTAGCCATTTGAAATTACTTCAGATGCAGA
This sequence comes from Danionella cerebrum, assembly GCA_007224835.1. Classification (NCBI taxonomy): domain Eukaryota; kingdom Metazoa; phylum Chordata; class Actinopteri; order Cypriniformes; family Danionidae; genus Danionella; species Danionella cerebrum. The sequence continues at coordinate 281,919 of SRMA01027257.1, read as the reverse complement.
AAAACACATTGTGCCGGTGGTTGATCCATTATTGATCTCATGTGATAAACAAATGAATCGATTTATGAAACACAGTGGGTTTGATCCTCTGGAACAAAGGGAATGCAGTTCTAGTGATCACTAATAACAGTTGGATAAGAACACAAAGCAGGACCTGATAGGTCGTCAGGACATGTGAGAGCAGGTTACAGCGACTGGCTCCCAGCAGATCAACCTTCTGGCACACATCGTTCTTCAGTTTGTCGAAACTGGATTTGGTTTGACGCACCTGAGTTTGAACCTGGTGAAATGGAATTAAGGGATTAAGTCGAAATTGGCATCGCATGTGAAGCATTGTTTCATTGAAAGCTTTCATATCTCGGAGGAGAACACAGGAGATGTGAGCGCCGTTCACCTGATCCACGATTTCAGCACGTATGAATATGCTCGTGTGGTTACTACTTCAATCATGATGAATTATCTGTAGTGGAATTAAATAATCTGTTCCCTGGAACTTTCTCTCAACAGTTTATATTGAAATACATGTAAATGGCAGGAATCAAAAACCAAAAAAATTACAAGATGTTTCCAAAGGTACACAAACTAGTTACTCAATAGCACCACAATATGGTTTTCTTTCATTTATTCCTAGGAGTAGATAGCAGCAAGCAGGCATTTATTCATATTCAGTGTACAGCATTTCCTGAGGATGAGGGACCACAGCCAGAAAATCAAGCCCCTCACACTACACCAGCATCAGGTGTGACCAGTAAACCACACCAGTTACATGAATGGTCATCAATATTTTAGTGAAAGTATTGGTGGTTCAGCGTAAGTATCCAACCAGGTTATGTATCGAAGAGTCAGACAATTTTTTTATGAATATAATTATGATTTTATTTTTACGAATAATTACTGGAGCTCTACTTAGCAAAAAAAAGTGCATTCAGAGCGAGAAAGACGAGCGTCACACCCAGTGAACGGCAGTTTAAAAATAAAGGGGCTTGGTCAGCCGTGAATTAATGATAGCAGGGAGTGGATTTTTATTTAAACCACTCCTCACTTCCTCTCACGCTAATCCCTGACACGCGTCTGTGCTTCAGAGAGGATTGTAGAAGTGGAGGATTGCTCAGATGTTTCTCGACTTTGTTAACTGCAGTCTCTTGTGATCATTGTTAACAGTAGAAGCCCAGTCTAGCAGCTGCAGATATTGTGGTCCTGAAATAAGGTGCAAAGTAAAGAGAGATCAAGGAAACGAACACACAGGCAAACAGAAAAGAACTGTATCTGGCAAAATTTTCAAGCTCATTTGTATATTCACCGGATGAGAATCGAGTTGTTGCCTGAGCCCATGGTCGCGCAGCGTGGGAATATTTCTGCATGTATGACATTTGCGAATCACGTGTGGTAGCAATAAACCGATACAATCTTTTGAATATTTATAGTTTTACATACCAGTGTTCATTACAGATAAACACCAGAACTGTTCATTTCACTAAACGCTAGTTAGCAAGTTTTAACGAAGGTCTGAAAAGATTTCTCGAGATTACTTTTACGACCACAAGCAATCACACGTGGTTCAAATCCAAAAATGCAATGTTGCGGCCATTTTTCCACCTATATAGCGACTTCATCGATTGGGTTGATACAGGTTAAGGGGGCGTGGACTAATCGAATCGGCTTTGTACAGAACCCTCGCAGTTTCTGTCAGTGCCTTTCACCAAAGAGACAGTCCACCCTGCAGACAGAGACCACTGAAGACTACAGATCTTTAAAAAGAGGTCTAGGGCGTTGTAACCTTTTAACCTTCTTTAGATATTAGCAAGGGCTTCTCTGAACCTTCCTGGAAGGAGTTTGCATGTTCTCCCCGTGCTTGCCTGGGTTTCCCCCTGCTTTGGGGTGACTGTCAAGGGTGTAGTAACCCCGCCTCACGCCTAAAGTTAGCTGGAGATAGGCACCGGCAGACCCTAAAAAGGGAATAAGTGGGTTGGAAAATTAAAATGTGTGCAAAAAGCCTCTGCTGACACCTAGTGGTCAGAACTGCCATCATAATAAATATGCAGCAACTACTAATGGAGAGAGCTCTGCACACTCCAACTTATGACAGCACAACATAGAAAAACCCCAACAAATGATAAAACAAACCATTGATAAAAGTGTACTTTACTTTATAAAAAAAATGCAACCATGTGCAGAAACACCCGATTGATCATAATATAAATGTATAAAAATAAATAAAATGGGTGACTAACCTTCCGAAACTTCTCCATCTGCTTGTGAGTGTCCGGGTCAAGCTCCTGAGAGACGTCCTTCATCCACAGCAGAGCTCCTCTATACTCAGTGCGGCTCTGCTCCATCCGGTTCACCGTCAGCCATGTGTCTGAAATAGCTCTGTAGCGGAAGGTCTCCACCTCCTGGTACAGCCGACCCAGTGGAGCCCTCAGCACCAGTCTGCAGAGAAAATATAGTTTAACAATACTTAAAGCTCTGGGGCGACATGATCAGGCGAGACAATCAATTAAGCACCAAAATAAAATGAGATGGCAATCAAATGAAGCAAAACAAAACACATGATTGATAAAGGTCCAGGTTACCTGGTTAACACAAGGTTAAGACTTTCGAATTTTTTAAAAAGGACAAAAATACAACATGAAACTTCTAAAAACAAAGGAAAGGATTCTCTCGAGCTCAAGTGTGGATGTCCACCGGAGCTAAGCAGAGCTTGACCGTAGTAAATACAGAAAGAGACCTCTGCTGGGAAGAGAAGCAGAGAGCTTTCCCAGTAGCTTGCATGATCTTCCCAGCTCGACTTTTGTCCTGAGAGCCCTGAGAGCGAAGGAAGCGACCCAGTTCATTCTCCTCCTGAGACAAAACTGGAGAGATTTTCACCATAAATGAACCATTCTTTCATTGTTTTATTACGACTAATTAAACATCGGGAATTAAATCACATACGGATAAGAATGCATGTATTACACATATGTACCTCCCTATATGCTCAAAATACATCTTTTATAACTGGAAATCAAGAGTGATGTTAACTCACGTGTGATCCTCCTCTGATACTGTTCAATCACCTTCAGCAGCTCCATACATGTTCTCTGCACTGAATGAAACACCTACAAGGAACCAAGTGCAATATTTACAATTGAAAAACTTAATATTTGCCCTCTTGTGTGTTTTTTTTTTTACAGAAACAAGATTTTACAATTTTTAGTTTATTAATGTTGATTGTACAAAATATCAAAATGATTAACACTCTTGCTTAATAAGAGCCTTTATTAATTTGCTGTAATTCTCCACAAGTCTCAGGGATGTCTCCTGAGGAAGGTGAGACCACTAGAAATGAGGTTTGCTGGCTCTGAGGTGACTCTATCCCAGCAACCTCGCAGTGCATTCCTCGGGAGGGCTCTATAGCGACAATCTTCACTGAGACATCAATTCCAGACTTGGCTCAGTCCTTCACTAGGATCTTGTCATGTTGTTTGGTTTAGAAAGCTCTCTCCTTGGTTTTCATCACAAAAGTTTTTGAAATCTTATGTTTCTGGTCTCGTCTCGTTCTCTTTAAACTTCTTGATAATGCTTCTCACTGAAGTTCTTGACACTTGATAAAAGAGTGCATCCTTCACCAACTGCAAACTGTTGTTTATTTTAAAAAAAAAACTAATAATTTCATGAAGAGGGGCTAAAATATTGACCTCAGCTGTTTTTATAAATTTTTTATTACTGTCTACAAGAAATCTGACTACAGATAGAATTTATCTTTTTGTATTCTGTAAGATGTTTCTTTCACTGTACATTATGTTACACATGCAAAAAAAAAAAAAAAAAAAAAAAAAACATTCCTCACTTCAAGTTTAGCATCCAGATCAGCATCCGAAGCAACAACATGCTCATCTTCCTTCTTTCCAGTGGCTTGGATCAATGTTTGTTTGGTTTTCCAGTATTTCTGACGAAACTTGTTCACCATGGATGATTCTTGACTTTGAAGAAATTGATCAAAATGAGAAAAATCTCTGCAAATACAAGACAAGCAAATTGCAAGGGCATCCCAAATGGTTATATCTTTTTTGAGGGAGTGGGGAGCATACTCACAATTTTCTTTCATCCATGTCTGCACAGCTATTTTGTCATGTGTTTCATGGTTTGTGTCACACCATTTATAACACAAAACAAATGACTCAATATCTGCTCATTACCTAAAATGCATGGATTTTATTTAGACTTTTATATGTTCGTTTCGGATCATTATTATGCGGTTTCTGTGATTTGGAGCATCATCCGTGATTCCCACATCCGGTTTTCATTCTGCCGCACCAAAACAAACAGCAGAAAATATTATAATCTCTCAAAACTATGTGTGTATTCATATAGGTGTATTACCATAGAACTGAATAAAGGGTACACTTACCAAATTCATCAGAGTGCAAGCAGGAAACATGTGGCATGTTCTTTAGCAAAAATTAAACCCTTCTGTTCGCGTTTTGCGTCAGACCTCGTATTTGAAGAGGAAGTGATGGCGTCATGCGCCAAAAGACTGACTGTGAACGAACATTTTCGACTGTTACAAAATATTGCTTTAATCAAAAAACCTTCCCAATTCTTATATTGCATTTAAAGTGTATTTGAGCAAGTAAATGATTCTCAATTACGCAGAAAGCGCTTATAATCACGTGTCAGCTGTTACTTTTCTCACCGCTGAGTGGAGCGCGCTAATGAAACGCGTTCGCGGTTTTCTCTTTTATAGACTCGCTGGGATGTCGCGGAATAACCAAACATGCAGTAAAACGAAATAAATAAACCAATAGTAACACGGCATTCGTATTCGTACAAGATTTGTATTGTTTAAAACATTTTGCAGAACGTTATACGTTTCTAATAAATACTTCACCACTGGTTCACATCAACATCAAATCCATTAATGACATTCCCAACGTTTTTATTAAACCTTGAGAAAACTGTCTTACCAATTGACTGGCTGACACGGAAAAGCAATTACAAAAACTCATTAAGTTTGCTCCGTCTGTCATATTTGATGACACTTTCAGTTGGAACCACTCACTTCAGCATCATTTTATGCCTTCAGTCTAGAGACAAAGCTTTTAATCTTTACCCAAAGTCATAGAATATAAGAAATACATTTCAAAAGATTTTATATTTTTCACTTCACTTTTTATTAGGTTTCAGTGATTAATGTTTCCATAACGTTAGTTTTTGCCTCCCAAAAATTTATTTTTTAAGGTTTATTTGTGGTTGTCTAGTAAAGTTTTCTTTACAGAAATAATACATTTATTTTTGTTCCAAGAAAGTTCTGGGAAACCAAAAACAAACAATCACAGACAGTTAGGGGTACGTTAAAACTAATGTTAGGGGAACGTTTTGGCAACCAAAAACTTGCATTCTGGGAATGTTTTAGATTTTAAGAACCAAAAACATTCACATAGGTAGGGGAACATTTTAGGAACCAAACACATTCACAAATTATTAGGGGAGCGATCTGGAAATCTCTTTTTTTCTGGCTATAAAAAACAAAATGGGAACCAAAGCTAACGTTACGTTTTAGGGTTTATATGTTTTCTGGGTTATTACCACAGTTAAAAATATTAACAGTTTCATTCGCTAAGTAAATCTAACAACAACTTTGACAATATTTGCCCCTGATGTTATTTAACGATCACCCTGAAGGTAAATATGGAGATTCGCTATGGTAATTGTAATCTGGACAGACTTTCTGGACCAGTCTGTAGTCCAGACTGTAGAAGTATACGTATACACAGATGACTTTAAAGGGTTTGGAACAGAGCCAGGAGACATGGCTGTAAGTCTGGTCCTGATCGCAGCTCTGTGATGGGTCATACCAACAGCGTGTGTTTTTGGTTCCTTTCACTACCTTCTCATGTTCTACCCTGCAGTTAAACATCCTTGAGTCCACCGTATGCACAACTGTGTGCTGAGTTGTAGATTCAAACTCCACTGCTTTACTTGGAGGCGCCAGTCCCACTGAGACTTGTCCACCTCCTGTCGTGTTGTAACGGAAAAAAACACTGAACGTCCCATTTCCATGGTCCACAATCTTGCCGGCGATGAGCAGATCGAGGATGTTGGATTTCACCTTGCACTGGAAGTCTCCCCAGCCAAACATCTTCTTAGATTTTCCTCTTTTTACCATTACCTGTTTTCTCTCATGTTTGGCAGATGGATGCATTTCTGATTGGTTTGGAAGCCAATTCCAGAGCTCCTGCTCAGGACATGGGTGAATGCTGTTAGATTGTAGAGCATCCGAGGCTTCCAGCTGTGGCATGGGTAAAGGATTGGAATCTGAACAAGGAAGCTTCATTGTCGGCTTCGACCTGTCCATCTGTAATGGTCTGGGACTCATCAGAAGGTTTCCTTTGGCGTTTCTAATCTATGACAGGCAAAACAAGACAAGTAGATAATTTTAATAATACATTGAAGTTCAGTAATTGAAATCTTACCCGGGTCAGTTGTTGAAGGTTCTTCATTTACCTGAAATTATACTTTCTACTGATAAAAAAAAAATCCAGCCAAAAGGACAAATTCTCCTTGACTTCTTAGAGCAGATTTGACAGCAGATCTGTCATACAAACAAGGTTTCAAAAGTGAGCTCTACAATCAATAAAACGAATCAATTATTAAATTTTTTCAGTAGGTCACTTATCAAAGGCGCTGTTTATGTCCTGAATTTAGGGTCAGTGTCATATCAAACAGCGAAACCGGTACGTGTTCCTGTGGTTCAATTGTGGATTTCAATGTCTAAACTAAATGGAATAAATTGTATGTATGAGATCCAGGTGTACACTTTATATTGTACGTATAAATACAGTAGAGTGCTTTAGACAGGTGTTGAAAATGCTCTACATAAAGAATATTTCAAACAGTGGTTGTTTACTTTGATATATTTACAAAATGAATTCCTATAGGCACACTTGCAAAAAGTCAGGAATTTTGTGGGATTATTCAGGGGTACGATCCACCAAGCTGAGGTTGAGAAAGCTACTTATTGTCATGGCGAGATTGAGCACAGCAACAAGACACAAAGTAGTTCTAGTGCATCAACAGGGTCTCTCCACGAGAAAGGTTTTTAAAGCAGACTGGTCTGTCAAGACGTTCAAGCTGGTCACATTCTGTTCAAGACAATCAAAGCAATGTGCGAGTTTCAGGATTGGAGATACATTTGTCAGACAAGCAAACTTAGTGCAGCAGATGAAGGACGCATTAACCCAATTAGCCTTGATATTGGAAGGTGTCTGGCAGTGCCATCAGCTCAGACACCAACGGACCCTAGGTACGGCCATCTTCTGTCCGCAGGAGTCAGGCCCTAAGGGATCATGTAACAGCCAAAACCATGCCTTAGATGTGGGAACCAGACAAACCACCTCAAGATTGAACAAAAACATAGGAACTGGGGAGCACAAAAATAGAACTGTTGCTTGTTGCAACTGGAGAGTGCTACAAAAACGATTGTCTGCAGGCAACAGTGAAGCAAGGTGGAGGTGTAGCTCCTACCAAGGGCAGTTTTGTGCTAACTCAAAACAGGGTACAAAAGAATCCGGGTGATATAGTAATCCTGTTGGTCTTATGGAACATTATAAACACCCATTTTTTCAATATGCCATCTTTTAGTTTCTCTCAGGGCTGCCTCTCTCTTCCATACGCCATAAATAACAATAATACCACAGTAAATGAGGTCAAAAATCTGATGCTAATATAAAGTCACCCTACATCACACAAGGGTTAAGCTCACCGGGTCCTGCTGTAGAAAAGAAGCCCCTACATCATGACACTTCCATCCTCAGGGTTAACAGTTGGTGTGATGTTGTTTTTGCATCTTTAGATCTGCTCTTGGACTAAACAGACAGTATTTTTGGCAGTATTTTTTAAAGCCATATCTTCCGGGATGGCTGTTTAAAATCTTTTACTCTTTCCAAATGCTCACTCTCACTTCAGGTGTGAGTTTACAAAGGAGCATCTCATTACAAATGTGCATTTGTTACTGATCATCTGGTTTGAGCCTAAAGCTGTTTAGAATTCTGTAAGGTCAGTTTGAATTGTATTATTATAATATTAATGTATTGTTTAAAGTGAGATTATATATTCATATATCTGAAATGTTTGAAAAATGTAAAAAAAATAAAAGGATCTTATTTTTTCAACATGCCTGTCGATAAATAAATAATGGACGCTGGATTTCAAACAGGTAAAATGGAAAATGGTATTACTCAATTAAGCTCCCTGATGTGAGGAGTTAATGAGATAATTAATGAAGAAATAACAACACCCCTTCGTCCTGGCGCCGTAATTTATATTCGACGGTGATTTTCTTTAATACATAGTTGAGTTAATGTCAGAAGGCTGTGAAACAGAATTAAGTTCATTAAAAGCCTGTCAGTTTCCACAAACAGCTCAGGGCAGGACTCAGGCTTTCCCTCGGCAGATTTACAGCAGGGTACCGCTTTAATAGATCAGCTCCGCCATCACTCACACGCCACTGCCTTCATACAGCACTCCTGCTGTAAACAAGATCGGAGTGTTCCCGCCTCAGACGGCATTTTATTCAATGAAAACATTCATGAACTCCACGATCGGGTCAAGAACTCATAGATATACTGTAACTGTAATGATGAAACGCCACGGAAACTGAACTTGTGTTGATCATTACAGTATTTCCACAGAAAATGTTTTGTTTCTGTGTAAACTATGAGAGAATTAATGGAGGTGTTTCATCAACAGCCCAGGAAGGTACGCCTCAAGCACCCGGGGAAAAGGATTTCTGTGTGTGAGGTGTTCTGTTGGTTCCATCAAGGCAGCATCTCCAACTGATACAAATCTGTTGACAGGGTGACAAAGGTTGACTTGCTGTCTCTAGTTTGCAGGGGGGTCCTGTTTCGAGTGGATGGGTCCTTGAGAAGGATAGAGCATTAGATTGATAGACGTATCATTGCATCACCTCAGCTCTCGATTTAGATTTACATCATGACCAAAAGAATAAGATCTCAAATACTCAAAGTTCCAAGAGAGGGCATGGGATCGGTGGAGGCACCAGATAAAACCCAGGACATGCAAAGGATACTATGTGTCCAGGCTCCTGTGAGCAAATCTCAGCATTCCCTGATAAAGACATCACAGTTTTTAGGATAAAATTGCCTGATTAAAAAATGAACCAAATCTTTTATGAAATGTTTATAACAGAATTGTATTTACGTATTCACACAGTTGTTTTTATTAATAAGAAATTGATATCTTCATCGATCTTGACTGTTCTGGATGTCCATCATAAAAAGACCTGCAGCTTTTCACTCTGTCCGTCAGTCAGAAGAAAGAGGGACGAAATCCTCCATCAAAGATGAAACCATGAAACTCATCTGAGAGATTCCCTGAGGGACATGTGAACCTCTGAAACCTCAGAAAAGAAAGTTGAAAAGGAATCCGTGATTGCATGAAGAACATTAGTGGATAAAGCTGCGAACAGTGATCTGCTGGAAACCTGCAGTCGTCAGAGAAACACATAAACAAATAAAAGCCTGTCATCAAATGAACGACAGAGCCCAGAATTTCAAATCTTCTACTGGAGCTTGATCTCAAGGGGTCAGGCACTTACAGTCACACTTATATGTTGATATCAAAAAGCAATAATCCTTCTGAGACCCAAGCAGCGCGCTCGCTCTTATTTCAATTAGACTGAAATCGATCCTCAGTCTGAGGTGTGTCTGTGTGTGACCTGGACACCACATCGCTGCGGAGAGATGGACCACTCACACACGGCACTAGTGCAATAGTTCTGCTCACAATACTGGAACAATCAGAATAAATCAGAGCCCCACAACAGTGATGAACTCGTTACATTACATTCATTCACCAAACCACATCTCATCTGAAAGCAGGAGGCACAAATGATCCCCACATTGCAGCGAGGCTCACACTAATTACTGTCCTCCAACGGGTTCTCTTCCTTCACACGATGGAAGGAAATGTGAAATGTTTCCTCTGGTTTCCTACCAGAATCCCAAACACACGCGGTAAGGTTAATGGAATAATCTAAATTCCCCTTCGGTGTGAATGTGTGATTGAATGTTGCCCTGCGATGGACTGGCGACCTCGTACCCCTGTGTCTTGCGGAAATTAATGAATGAAAGAAAATTAATGAATAAATTATTGTTTCACAGCTTTCTGTGGTTTTCAAAAAATTTCACGCAAAAAACAACCTTTCAAAAAAGCTCAAAAAGCTCAGGTCTCATTTGTACGTCTCAGACTTCTAGAGAGTAAAGGTATGACAAATGTTAAATTGTGAAATTTGACTTTGATAAAGTATATACACGCAGCAGCTATCGAAAGTTGACATTTCACCATAAAGAGGAAGTTTCAAATTTCTCAAAAAAAATTTTCAAAAGAAGTTTTCAAAAATCCCAAAATCGTACCAGTCTATGAAGAAACACATCTTCATCGCGCTCTCTGTTATAGCGCCACCAGGTAGCCACAGGAAACACTACATTTAACATTCATTTATTTTTTTTCAAATGTGACAAGAATTGTGCCCAAAACAGCCAGAAAATATTTTGACCCATAAATATTTATACTCGTTAGCGCCGCCTGGGGGTCATGACACTTTGGTTTTCATTCTTTTTTATTAGTCATTATTTGAACAATTCTTTCAATCTAGCCACAGGGTAAATAGAGAGGGTTGCTTCAGGAAGGGCATCCGGCGTAAAACATGCCAAAAACCAAACATGCGATTCATCAAATCAATTTTCATACCGGATCGGTAGAGGCCCGGGTTAACAACGACCACCTCCGGTACTGTTGACTTACAGGGTGCCGGTGGAAATTGGACTACTGTTGGTCGAAGAAGGAGAGGAGGGAGAAGGATTCGTACACAGAGGGAGAAGAGGAAAGGCAGGAGTATAGATCTGAGAATAGGGACTCTTAACGTTGGTACAATGACAGGAAATGGTAAGGAGCTGGCGGACATGATGGAGAGAAGGAAGGTAGATATTCTGTGTGTGCAGGAGACGAGATGGAAGGGTAGCAAAGCGCGTAGTTTTGGAGGAGGATACAAACTGTTTTACTATGGTGTGGATAGGAAGAGAAATGGGGTAGGAGTGATCCTGAAGGAGGAGTTTGTGAGGAATGTTTTAGAGGTGAAAAGAGTGCCAGACAGGGTGATCAGTTTGAAGTTAGAAATTGAAGGGGTGATGTTGAATGTAGTGAGTGGTTATGCTCCACAAGTAGACTGTAAGTTGGAAGAGAAGGAGAGATTTTGGAGTGAGTTGGATGACGTGATAAAGAGTATTCCCAGAGGGGAGAGAGTAGTGGTGGGAGCAGATTTTAATGGGCATGTTGGCAAGGGCAACAGAGGTGATGAGGAGGTGATGGGCAGGTTTGGTGTTAAGGAAAGGAACCTAGAAGGACAGATGGTGGTGGACTTTGCCAAGAGGATGGAAATGGCTGTAGTTAATACTTATTTCCAGAAGAGGGAGGAACATAGAGTTACCTACAAGAGTGGAGGTAGGAGTACGCAGGTAGACTACATCCTTTGGAGATGAGTCAATCTGAGAGAGATCAGAGACTGTAAAGTAGTGGTAGGAGAGAGTATAGCCAGACAGCATCGGATGGTGTTGTGTAGGATGTTTCTGGTGGTCAGGAAGATGAGGGGTGGAAAGATTGAAAAGAAGACCAAGTGGTGGAAGTTGAAAAAGGAAGAAGATTGTGAGGAATTCAGACAGAAGCTGAGACAGGCTTTGGGTGGTCAGGAAGAGC
>SRMA01027257.1:209611-270145 GCA_007224835.1 Danionella cerebrum | reverse complement strand
GGTGTGGAAGTGTCTAGGAGAGACAGCAGTGGAGTTCCTGTCTAGGTTATTCAACAGGATTTAGAGAGTGAGAAGATGCCTGAGGAATGGAGGAGAAGTGTCCTAGTGCCAATCTTTAAGAACAAGGGTGATGTGCAGAGTTGTAACAACTACAGAGGCATAAAGTTGATGAGCCACACAATGAAACTTTGGGAAAGAGTAGTGGAAGCTAGGCTAAGAAGGGAAGTGGATATTTGTGAACAGCAGTATGGCTTCATGTCCAGGAAGAGCACTACTGATGCAATTTTTGCTCTGAGATTGTTAATGGAGAAGTACAGAGATGGTCAGAAGGAGCTGCACTGCATCTTTGTGGATTTACAAAAAGCGTATGACAGGGTGCCGAGAGAGGAGCTATGGTCCTGTAGGAGGATGTCAGGAGTGGCAGAGAAGTATGTCAGAGTAGTTCAGGATATGTATGAGAGAAGTAAGACAGCAGAGAGATGTGCTGTAGGTCAGACAAAGGAGTTCAAGATGGAGGTAGGGCTACATCAAGGATCAGCTTTGAGTCCCTTCTTATTTGCTATAGTGATGGACAGGTTGGCAGATGAGGTCAGGCAGGAATCTCCATGGACAATGATATTTGCAGATGACATTGTGATTTGTAGTGAGAACAGAGAGCAGGTGGAGGAACACCTGGAAAGTTGGAGGTCAGCCCTAGAAAGGAGAGGAATGAAAGTCAGTCTCAGTAAGACAGAATACATGTGTTTGAACGAGAGAGAGGGGAATAGAACAGTGAGTTTACAGGGGGCTGAGGTCAAGAAGGCGCAGGAGTTTAGGTATTTGGGGTCAAAAGTCCAGTGCGACGGGGAGTGTGGAAAAGAGGTGACGAATGCAGGCAGGTTGGAGTGGATGGAGAAAAGTGTCAGGGGTGTTGTGTGACAAAAGAGTGTCAGCAAGAATCAAAGGAAAGGTGTACAGAACAGTAGTGAGACCAGCCATGATGTATGGGTTGGAGACTGTGGCAGTGAGGAAGAGACAAGAGGCAGAGATGAAAGTAGCAGAGATGAGGATGTTGAGGTTCAGTTTAGGAGTACGAGGATGGACAAGATTAAGAACGAGCACATCAGAGGGACAGCTCAGGTTGGTTGTTTTGGAGACAAAGTCAGAGAGGCCAGATTGAGATGGTTTGGACATGTGCAGAGGAGGGATAGTGGTTATATTGGTAGAAGGATGTTGGAGATGGAGCTGCCAGGCAAGAGGCCAAGAGGAAGGCCAAAGACGAGATATATGGATGTGCTGAAAGAGGACATGAAGGTAGTTGGTGCAAGAGTAGAGGATACTGAGGACAGATTTAGGTGGAAACGGATGATTCGCTGTGGCGACCCCTAAACTGGGAACAGCCGAAAGTAGAAGAAGAAGATTTGAACAATTCTTTCAAATAAGAGTTGGCCGTAGTGTGGTCACCAAGAGGCAATAGCGGCAGAAGTGTTCTTAACCCATAAGTGCAAGTTATGTAAAATGGGTATGTGTGAAATTTTTTTTATGTTAATTCGGGGGAACAAAGAGTGGAATTGCCGATGTGTATGTGTCATTTGTTGCCTATATCAAATTTTTCATCATTCAAATCTTTTAAATATTTACCAGTAACCGATTTGTGTGTTTACACTTGCCATAGCAACATGCACGAGGTTGCCTGGATGTTGTCAAAAAGATGGAGCAAGTGAAATATGCTTAATGATCGCTCCCTGCCGTAAGCAAACATTGTTAATGTTATATAACCACATGATTCTGAGAAGGAGAAAAAGGGCATTTTCCTCCTCTGTGGCCAACCGTTTGTTGTGATTTAAAGCCCTCACATGCACTTATTAAACCGCTGGAAACTTCGTACTAAATCTTCTCCGTTTACAGATGTTGAGCTTACGATACATCAGTAAATCGGATTCACTTGTTTTCCAGAGTAACTTCAACGCAGATCTGATTTATTTTCACTTATGAACGAAATCAGATCCAATCTCAAAATATCCCGATACAAGTGTTTTTTTCATAGGTCAGATCCGATCTCAGTCACATATGTACAAAGAATCTGAATTGAGTCATATTCAGGTGTAAACAAGACGTAAGAATGTGTGATGGTTTCTGCTGACTGTACTCATTGTTGCTTGTTCCCCTCACCTGTTTCTCATTTGTGCATCCTTCTATTCCATTCAATCCAGATTCTCTTTGTCTGAGTATTTCCTTAAGTTTAGTCTTTGCCTGTTATCAGTTTTTTGTCTTACAGTCTTTATTTTGTTCTTCTCTGAACATTCATTCTTGTTTTTAGTTGGGGTGAACACCCAGAAGACTGTGTATCTGATTGGCACTGCAGGCAGAAGGACACTGCACATGCTCAGAAGCGATGACAAGAAGAGCGGGCGAACGCTCGTCTTCCACTACTTTGTACTCATCACATGGTACAGCAAAATGCAGAGTTAATTCAACACTTCTAGTGTCAGCAATGTGAGCCTAAATCAATACCTCCTCAATGGTAAATGTAACACTATTGCCGCTTTTCACCAACCTGTTTTGTAACGGCACAGTGTAACGCTGCATTTCCACTACGTTCTGTACCCTTCAGTGGTTCCAGTTTTAAACCAATTTGGATGATGAGCAAAAAAGCAGGCTAAACACGGTGATACTGGTCTCTGATTGGAAAGGAAAGTGTGACAACTCATTACATTTACATTATATTTATGTATTTAGCAGAGGCTTTTTATTCAAAGCGACTTACATTGGGAGTAAACATCAAGCAACATAAAGCATAAAACATCAGTTTTAGAGTTTAAAGTTGTTGAGTTTAAAGATCGGTCAGAAAGAATCTTTGTGAAACAAAAACAATAAAGATTTCAATGGAGATTCAACACTGTTTCAACAACGTCGCATTCTCTTCGATGTCCCCAAAGGAACTAGAATGACAAGAGAGTGACGCGTCTTGAGTGACATGTAAACCAAGCCCCCTGAGTGGCAATGCTGTAAGTCAGAGCAAACACAAAAGGAAACACTGGCAAGTAGAGCTATACCATATCAAGCGAGTCGTGCCGTTCCTAAAATATGGTGAGAAAGTGATTTAAATGAAGACATATTACGTGACAGTACATTGAACTCTAGAAAGGCGTTTATAATAGTTAGCAACATTGACACTAGTGTTACATTTTCCCACCATTTAATCTATTTCGAACCTGATTTTTGACCACTGTTTTATACCTCCCGTCGCTTGAACTCATTCGTTCTGATATTTTTTTTAAGTTGTGCTGGGGTTTTTGAGAATTGTGTTCTCACACGATGTTTTGGACGCTCATGCTGTACGACTCTGTACCTGTAGCTACAGCGTAAAGAACCCAGATGT
The DNA here is from genome assembly GCA_007224835.1 of Danionella cerebrum. NCBI lineage: Eukaryota > Metazoa > Chordata > Actinopteri > Cypriniformes > Danionidae > Danionella > Danionella cerebrum. Next base: position 266,784 of record SRMA01027257.1, on the reverse strand, counting down.
GGATAGACGCTTTCATCGTATTTGTGAAGCCACTTTTGGCGTTTTGGATCGAGGCGTGTTCTCACATGACGTCTTGAACCAGAAACTTGGATCAGTTGAGGGGCTGCTCTGGGTCTGGTTTCAGGTCTTTCTACCTGAAATCAATTGCTCAGACGGTTTAAAGGAAATTCCCTGTTAATGAGATTACCACTGTGAATACTTTGTTAAAGTATAACATTTGTGCGTAGCTCATGAAATGTTAACTCCGTAAACTGCATCGAATGATGGGATGAACTGGATGTGCTGGTGCCATTCCCAGACTGGTTTCCAGCTTTCCGATTCATCTCGACATGCATTATATTACAATTATTTTATAAGCATGTGGACTCACAAAAGAATTGAACCAAGACCCATAAAGCTGCTCAGCACTAAAATATCCTGTTGGTGTAAAAATACAATAGTTTTATCTCAAACTGTAGGATTACGCTGAGAAACCCTTGGTTGAGCCAATATTAAACACTCTAATAAACAGAGCCTTATGATTAAAAGTGTAATCATTGATTTGAGGAGTTGCACTGTCATCTGTCTCATATTTACGGTAAATATTTTCTAAGCTGTAAAAACAAACATCTCTCTCATAGACAGTTACATGAATGCCTTAAAAATGAAAGACACTTTCCAAATCAAACTTCTCTATTCAGTCATCCACAGCCCCAAACATAAACAAATCTACTGAAACGCTCTTAAATCGACCCCAAACTCAACGCTCACGGATGGTTTTTGAGTTAACTTGTCTGCCACTGAACCCCAGACACTGAGATACATGAAAGAGCCCGCGCCCGCAGCAAAGGGAGGCAAGAGAACCGTGATGGGAAGAAAATATACTTACATCACAAACACAGAGGAGAGTAATGAGCAAAGTCAGGTTGCTTGCAGCCATCCTTACTCAGACGCTTTTGGAGTCAGAGGGAGCAAACGAAGCTGATCTGGGTTCTCTTCTGCGTTTGTCTCAACACACGCTCACCTCCATCCCAGCACACTGAGCCGGCTCACAACAGGGAGGAACCAAACCAATCCGGAGCCTGATTCAAGCACACGCAACACGATTACAGTGCAGTGGATTCCCTCAGAAGTGTCTTCAGATGTTCATAAGTTCATGGAATACACAGAGAAATACAAATCTGATCTTAATGATGGCATTGGGTTAAGATTTGTGCCGTGTCATAAAACATCCATTCCGTTAAACTCCTGCTGTACACTTTCACATTTGTTTTTCTTTAACATACAAATATTTCCTTTCTGTATTTTAAAGTTTCGATAAATAGTGTAAACAAAGAATACTTTCAGAAATATAAAGATTGTCTGTATTACAAAATGTAAAAGCGAGTGAACAAAAGAAAAACCCAAAACATTTGGTGTTAAACCTTTTCGCTTAATAACACCAGCATCAATTCTTCCAGCTACATTTGCACAATCAAGGCTTTTGGAGGATTATAGTGAGGTGAATGGTCCACCAGTTACACCAAGCAGCTGCAAATGATCACCAATATGACAAGTCCGTTGAAACCTAGTCATGAACTGAAACAGAAACAGTCTTGTAAGAGGCTTAAAACTGGGTCAGACACAGTCGAGCTCTGCTACCAAGGTGAGGTTTAGAAGACAATTCTTGCCATGGCAATGGTTCTAATCACCTGCTTTTAAACCTGGGTAAAAGGTTTACGTTAAGCTGTGGCAAACGTGATTACAGATAACCCAGGATTCCATTTCTACCGGGTTTAGGATTAGCGAAAAAGCCGTTAGGTAGTTATGCTGCATCAACAAGTTCTCTCCCAGACAAAGATTCCAAAGCCATCATGAGAGGTATTCTAATGATAAAATAAATATATTACTGTTCACTGGAGGGGAGGCAACACAACACCAAGTTGGGTCGAGAGAGCACCAGTTGCTTAATCAGTGCATGTTACCAATCTGACGCTTTATTAAAATGTTTTTATTGTTTTATATTTAAAGATTTATTTTTGAACAGACATGACAGTCACTAGACAAGAGCAGAAGCGTGTAGAGAGATGGGGCACGATTCTGCATTCATACCTACACATCGCCCTGCCCAACCGCGCACACATAAACCACCACAGGGCTGTACTAAATCTGGCATTTAATGTATATTAATGTGAGGTAGACATATTGAAAAGACATAAGGTGAGGCAGGCCTGTTGTCTCTTCCCAGTTGTCTATATATTCTCTCTCTCTCTCTCTCTCTCTCTCTCTCTCTCTCTCTCTCTCTCTCTCTCTCTCTCTCTCTCTCTCTCTCTCTCTCTCTCTCTCTCTCTCTCTCTCTCTCTCTCTCTCTCTCTCTCTCTCTCTCTCTCTCTCTCTCTCTCTCTATATATATATATATATATATATATATATATATATATATATATATATGTATTTTTAAGAAATTTACTACAATTTCAAAAAATCTTTTCCCACATTGTCATTATGGGGTATTGTGAGTAGAATTTTGAGGAAATTAATTAATTTAATCCTTTTTGGAATAAGGCTGTGACATAAAAAAATGTGGAAAAAGTGAGGCGCTATGAATACTTTCCGGATGCACTGTGTGTGTGTGTGTGTGTGTGTGTGTGTGTATGTATGTATGCATATATATATATGGTTAGGGCAACAGAGAGCACTCTATAGCCTGGTATGCTCCATAGAAACCATTGCATCTGTGAAAAAAAAGATTTTTAAAAAGTGTCCACTGCAGTGACCACTATGTGGCAGAGGGCTAAATATTTTAGCTTCTGGAAAGATCTGCTGCTCCTCAAAGAGAAAAGTTTTTTTTACTGAGTGAATAAAAGATCTTCGGCAATGTTTTTGGCCTTTGTGGCCTCGTCTCTCAGTGGCCAATGTGTTGCATTACGCAGTATGGCAAATCCTTGAAGAGACAACGTAATGAATCGTGAAGCTTCGCAATTTAACACCCAACAGGCCTTAATAAGATAAGACTGGTGGAGATTTGAGGCTAAAAGATAAAATCTCTAAGAGGGGTTTGTTAAAGTACCATACAAGAAAAAGAGGCTGTTTGCCTCTTTTAGAGGTGTTTGTAAAATAGCTGACTTCCCGTCGATTTTGGAAAACAATCTTTGTAACTTTTATTTAAGTCTTGGTACCCTAAACCCGTGTGCCAAATTTCATTCATGTTGTTTCAAACTAAGAGTGTAACGGGTCAGGTGGTGCTACGGAGCCAAAAATGTGCAAAAAGCTCCAAAAATAAAATGCTCTGGGCAATTACACTAGGGTTCTGCACAACGTGATGCTAGAGCCCTAATAAATCCTGTCTGTAAGGCAGCTTTCAGAATATTAAACATTGCACTGAAATATTGAATTTAAAAGAGTTTAACGTCATTTTAAAAACACAGCAGGATGAATAGATTTTTTTAGGATTTGGAACCAAATTGGATCAGCACCAGACAAACTTTCTGAGAGGGAAAGTGATTAAAAAATGTAAAAACAACATTTAAGAGGCATTAAAAGAAATCCTTCACTTATTTTCATAGCAGTATTTATTACCTGCCGGGCATCAGAAAACAAGCTGTACAAAAAGAAGACCTTGATACTTTACATCATCACCATCAGCGACACAGAGATAAGCGAGAACACTTTGCAATGTCATACACAACCTGGCGCAATAAAAAATTACCTTTATTTCATACAGATTTTTAGGATTAGTATTTACACATAAAATGGGAAACTGCGGTGGCGAAACAGTTGTAGCAGCATAAATCTGTCTGGGGAAATAAATGCACCTTAAATGAATCATAAATAAATTCTATTCCACAATTTCAACAGGATTTATACATCAGCCGATCTTCGGGGGTATCATTTTCACTCTATTTTTTACAGACACACAGAAATCGTAAAACAAGATAAACTGGATAAATTTTCATTGCATTTTCCCAACAAAGATTCATAAAAAAGTATTTGAAAATAATTGTAAAATAGGTTTAATATTTAATATTTGTTGCATAAAAATATGTGTTAATATTTGCGCCGATATTTCACTGATAGATGGTTTTATGCTCAAGACAGCTGCTGTGATTGATCACGATCCATGGCAAACCAGTGAAGGAGAGTCAATTCAAACTGAGATCAGGATCAGTAAGTAAATCCTTCAGTCAGAAACTGGTTATTATGTCAAATATGTCACATAATCAATCTTTAAATCGCTTCTTTTTTTAACAACTATTCAGAGTTCACAGGCGTACTGATGTCTTTTCCAATAAGCGCCGTCCTGTGACAATAGGCAAGAGTTATTAACTATACTTGAATAAGGCAGAAACTATCGGACTTCCCTTAAGTCTCTTTATCTTGACACAAACATCATTCATTTAATGAAACCCACACTGGAAATACCACTCGAGCTCAAACAAAACCATTAGAATGTGTCACAGAGTTTATAAAAATGAGAAAAATGCATATTAAGCAGAAAATACACCACTGAAACTACAAACACAAAGGAGTGAAAAGAAAAGGAACAAGAGAGAGTCCAACTCTGAGATTTTTTTGTACACCCTCTCACTTATTTCCCAAATCATATTAGTTCATCTTGGTGAATCAGAGACGCTGTTCGATGGGGAACGAATGCTTTAAATCCTTGCTGCACTAATATAGTGCAAAATACGAGCCGAAGAAGTGGAGACTTCCAGGAGAATATGGTGTCTTCCTTCCATAGAAAGGCTGCATCTTCTCTGTGCAAATGGTGAAACTGATTGTAATTCCGGGTTCTTTTCAGTTTGTTTTGGCATTGTTTATTAATCTGCTCAGTCTAGAATCACCAACCCTCTCAGCTGGGAAGCACAAGTCGGAAGAAGTTGAGTCTTCAGTTGCATAATTGACAAATGTTAGTAAGGGACTGAAGATAAAGAAAGGCATGATCTCATAGAGTAAAGGCTCTTGCAGAAAAAGAACTTGACGAATGAAGGTTTAAAAGGTGTTTCTCAAGTGCCTCCTGGATGTTTTCTTCCTCTGAGTTGGATTCAAGCCCTGCAGGGCCAGGATCTGTCATGGTCGGGCATTAGGGAACATTTGGGTGAATCTCAACTTTCATGTCCAGGTCATATATAATCATATCAAATATTGTAATACAAAACAGTTTATGAACACATTTACAAAACTCTATTTACAATATCATTTTCAATAAATTCGTTCAAAATCTATTGATGCCACAATGTAGTTTTATAGGTTTTGAAAAGCATGTACTCTATCTTGTTTATACATGGTTAAAGTTTTATTTGAAGTCTTTAAAGCAGTAACTCATTAATTAATTTAAGGGTTTAATCCTTTAAGCAAGGAATGGCTTAATTTGAGAGCAGATGCCTATTGCAAACAATAATCATTCCATGGTAGAAATCAGTCCAAAACACACACACACACACACAGACACACAAAAACTGGTGGATTAACCCTTAGAAACCCAGACCTTTTTCAGCGTTTTTACTACTTTACTACTTTAAAATTACTTTTTTCATACAAATATTTGTGTATAATTACATTACACAATATTTCCACAACAGACCTGAAATTGCAAAAAAAAAAATCAGATTATTACACTTCGTCATTTTTTTTACTGTAAAAAAATTGCCAACAAAGTGTTTTTATGTGTCCTAACAAAAATCTAAAGTGCTGAGACAAAATAAAAATTCACAAAAGCAAAGACAAGGTCAAAACCAGGCAAGCCGCCCCTAAACCTTATACACTGTTTTGTTTTATGTATTATGAGTCATAACTCTTGCAATGTTCGTATAAAACACTATGTCACAACTACTAGCCTTTTTGGAAACCTACACATTATATTTTAAATAAAAATGAAACAATAGCCGGGTTGCATCATTAACTCACAACAGCTGCTGTGATTGGCACATGCACTGGTGCGTGCAGGGATTTCTAAGGGTTAAGATATACATTAGAGGAAAACTGATTATTTGGCACACGGACAAAGAATAGTGTGAATAGTTCATTAGTAGCACCTGAAAAATAGAGGGCGCTAGCAAGCCATACTGCCATTAGCAAGTCCCTGAACCCTGCGTAAAATGTATAAAATAAAGTTTAATAAATATACACAAGTATATCAGATAAATTGTAGATAACTGTTGATGATTGGTTGAGGGAATCATGTATAATTTGGGCCAGAGGCTAAAGCAGAAGCTTGAAGCTTGCAATACAGAACAAAGTTCAGGAAACAAACTAAAAGCCATGTTTCAGTTGAATGGAGAACCGGAAGAGGCTGAAAGGTGGATGTAGAACATGAGAATTTGATTAGTCTCTTCAATATTCATATTGTACAGTCAAGAAAAGCAAGTGTATGGCGTCATTCAGCTGCCTCAATATAACATGCTCTAACGTAAGAACTGAGGGAACTAAAACAAGAACTAAGAAGAGGGGCTTTACATGATTGGGATGCAGGAAATCAGCTTAATGATGTCAGTACACCTAAGTTTCTCCTGAGAGAGGCACTAGGCCCACTGTCACTGCTGGACCCAGAGGTGAGAGAACTCTAGGCCTCAACGTTAGAACTGTCTAAAATATAAAAGTTCTGGGTTCTCCTTTTGAGTTCTCCTAAAAGATTCAAACTGGCTCTGGAGGAACATTCATTGATTTAAAAAGGGCTTGATATTTTTTAAATTAGCAACTTGATTTGTACGTTTAATACTTGTTTGACAATAAAAAAAACTTGAGCAAACTGTGGATCATGTGCAAATGCATAAATAACTCTATTATATACTATCATACACAACTGTCTGCGTTTGTGTTGAAGCGCCTCGGGATAAATGCAGCGGCCCCTTCTGCTTCAAACTACATCTGGGGAAGCGATCTGTCACGACTCCCACTGCCACCTGCTGGACAGAGGTGGTGAAGTATATTTTTATTATTTTATTTTCACCTTCTTTGATTGTGATGCCTTGAAAAATGTCTTCAGTTGTTATCTGCCCCCAGGCATCTTTATCTCGCTGCCCAGCGTTCCATAACTCTATTAATAGCAGAAATATTAGAGTTACTTTTTTCTATGAATTTCAGGAAAATGTGAATTAAAATCCTTATTTTTACACACTTTTCATCTAGTAAGGGTTATGTAGTGCACAGTTTGAGCAGACTGTCCCAGTTCTATCATGAAACACATTTCTGCCAGTAATGTCATTCATTTTGGTGAACATAACTGACAACAAATGAAATTCACAAATTCAGAATCTTAGGAAATGAAAATAATTTTCTAATTTGAGTCTGAGCAAGTGCAGCACTCTATACTTTAGAATCTCTGAGACACTGAATTCATTAATTCATTATCGCTAATAATCATCAAAATGTAATGAATGATTTAAATATTTAAATATCAGTATTTGTGGAATGCATGTGTATGTTTTACAAGGTTTATTTTAACAGAATTTCAATTATTTTAATGTTATTAATGTTGTAATGTAAGAGGTGCTAGTGCACCCAAACAACATCTGACCAATATTTGGTAATTCTATAAACATTTAAGCCAGACATTGTTAAAGTTGATCAAAAAAATATACTTTTTTAAGTTGACAAATTACTTTTTTAAGATTTCTGAGATTTATTTTGGATTAAACCTTACAAGGCTCGTAATAAATGTTAAAGAAAGATGACATTTGAAGTGTACCTGAGATAATTACTAGGTCTACAAATTGTGACACACTGTGCTTTAACTTTTGATGAATAACAGAATAAAACAATTTATTAATGAAAAAGTTGTAATATTGTAAGCTTTTATATTCATGATTCTTTTTTCAGACATTTATTAAATTGCTGTATAAGTAAACGTATTGTTATTCGTCTTTTGCTTTGGACAAAAATGTCTAAACACACATCCTCTGCAGCGTTTAAACTATAGCCACAGAACGTCGCAAAAACCACATCGGTAAATCAAAGGGATCTGTGGGAAATCAGTGAGAATGCTGGGGGATTTTAAAACCATAACTCAAACTGAGAACCTCATAGAACCAGCCGGTGGGCAAAAGTATTTGAACCCCAGGCTCTAGAAGCAATAATGCCCATTGAAACATCTTAGAGGAATTGGGGTTTGTTTATGTTAAACATAGTAACAAATAAAAATGATATTACTAGATAGCTCCCTAGCAACCAAACTTTACCCTAGAAACCATTTATTATTTATTGTTATGCCACTGACCCCTCCATAGCAACTCAATTGTTTACCTTAGCAACCAACTTGGCATATCACTACCCCAGCTAAAGAAAATTATAGCGATATGCAGGTTGGTTTACATTACTCATAATGGCATGGAGAACTTTGTATGGCTTCACAGACCTTGGCAACCAATCCTTTTTGCGCATAAACATATTTGTAAAATAAAAGCTTGAGTACAATCTGTAGCCGTCAGGCTGGTTAAAGTACACCTGAAATTTACGCTAAACCCGTTCCTGGTCACTTCTCACTGTTGAAGGGGAGGCTGAGACTTAATGAATGATCTAGTTGATGTGAGACAAAATTTCGACTTAATTAGACTTAAGGAGGTACTGTCATTAACTCCCGGTTCCAGGATCGACATCCCATGGAAACGCTCACCGATTCGCTCTGCAATCTTCTCGTCAGACTTACACCGGAGATGTATTTGCTGCTGGTAAAATGAAAGTGAACGCAGCGAAAGAGCGCTGGGATTTCATCGCACGAGGCCTTGGGACTTGTTTTAGTGCTCATTGCATTAAGGCAGCATGGTGACGCCACACCAGTCAGAAACCTTTAATCTTTACATAAACCATTGCTGATATTTCTTATAGTTTCATTCTATCAGGTTAGTAGGACATCGTCTTGTGAGATTCACCCATTTGCTGCCAAGCGTTTACTGTGGTGATTTTCCAAAAATGAGCTACATGTCCACATCGCCATCGTAGGCCAGAGTCAGGGGCTTCAAACGACTGTTGTTTTGTCTTCGCTGAGGTTTCTTTGGCTTTTTGCTAAGAAGAAACAGAAAAAAATGAAGTTTAGCTTCGGTTCTATTGGACACACACTGCAGGATGATCCTGGAGCCAGATCATCCAGAGCAAAAACTACATGTGAGATTAAAACCACAAATAGACAAGGTTTTGACTTGAAATCTTGAAGGAGCTCAAATTTGTTTCATAATGTAAAAAAAGACATAGCAGCAGAAAACACAGAACATATTCCAGAATGAACTGAAAAAAGCAGAAAACCCAATGACGGAGATGGAGGTGAAAAAAAGGATGACTAAAGATTTGTGCCTCAGTGGTTGCCGGAGATAAAATAATGCAACTGTCTGGAAGTGCGTTTCCATGCACAATCAGAACGGGGGCTGTTGTGCTTCAACACTTTGTTCAAAATAAAGTTTTTTTTTTTAATTTTGTGATTTGAAAATTCTGCCCAAAGTTTTCAGATTGCCAACAATCTTTCTTTAGTTCTTAGCGCATTTGGAAGTTGGAGCCCTATTGATGCACCTTTTATAACTTTATAAAACACAATATTTATCAAAATCAATCTCTGAATCTTTGAATCAGCTCATATATCTCCCCCACCGAGTCTGACCCGGACACTGTCTAGTGCTTCCCCTATTGTCAGATTTTTGCTTTATCTAAGAAGATTTTAGCTATATTCAAGCTATTTTTTCTTGTTCTGAGAGGGGTGTTTATATCAGAACCTTTTTGGGGTCACGGGGGTCTATCTCCAGCACATTGGGCGAGAGGCGGGGGTAAACACTGGACAGGCCGCTAGTCCATCACAGGGCAACACACACTCACACCTAAGGTGAATTTAGATTATTCCATTAACCTAACCGCATTCCTTTTGTATCGTTCCCTCATCAAAAACATGCCTCAGCTTTTATTCAGAATCTTTCATCAATGTTTGTGTAATGTTCAATTTTTATGAGCTAACAGCTCAATGTTTCTTGCAATGACCAAAGTTCTTTCCTCCGCCCACTGACCAATCAGATTAACCACTAGTACAGCTCATCTTTATGCTGCCTGACCCGGAAGTGCTAAAGAACATTCAGTGGAAGTTTGTTTTCTGTCGATTATAATGCAATAGGCATTAAGGGTTTGTTCATTAACTTTATCTCACAGAAACCCCACGAGAGCTTGTTAGCATACACAGGCACTGAACTGCGTGAGGTGTGTTGTTATTTCTACATGTTTATGGTAGCTTCATTAGTTTGTGACGTGGTGGACCTTACACAGAACTCTTCGATGCTTTATTTATGTCTCTTTTGAGTCCGGGGTGCGACACACAGAAAACTCTTAATTCTCATTTTAACAACTTCATGCCGTTCTATTTAACTTCCAATGGGGGCGTGGTGAAAGCATGGCTGTGGGAGGAATGGGGGTAAATGGTGCATTGTGCAGAGGCTAAAAATATGATTAATATTGCATTTAGAAAGTTACGGACAGTGCTAGTACAGAGGGATCAAATATAAATTATAACTTTATGACTTAAAAATACACTACATCGCTGCCACCACCCAAACACGTAAACTCTGCAAATGTATGCGCTACAAGCATCTATTTTTAGCTGTATCATGAAAAATATGTGACGCTCTACATTTCTGTCACAGGAGTTTATGTCACATGAACAAGAAGTTTTGTGTGAACGAGTCGTAAATCGAATAATCTGGGAGTTGTAAAATCTGGTAAAATACAATTATTAGTATTATAAGACAATGAAAGGGATTGTGGCCTCGCTAATGGGGCTCTTTAAAATATTAAAAACTCTTTTTAGTCATGGGACCCCTCTCTTAAACCATTAAACACAAGCAAGCAGCCTACCAGGGCAGTTGGCAGCATTAGCGCATGAGAAGCTAAGGCACAGACTGATGCCAAGGCACTGGGCAGAGGAATCAGGGCACTCGGAGCCTCAATCACCAGTCTCTAACTGGCTCTGGATTCTTGGTTTGGCTGCTGGCACTCGGGACAGGTGTAGGTCAGTTCATGGGCATCCTGGCCCATCCAGATCACGGTTCCATTGGCAGAATCGGGCGTCCCGAGAGAGCGCCGAATGGCACAGTAGCTGCTGCTCGTGGAGGTGAAAAGGTGGATGGAGGGATGTGGGGTAAAAAATAAAAAGTAAATAAATGGATGAAGTGAACTGCTGATCCCCAATGTGCCTACGTTCTCATTAGAGCAGGTAAATGTTACTACTTTTAATGAATTTATATAAAGATTTTTATTCTTTTATTCATATTTATTCAGAATAATTAGTATGCAAAGAGGGGCACAGCACATGAGTCATGGAGGTGACGGTGCGGAAAGGGATGAACTGGGAGGGTGTTCTTACCATGCGAGGTAAACCATCGACACTATAAACACTAGGAGGACAAAGACCCCCGCTGCCACACCGTATACCCATGTCTTCAGCTTTCCATCTAAACAATAAAAACAAACCTTATTGGTAAGTCTTTTTCCTATTCAGAGGAAATGATTTGCATAATTAAATCAAGCATGAGCTTTGTACCCGGTCCGAATGGCTGCAGGTACCACGTGCGGCCAGTTCGTCCAGGCTGTTCTGTGCTTTCTGGGGTCGGATTGATGGCTCGGCTGGTCTTCACATCGGCTTTTTTATCCCCTGCTGTGGGGATTTCCAACACTGGGATTGGTGCACACTGCTCCAGGGTCCCCTCAGTCGTCAACATCTCAGTGAAGCCTTCCTCACACATACACACTCCATCCTGCAAGGGGCAGCAGAGGAACACACAGCAATCACTCTCTCTGCGTCAGAACACTATTATCAGCACATATCTGGAAATATAACATGTCGTTATCTCCAGAAGATATATATATCTCTCAAATAAGCTCTGTTCATAATCTGTGCATAAAGACCAAAACTCTTTTACTAAATAAACAAGTAAAAAACTGATGGAAATTCTATGAAAGATAAAAACATGTATTTTAAAGGTTTAGAGAAGGTTTTTGCACCAAGTCACATTTTCTTGATTAATAGACATGATAGAAAAGGAAACTCTGCAGCCAATATTGACAAAGTCACTCTCATTAAAGTGTCTTGAATAGGAATAAACAAAACACACACGCACACATGCACGCACGCACGCACGCACACATAATATCTCACTACAGCGTAGCAGTTGATAAACACTGGTTTAGAGCCTTCACACAATCATTCTAACTGGAAGGGCCACTGCGCCAGCGTAATTAAAGATAAATCTAGTTAAACATTAGTGCTTTGCAAAAAAAAGCCATAACAATCTCCATTTAAACATTTTTAGTTAGACGATCCGCTGAGGCTCAAACTGAGAATCAGAATGTGAAAGAAAGGTGCTTTATGTGACTACCAGACAGGCCGGTCTGAGTATTTCAGAAAATGCTGATCTACTGGGATTTTCACTGAAATTAGCAGAAAAACAGAAAGTGAGGGCAGTTCTGTGGGAGCAGATGCCTTGTTGATGCCAGAGGAGACTGGTTCGAGCTGATAGAAAGGCAGCAGTAACTCAATAACCACTGCCGGAGAACATCTCTAAACTCCAGCAGCAGAAGACCACACCGCTCCTGCAGCTAAGAACAGGAAAAATGTTGCCTGGTCTTGATTTGGCATCAATAGCATGAAACCATGGATCCATCCTGCCTTGTGTCAGCGGTTCAGGCTGGTGGTGTAATGGTGTGGGAGATACAGTGAGGTAAATAAGTATTTAGAAATCATGGAGGGGTCTGAAAATTTCAGCGTGGGTGCACGTCCACTGTGAGAGATATGATCTAAAAAGAAAAATCCAGAAATCACGATGTATGATTTTTAAAAACTATATATTTGTATGATACAACATGAAATAAGTATTTGAACACCTGAGAAAATCAATGTTAATACTTGGTACAGTAGCCTTTGTTTGTGCTTCCTGTAGTTTTTCACCAGGTTTGCACACACTGCAGGAGGGATTTTGGCCCACTCCTTTGGCTTACTCATTGAGGTTTCTGGGCTGTTGCTGAGACACACAGAGTTTGACAATTGCTCCCTCCAAAGGTTGTCAATTGGGTTTAGGTCTGGAGACTTTCTCCAATGACTCCTCTGGATCATCCAAATGGTCATTACCAAACTTAAGACTGACCTGGTATTTTTCACCAAGATGCTTGGCAATTTCCCCGTAGCCCTTTCCCTCCTTGTGGAGGTGAACAATTTTGCCTCTGGTGTCTGGTGAACAGCTCTTTGGTCTTGGCCATGGTAGTAGTTGGAGTCTTACTAATTGCCTGGGGTGGACAGGTGTCTTTATGCAGCTAACGATCTCAACCAGGTGCATCTAATTTAAGAAATGCAGTGGAGGTGGATTTTTTCAAGGTGGACTAACAGGTCTTTGAGGGTCAGAATTCTAGCTGATAGTTAGGTGTTCAAATACTTATTTCCCACTGTATCATACAAATAAATAGTTCAAAAATCATACATCATAATGAGCACCTATGGGATGTAGTGGGACGGGAGAAATGGGGACGATAAATCTGCAGCAGCTGCGTGATACTCTCGTGTCGATACGGAGCAAACTCTCTGAGGAACATTTCCAGAACCTTGTTGAATCTATGCCACAAAGAATTAAGGAGTTTCTTTAAGGAGCGAAAGAGAGGCAGGTACTACCAAAGTGTACCTAATAAAGTGGCTGGTGAGTGTATATACATAGGTAAAAGTAAACAAAGCAGCTGTAATTAGTTACTACCCTGCACAGAGATCTAGTGATATTCTAGTGAATTCTAAACTATGCTGCAAACCAATATATATTTGCAAAATAACTATGAGGATCAATCAATCAATCAATCAATCAATCAATCAATCAATCAATCAATCAATCAATCAATCAATCAAGTTTTATTTCTATAACACCTTCCAACAGCTCAGGTCGACCAAAGTCTTGTACAAAAGCAAGGTTATCAAACAGCAAACCGTAACATTGCTAAAGTAAAGTAAATTCAGACTCATCTAAAAACTCAGACATTAAAAGCCATTTGAAATAAATATGTTTTTAAAAGTTGCTTTAAACACAGACAAAGCAGAAGTCACCTGGCAGGGGGTTCTTGACCCACCAAGGCAAAGGAGCCATCACACCGTTTCTTAAATAGTCAGGAAATGACCATGAGGTTCATTTGAGGGTTGATCAACAAAGCATTTTATTTGCAAGGAACCCCCCCCCCCCTTTATTTGCAAGGAACCCCACAATCTTTTGCTGCTTTACCTCTGAGCAGAAGGACTGTGGTTGGTTGCAGAGCGGGTCACATGACTGGTCTGCAGCAGCCCCTGGGACAAGTGCTGCTGGGCATCCCCCTGGAAGAACCCACAAGGAACCAAAGAAAACTTGAGCGTATCACAAATAAAGAAGTCATTATTATAGTTTAAAGCAAATGCACAAGTTCCACATTCGACTTCTAAAAACATCTTTTTCTAAGAACAGTTCAGTATTTGTTTCCTTATTTAAAAAACCTTGGTCAACAAAGTCCAGGCCACACGCCCCGCCCACCAGTGCTGGTGGTAGTAGACTTAAACTTTTATTATTTTAATATTCACATCTACACACCAGCAGTTTCATTCCCTACGAAGTGACAGATCATGTGATTAGTAGAATGTTATTATATTTATATATTATTCAGTTTCTATAACTATATTATTTATGTAATTATAAAAAAATAAAAGGACAGAACTCATGTAGTTATTGCATGACACTGATTTTTGAACGACTTCATGATATTTATTACAATATGATGAATTATTTTTTACTATGTTTTTCTTTAATTTTTTTCATTCATTTTTTCTTTCATTTATTTTTTTTAATGTCTAAACTGTCCAGTTGAAATCAATGGAAGATAGAAGCTTGATCCAAATAATTTGGAAAAACCATTTACAAGCATTGCAACCGTGGGGGTGTGGGTGTATTAATACATACACTTTCTTAGTTTGAGAGTTCAACTCCAGCACCTTTCTTCATGTGTTTATGAGAATGGTGCCCTGCCTGGAGATTAACACACTGTAGATGAGTTGGTGTTCTGTTTGTGAACAGAAGATTCGTGTCGGCCAGTGAACTCTAACTATGAAATCAGCTCAGAGCAGATGTTCTTTGTGTCGGGGTTCCTATCTCACATTTATCTGATGACTACTGAAATAACTGTAATATTGATACGGCAACGAATCACACACACATGCAACAGCAGCAGTGCCAGCAACCGGCACTCACACATTTCCTGCAAGGAATTCAAACTTTGAATTTATTTATTTTGAAGAGGGAAATGAAATGAGAAAGTCACTTTAAAAGAGACATATGTAAAAAAAAAAAAAAAAAAAAAAGAGAGTTGTTTGGCACCTGTGACGTTCAGTCCATCTGATCGCTGACACCAGATCAGCTGCGGTCCACCCATCCACTGGTACTCATAGCACTCCCCATCTTTCAGATCAATCAACAGTGAAACCATTAGAAAACCAGGCTCATCAGATCTCCAACTCTACACAATGCAAAAACAGTGATTTAAAGAATACTTGTGATGAATTTGATAATTCATAGGAACAAATGTGTTCATTCCTTGAAACGCAAGTCGCTTTGGATAAAAGCCTCTGTCACAATGTATTCCATTTAGCTACAAAGGAAATCTAACTTCATAAACGGACTTTAAATAATTCCTTTTTAATCGGTTCATTTGTTCACCTTGGCTAAAAGGCTTAACACGGAGCTAAAATACTCTTGAGGCGTATAAAAACACATTCATCGGTTTTCTGCGTTCAGATAGAACTTGCTTTTCAGTTTTTTCACAAAGGAACGCTCTGAAATCCTTTATTTGGTTTATTTTTTTTCTTGTTGCTCTGATTCCCTGAACCAGAGGGAACTAGAGAACTTTTGCGTGGACTCGTCTAGCTACGCTCAGATTCAGATTTTTTACAAGTATGCCGAACTATACACGATTGTCCAAGACAGTCGAAATGGCTCATTTCAAATTTTTTTCTCCAGTGCCATGAAGAATAAAAGCCTCATGCAAAAGTCAGCTTATAGTAGTTTATGCCTTTACAGATTTTTTGTGGTATGGTTTTATGGTTAAAGCTTATTAATAATTAAAAGTATTTTTTGCATGTTTGTGTCTTGCCACTGATGCTCCCACCTCCACCTTTCAAAGACAGATGAAAAGACTATACTTTGTTTGGTTTTTATAAAATACAGGTATCTAGAAAAAGAATAAACAAAGAAGCTTTTAAAACATTCTGTAAGCAACTGAAACGACTCGCTTTGACACGGATCGTAATGCTTTTAGAAAAACCTTCTACTTTTTTTGCCTTTCCCAGAATTTAGGTGATTTTTCAGCCACAAGTTTTTATTTTAGTTTCATTTGTCATGCCAGATGTGTTGAGGGCTTTAACTAAGAAGAAAATGCATTTCACAGCAGGAGTGCTGCACATGGTGTTGAAATTAGGAGCGTATAAATGTCAGGAAATTCCACTTCTGGCCAAATCTCTATGTTTACACAAAGCAGGACGCCTGGTAACTTGTGTGGATCACAGTTGAGTCCGATTCGTTTGAACAAAACGGTGTAGTCATAAGAAAAACTCACAGTTCTGCACTTTTTGCTACTGATCCAAGCCATTTCAAGCTGTTTCGCTTTGTTTCAGTCTCAGAGAGGGGGGCATGGCATGGTGGGAAAGAGACGTCAATGCATACCGTACATTCAAGGCTCATCCTCAGAACACAAGTGAAGGAATATCCGCATTTAAAGCATGAACCGTTACGAGAAACACAAGCCAGATTCAAAGTTTCCTGGAGTTAGAAGTATGGGATGAAGATTTCTTTCTCCATTAAATCGATGTGAAAGTTAAAGGAAATCTTCTCACTTGGGCAGGGTCGCGACTGCCACTCCTGCTCGGGGCACTGAGCGATGTTCTCTGGTTCCTGAGCGATGACGGCTCGGGAGCGGACCTGGACGGCACTGAAGTCCTGCAGGCGCTGACCTTTCACACACACGCTCTGACACACGCTCCAGTCTGACCACTCCATCAGGTAACAGTCCCCTGGAAAGAGCAACTGGCCAATCACAGCTCAGCAAGCAACAAGTCATTACTAGATTTGATTTGATTTCTTTAATACACATGTTTTTATAGTGAAATATGTTGTCTTTATGATTTAAAAAGAGCAAACAAACACTGATTTCAGACATCAGATTATGTCAATTTAAGAGCACAACTGTTCCCGCCAAGCAAATTAGTGATCAGCATGTGTGGGTTTGCTGTTACCAGGGCAGGGTAAGGTGCAAGTTTCCTGAAGAACTATATTCTTGTCCCCATCGACAGCAGGCTCCAGCTCAGCACAGAGTGCTTCCTCCACCACACTGCTCTTCGCCCCGCTTGAGCCATCGGATACGCTGCACGAGAGATTCCGGAAACGCACACCCACTCCACACACCACCTCCTGGAGAAACACACATACCGACGCGTTTCTCTCGATGCATCCTTTCAGTGCGTGCCATCTCTCAAATACAAACCATCCGCCCACACACAGAGTAGTAAACAGGTCCTCGCCGCCGAGATCAAAGGCTGAACGAATGGGAGCAGGATCACAGAGAATAACAGAAGAGGCTGAGAGCGGGATCCGAAAACAAGGTGCTGAGCTGAGAACCATTACCATCGTTCTTTAGTTCTGTAGAATTCGGTTGTACTCATGTATACAAGTTGAACCTGGCATGAGTTCATTATGTGCCCTTTTAAAGTTTATATCAACCAGCCCCCCTTTTAAAAATCGACAGATTGTTATTCGTCTTTCGCTTCAGACCGAAAATTCTAAACGCATCGAGACTGTTTGAGCTTTCGAAACTTAATTTTTACGACACCTCTAACTTTTGTTATGGCACATTATTCTACACTGAAGCTTTCACTTGATTTAAAGCTGATTTTCTGAAGTTTCATGAATGATCTAAGAGCCTCATGACAAGGGAATGGGAATGGGTGTTTGCTTACGTTTATATCACTGAGAGCTTATATCGCTACATTTTATGTCACTGACTGCTCCCTAGCAACCAAAATGTTTAACCTAGCAACTTAATTGTCTGAACTCAGCTTTGGTAAATGATGAGACACAGTGGTTGGTTTATTTCAGTCAAAGTGAAATGGGGAACATTATATTATGTAACTGACTCTTCCATAGCAACTTTTGTAATTTGGTGATTTATAAGAATAGACTGAATCAAATCAAACCTTGGACATTCCAGAACAAAAATTAATTGGTTTCTTTTAAAAACTGGTTCCCTTTCAGTCGAATGTTGATGTTTCGACTATGAGAGGAGCCCGAACCTGAGAGGGGTGGGAGCGAATCTATAACAGGCAAATTGATTTGCGATTGTAGATGATTAAACGATTAATCAGCTGCTCTATAAGAGCAGAGTGTAGCTCTACACTCATTCTGCTTTCTTCCTCGAAGGGAATGGTGGTTCCTCTGCATTTCGACGCTCATAAACACGCTGAAATATCAGAAGGTTGAAGGGAAATCTGTCAGCAGCCACGATCTGACAGTGAGATCTCTCCATTGGGCCAGACGGCTACACCCCTCCAGGCCCCGCTCTGTACCCTCTTGGGACCTCTCCATTGCCCTTCGTGGACTCAGGATGTCCTCTTTTGATCCATTGGTCCTCGCAGACCTGCACGCCCTCTCCCTCATGGCGGCCATATTGCTGGCTCTCGCCTCGCTCAAGAGTGTTGGAGATCTCCAGGCCCTGTCCGCTGAAGAAATCTGCCTAGAATTCTTTGGTGCGAATCAGACCCAGGCCCGGATTCATCCCCAAGGTCCCGTCGGCCCCCTTCTGGGACTAGACGGTGACACTGCAGGCCCTGCCCTGGGAGGAGGCAAACCCAGCCCAGGGTATGCTCTGTCCAGTCCGCGCCCTTTGGCTCTATCTGGACAGAACCCGGGAGTTTCACAACTCTCAGCAGCTCTTCATATGCTACTACGGCCAGCGGAAGGGGTACGCTGTGTCCAAGCAGCGGATAACGCACTGGATTGTGGAGGCTATCCAGCTGTCTCACCAGGCGATTGATATACCTTGCCCATTGCATCACCGCCTCGTGGGCATTGGCTAAGGGGGTCTCACTCGCTGACATATGTAGAGCTGCGGGCTGGTCGACACCCCAAACCTTCATGAGGCACTAGACTTGCCTTGACGTAGGCGCTGTGCCTTCTGCGGTGCTGAGAGGTGGCAGTAACCCGTAGGCACAGTTGGGGCTAATACCCATGGATGCACATTCCTATGGGTTTGTCGAACATTCGTTCCCTCATCACCAACTCCAGTACCGATGAGGGCTCTGAGATGTGCTGCGCCTGCAGGTTCCTAGTCCGTCAGGAAGGAATCTATTTCATGTCTCCCTTATGGTGGATCGGTGAACCTCATCCCCCCCCCCCCCCCACTCTGCATCTGGCTAATGCAGAGCAGCCAGCTCTGCTAGGTTCTGTAGTAAGGTTTTGCCGCTGATCCTGATCCCTACAGAACTCAGGCCGGACTTGCGGACCCCCCCTATTCAGGTGGCCCAATCCGTGTATTCTATACAAGGTCCCTCTTCAGGTGAGTTGTATACCCCTTTCCGCCCCCCCACCACTTGGGCTGAGAACGATGGCTACTTGTTTCCGACCCCCTTTTAAAGCCGGCAGAACATACTTTGCTTGCTAGAAGCCTTCTTCAGGTCTCGATGCAAGTCTTCCACATCAGGGGTGCGCTACTTCTGGTTACCTTGCAACTTACCCCGCTAATAGACTAAGTACGGGCTAAGGGGCAGAAGGAGTTCCCGGTCAGACGCCTGACTAACACGTTAACCTTTACAGCTTAGAGTCGGCCTGGATGGATGGACTGAGGCATGGCCCTTTAAAAGGGTTCCCATAGTCGAAATATCGACATTCGTCTGCATTTCGACTGAAAGGAAAGTCTAGGTTACCTTCGTAACCCGCGTTCCCTGAAGGAGGGAACGCAGACGTCTCCTGGCCATGTACCTCAAGTCGCTGATCTGAGGTGCCGTAGAGGTAAGTGGGTTCGGCTTCAGAAAGCAGAATGAGTGTAGAGCTGTGCTCTGCTCTTATAGAGCAGCTGATTAATTGTTTAATCGTCTACACTCACAAATCACTTTGCCCATTAAACATTCTGTCCCACCCCTCTCAGGTTCGGGCTCCTCCCATAGTCGAAACATCGACATTTGTCTGCGTTCCCTCCTTCAGGGAACGCGGATTACGAAGGTAACCTAGACGTTTTTAAGTCACACGAGTGAAAAGGTTACGTCACAGGTGGACATGAAAGTCAATTTTCCCTCCATCAGAAGTGATGCTCTTTCCACAAAGCAACAGCTTCTCTCATGATATCTGGAAACAAATGCACAAGAGTTAAACCGAGGGAAAGACGGAGATAGCAACACACAAACTTGTCATGCCGATAAATTTAGTTTGGAACATTTAAAAGTTAGTTTACCACGATGAAATCGACTCCATCATTCAACTGTGGTGAAGATGCACTTGCATCTGATTCGAGATCAGATTCGGGCTCACAGAGGAATGGTTGTTTTAAAAGTCATTGATCATAATGAATCTATTCTCCCTCACATCTATGTCGACCGTCAGACAGTAACTTTGAACATGCAATCGGTTACCAATAGGTGAGTAACTGAACTTTTGAGTAAAAGAATCACATTCCCATACGATTAGACCAATGTGGACAACACATTATTAAAAATAAAACACTGGACTTAATTATTTGTTTAAATATACTTTTAGTGGCCTTTTGCCTTTAATTGATAGGATAGTACAGGAGATAGAGGAGGGAAGGATGGGGAAATGACCATGAGCCCAGAACTTGAGCAGGACTCGATATTTACATTATTACAAACATATGTTACCCTGAATAGGGTAAACTATAGACGTTTCTCGTTCTCGGGTTATTTTTAACTTGTGTGCTTTTAAGCAATAATGTGAAGTAGATGTGCCCTGGCATTTCATATGTGAATATATGAACAATTAAAAAGTATAATGTGTCGAAAGGTGACAAATATACGTTAAACATTAATATATGTGTATAAAATCTCCATTACCAACAATAGCTCCACCATATCATGTGCTGCTGCAGGTAAAAATACAACAGAACACCCACAAAAATACAAACCAACCAGATAAAATAATTAATAATAAACTAAAGAGATTTGTAAATTTTTTAACTACAAAAGTTTGCTGTGATGCTAATCACAAAGTTTAAAAAAGCAAATGTACGACGAGTACTTGCCAGACCCGCAGATCTTGCTAGATCTTTCACATTTATTCCCTTAAGTTGTTTCCTATTTTATTAACCAAAAATAAAAGTGATGTCATAGAAATTAGACAAAAATGTGAGACCTCCACGCGGCACTCTGACCATGGGCCATACTGCCATTTGTAGCACGGGCGCACGGGACAGGGCTTCCACTGCTCCATTGGAGAGGGACAGGGACGACCATCCCCCTGAGAAGCCTGCAGCACGGTCCGTATCCGCAGCATCTTCCCTGAGAAACATGACATGCACAAATCAATAAATTCTCTTGTATTATCAGGTTATGCTCTCGCCAAAAGAGATGTGTTTGTAATCCACAACACAACAATTCAATTCCCCATAGGCCAAAACTGGGATTCAGGGGCATCGCTCGTCGAGATCAACATCTGCAGCTAATAGTTGCTAGCAGATGAACCCTGCAGAGCATAGATGGCATTGAGAAAGCTGGTTTGGTAATCCCAGCGTATTTATGGACCATGGCTTGTGTTTGTTTATTTATAGATTCACTGTTTGTTTATTTGAAGCATGAACTGGTTCATTCTGATACCCCTGAGCTGGTTTCGGAGTTCTGATTTATCAGCCTATGATTGTTAAATGAGCAAAATGACATTAAAGCCACTCTTTTTCCAGAATCAATCCAATATTGAGTCAATGAAACGGTATCGATTCATGGGGATAGCTAAGGAATGCCTAAATTAATTCACTTTATAAAAGTATTCTTTCATTTTCTTATAATCTATACATTCCTTTCACAGTGTAAATAGTGCTTTTAATTCTGACACTTAGAACTGACAACTACTGAAAGCCTCAAAATCCAAAAATATCAGCATGAAAACAAAGGTTCCATATTGAAAACACCTTTAAATGGCCTCTATGTGTAGTTCTGTAGGCTACACAACCACGGGGATGACTGCTGACCTGACAGGTGCCCAAAGGACACAAGGAGGGCAAGAGACACAAAAGGTCATTGCAGGGTGCTGTCCACAGAGCTCTGTGAAGGACAAGACGTGTAAAGCATAACCGCACCCTGGAGAGGATTGTGAAACAATAGCATTTAAAAAATTTGGGAAGAGTGAACAAAGAGTGAACAGTAGCTGGTTAACCAGCTTCATCAGTTGGTCAACATTTAAAAAACATTTCTTTGTCTTGGACTTCAGGAATATTAAAATTTCATGAAATACAGAATTTGTGGCTAATTAATACAAAAATAAACACTTCGAACACAATTAAATAATTCCACATATACATTCTACTTACATGAGCAGTACCTGTATATTCCCATAAAAATAAAATATATAAAAACCCTCATTACTAAAATAAATTGCATTGTACGGTAAACAGCACTGATCAACAAAATGATCTACTACAGGTACAATATCTTTCTCTAGTCTTTAAGATTTACCTTCAAGGCCACAGGTCTGGGAACAGTCTGACCAAGCTGACCAATCAGAAACCTGGCAGTTGACTGGACACTCAACTGTGCAGGTGGCGTTCATCTGCCATTTCTTCTCCAACCTCAGCTGTACACATATAATAATGAGACATTAATAGAGCAGGAAAATCTGTAGCTGGGAGCATTTCAAGCATTCTTTAACCTTTAGAAGTCTCTGCAGGCACCGCTGCGTGTGCCAATCACAGCATCTGTGTTGTATGATGAACACAGCTATTGTTTAAGCTTGATCTTAAATGTAATGTGTAGGTTTAAAAAATATTATTAGTGTTGACATGTTTGGCTCTAAATGAACATTGCAAAAGTTTTGACACAATTTGCAAAGCTATTGAAATCTGAGACAATGCGTGATCGAGTCTATGGGAAGAAGCTGAACTTTACAAATTTCAATGATTTTCCAAAGTTGTATTTTTCAAGATGGTTAAATTTTCCCCTATAAAAACTAGGCGGGGCCATGTGATTGACAGCTATTTTAACTGACTACTGTTGTCATGTCGTGAGAAAGATCATTTACGCTGCCAACAATCACATTTAGAGAACTCGCTCCAAAATTCTTCTTTAAAATTACTAAATAAGTTTAAGTATTTAATAGCTGCGTGTGTGAGCCAGACTCGAGGCGGAGCTCTGAAATAGTTTCATTTAATAGATCCCAAATTGATGCCATCACTGCCATCTAGTGGTTCAGATGTCAACTGTCAGATCTACTGCTACGTTCCACACTGGAAGGGCCAATTCAAAGGGTTTGGGTAGAAAACTGGATCACAGGGTTAATATAATGTGAAGGCTACAGCTACAGCTCCTCAAACCAAATGTCACCTATATTTACGAATAGCGCTGCTTTGTGCATTTTACTCATTCTTGTATCAACCTCCGAAAGTTTGTTTCTGTGGGAGTTTGCATGTTCTATGCAGGAAGCATATGAGCCTCATCTGGGTGGTATCTGGCTGACTATAGGCCACTCCTCCAATCCACTCTGAAGAGAACTGTAAAGCCTGCTGACAGACAATTGTCTGGGTTGACCGGGTCACTCACTTCCGTGTTCACATACGTGAGGATCCGGACACCAGACACAGTACAGTCTAAAAATGCTTGTTTAGTCCGTCCATCCTTCAAATCTGCCTGAGAGTCCATGCAGAGCCTGCCCATCATAGACACTCCATTTAGCAGGATTGCGATGGACATCGTTGGAAGAGATCATCCCCATGCAACCGATACATCCTTGTGTCAGATTTCCCGAAATCCCAAAGCACTTTTGTCTTCAATAATGCCATATACAGCAAAATCTGGTCAGATCATGTTACTCACCTCTCTAGCATATTCTAACGTCTTTCAGAAGCTGCCCTGGTGCCACAGAGTGCCGAATCGCCCGTCCATCTGTAAATGACCTCATATACACAATATCAGACCCCAACTGGATAAGGTACAAGACATCGCCGCGTCTGTTCCACCGGTGACAAAAAGATAAGTCCACTCTTTCCTTGGCCTCATTGGTTGGTACCGTAGGTTCATCCCCGATTTTGCCACCCATGCATATGCCACTTGCAGAGAAAAGTGTCCCAAAATGCATATAATGGACATCTGAGTGCGACAAAGCTTTCAAAGACCCCCGCAACAGCTTCCAAAACCAGTCTAGGAGCAGTTCTCCTCCATTGACCTGAAAACACCCTGTCCTGTACCTGAGTCACAAGTTGAGAGAACAGAAATATTCTACAGTTGAGAAAGAAGCTCTCGCCATCCAGTGGGCACTCGATTCACTCAAGTATTCACTCAAGTCCCTTCCATAAATGGATTGCTCCCAGGATCATCCCCAAGTTTCAACTTCAGCCACAGTCGAGTTCAGCTCCTACATTAGCCACGACCTGAAAGACTGTTCAATGTAAACCAGGCATCCTGGAGTCTCACCTCTGCCAGCCTTTTTATATTAACCGCAATACCCTCTGCTCTGCTTACCTGTTGTCACTGACTTACTACTTA
The DNA here is from genome assembly GCA_007224835.1 of Danionella cerebrum. Taxonomy (NCBI): domain Eukaryota; kingdom Metazoa; phylum Chordata; class Actinopteri; order Cypriniformes; family Danionidae; genus Danionella; species Danionella cerebrum. The sequence continues at coordinate 242,123 of SRMA01027257.1, read as the reverse complement.
GGAAGATATTCTCATCAGCCATTAGAGAGGTTATGGCTACCGTGCCACGGGTTTGTTTGTATATAATACTTCCGTTGCTTTTGGATTTCAGTTTGTTGTTGTTCTACATACCCGGGTGGCACATTTAAAAGGCATCACTTGTGCGGCTCATTCCTGTGTCCTGCCTCGGTCCTCCCCGTCACCATAACAGCAGGCACTTTATTCAATAGCAAAGAGTTAGAAGGAGTCACTGTAGTACACCAGGTCCACTCGACCCGGTGGATGGTGATGGAGGCCCTATTCGAGATTGTAAGTTTTCTGCGATGATCCATCTCGATCTAAAACCATGGGCACTAACTGGACATCATAAATCAGAACGATTGAGTGCTGCCAACAACCATCGGGCATGTCAGATCTGTTTTTTTGCGAGGACAATGAAAGCCAGCTCTTTTGAGGACCACTCAGTGATGCTCACGTAGCGCTCAATAGCTCGCTACAAATCCTCTCTCCACATTTGCTGTTCTTCTTTCCTGTTTTCCTGTTTGGTGCGGTGAGCATCTTCAGAGCGTCATTGCATCTATATTTCCTCGCCGCAGATGAAGAGCACCCTGCTGAGAAGCCTCCAAAGATTTTTGTGAATCTCAATTCGGATTGGTGTGTAGAGGCTTAACACTGTCGCCATTGCTGTCCATGCTGCGTCCCGACAAGGAATCGAAGTTCCTTCTTTTCCCCTACCCTCTGCTGCCTATTAAAGAAGCATGCTTAACAGGCAGCACCTGGCTACCCTGTGAACCCGCCCACCTCATTACAACTTCTCTTTGTTTGAATTTTCTCTTGTCTGATTGGCTTGTTTTGTCTCATCCAGCATTAGGGAGTTATATGTATAAAAGAGGTAAATGGCTTAATAGGTAGCTTAGTTAGTTACCCAAGTGTCAAACTCCTGTGACCATTGCCACATTATTTCATTCGTTTGCCACTAGACTGGGATGTAATGTAGATTTGGGGGCTCGTCATACCCCTTGACTGCCCTTCGGTTTAAGTTTGTTTCAATACATTTTTCAATATTGCTTTTATTTTTGCACTAGATAACATTTTTAGTACGTTGAGGGAAATATGGCACAAAAGATAAAGAACTATCTTCAAACCTGTTCACAGAACCTCAAGTCCACAGATTTTCCATCACTTCTCACACAGTCCACCATCCTGGTCTTCAGACCCACTCCACACACAGCGCTGGCACTTAACTGGCACGTGCTCCAGTCTGCGGAAACACAAACACGTACTGGCATCAGCCTGGTACACATTACACTCACTGGTACATGTGCTCAAGAGTTTGGTTCTGGAGCAAATAAACATGCAAATCTTCACATATCTCTAAGGAATTCTTTCATATGATGAGAGTAATAACAGAATATTTTGGCGCTCTTTTAATATAATCCCCCGGTGGATTTCTATATTAGATAATTCATGGCTTGCTGTTGATCTTTGAGAAAGTAAACCTGCACAAGCAATCACCATAAACCATAAAGCTTTAAGTCAAACATGAATTTGTCGGGAGACTAAACAGTGTTTGTGTTGTGGAAAAGGGGATTGTTTAGAGCTCACCGGTGATGTTGTAGCTGTAGTGGAAACAGTTGCGGTTGAGCAGGCAAGGTTCGCTTTGCATACTGGCCGGACAATCCTCACCCTCTTTGGGAAGACGCAAGGCAAACGCTGTTCTCTCACGGTCCCCTCGACCGCTACAAGGCTACAAAGTAGTAAACATAAAAATTATAATAATAGTACTCAAAATGTTTGTGGGACACAATTACTTAAAAACAGACTAAATGTCTGCCCTCAGTGGGTGTGACATCTGACAGTTCCCCCCATTTACTTCCTGTTATAAACTACAGCCCTTTCAATAAAAGCATAGTGCCCCAATTATATATCCTAAAAGATTAAGCATTTTACAGTTATTGAGTACTGTTTACTTGATAAAAATGTTTCATGAACTCAAATGTTTTGGGTAATCCATCAAGGTCTAGACTACTGGTAACTTTGGAAAAGGCACAAATGTAATTCCATAAAAAAAGCAGCAGTGGGCTCAAAACTCTTTTATACAGCATTTTACTACAATCACAATTTTTACAGCATCTTAACGGTCGGTCACTCTGATTTTATGTGTCTGTAGAATCTGACTGAGGTTGTTAAAGGCTGCGACGTAGATTTCAAGGGGGCCGATGGAGAATAAATTTCCCCAATCATTTTTAATGACAGAAAGGAACTGAACCGAGGGATTCCACATTTCAGATGATTATGCAAGGGTCACAACTCTCAGACCACAATGCACTCTGCAGAGCTCTATCTATGGCAATACTAAATATACTGCACCGGAAACCTTTAAATTAACAGCACTGAAAACATTTGAGTTGACGAACCCAATTATTCTCAAGAATTCTAATTATTATACACAAAAATACTTTTTGTAGCAAATTTCTTTGAAAATGGTATCAAACCCCATAAGATCCCTCTCATTACCATTAACCCCACCCCTCACATGAAATAACAACTCCCCTCTCCTCTGGAATATCTTGCAACAAAGGAATATCTCGTTTATTAACCCTTGCACCTTGTTCAAGTTCACGACCCTTTCGAGTTGTTTGTGGCTGTTTACAGTCACTAAATTAAAATGCTGTAAAAATCTATCAGATCAATGTTCTTTTTTCCATTTTTGCACAAATCTCTGTGATCAACAGTACAAATGTCAAATTTGACCTGATTCTCTGCACTGAAAAATGAAAGTCAAGAAAGAATATGGTTTTACACAGAAACAAAAAACGATGAAGTACTTACTGATGTTTGAAATTCAGGACGCAATATTTTTTCAAACCGAAAATAAGTCTTTCTTTTCTTCGGAAATCAGTGACATCATATAAGATCTTCCCAATTAAAGGGAAAATTAAAGCTGAGGTAGATAAAGAGATTTATGAAAAAATGCAAAAAAAAATTATCTGAAAGATTTTTACATCAGTTTAATTTAGTGACTGTTCATTTTGCATTTTTAGACTCAAAATCACCCTGAAAAATTCCCCAACACATCGTGGTTAAGGAAGAAATGCAAGGCAAGGCAAGGCAAGAAGTCAAGGTTTCAAGAAGTCAAGCTTGTGTCACTGGAAATGGTTTTGTTTTCAACAACAATATTAACTTAGATAGTCATAGGGGTTTGGATGAATTGTGTGCCAGGAGTAAATCGATAAGGCAGACTGGTGGTAATGATGGGTGAATACTTAGTTGGGAACCAGTTCAGTGATTTGTGATCGATCAAAAGAATTGTGGTGAAATCAGACCAGGTCACACGGCGTCCAGGGGCTCCACTCCGACAGCACACAGTCCTCGGGGCAGGGCAGACGGCTCTCCCTTGTGCCCGCTGGCATGTCCTCTGGGTCACACAAATAGTCCTCCACTGCATCCGTGGGGCCGTCCACACTATTCATCATACACCTGCAGCAAACAAGCAAGTCAGTACTAAACACTACACTAGATGCTCTGCTACTAGACTAGAACCCTATACTAGAACGCTGTTACTCTCTCTCTCTATCTGTGTTTCCTTCTCTCTCTTCCACTCTCACAAACGATTAACCCTTAGAAGTCTGGGGCCCTCTGACCGTTCTTTACTACTTTACAATAAGCCATAATAAGTTGCCTTTCAAAAAGCTTTTTGTGGCATTGCTTGATAGGCTTTTTTATTAAATCTTTGATGAAAACTTATGAAAAAAATGTATTTTCCTTACATTATTTAATAATTCCACATCAAACCTGAAATTTTCCGAATTCATATAGAAGTAGGGCATCCATGATGCTCATGACACCTATAACTAGGGGAATAACGATACCTCAATATCATCTTTACTACTTTTAACCAACTGTTTATATAACAAACCATAATTGGATTTTTACAAAGCTAAAATGGCTAGGGTCTAGGTTGATTCGTAAGAGTTTGATAGCACCCATTCACTAGGGGGCAATGTTTGCATTAAGATGTCTCTTATACTCTAAGCAGTGCTTAATTTGTTCCGCCGTTTGCCGGAACGCAATCCGTTTTCTCTCAATTTCTGGCTTCCAAGGATCCGGAAAATTTTATTCTGGGATCCGGTAATTATCTGACCCCATTTGTCTTTATCTGCCCAATTCCTGCCCACCTTTTTCACTCTACTGTACTACAATGCTTTCCCCCGACTCAAGAATATACAGAGCACTCGCCTATGGTGTGCCAGGCTGCCTTCGTCGTAGGCTGGTGCTGTCCCCTGCCGTCGGCAGGCCGGCCCGTATTATGTGGAAATTAGCGATTAGATAAAAATATTATAAAATAAAATAATTAATAATTATTGTGTTAGTGTGTTTTCTTTATTGTGCATTGTATAATGTAAAAAAAATAATAATAAATAAAATGCACTACTAGCAAGTCTGAAAAGGCTGCTGCTGGGTAATTTACGTCCTGTACGTAACTTATTTTTAGGCGGCATTTGGCCAAAACAAAAAGTGTCCTGACTCCTTCGTGTTAACATGTCTAAAAGACAATCAAGTTTGCTTTCGTTTTTTAAAAGAAACGAAGACTCAAGTCTATCATGTTAAACGGCCATTTAACATGATATTGAAGATTAAGATAAATTGTGTTGAAAGTAATCTAAAGGTTTTTTGTGTGTATATGTCTTAAATTATGTTGTAAATGATGTATGTAAGTCCTGCTGCTTAAAAATAGGCATGTTAGACACTGACCCATTGCGTTCTGTTTGTGTTCCAGCAACTGTTTTGGGCCAGCCCCCCTGTCCGTCACCCCAGTCCTGTTGTGTTCCAGTAACTTCAAATTTACAAATTAAGCACTGACTCTAAGTAACGGAGAGGGTTAATTGAGTTAATAATTATAATCTTTCTTGTTTAAAATGTGAGTTAAGGATAATTATCTCCTAGTAAATATTACATAAAACATTAGAGAAGGTAAAGAAGTTTCAGAAGTGACTACAATCACAATCACGCCAAGAAGCAAATACACTTCAAACGCCCAGTAGTTCCACAATACGTATTGTGACATTTCTTTTATTGTGATATATTGTGCCACAGTTACACCCCTACCTTTAACCACGACCCAAACAAAACATTGGTGTGTCCCGATAAATGCATCTGAACAGTTCACATTTATACATCATGTAAGCACGCACGTACGCGCACACACACCCACGACCCGTAGTTTAGTTTAACTCTTGCGCTCGCAGCATAGCTCTGACATTAGGGTTGGTAAGCAATGGATGAGGCCTCACCTGACTCTTCTGGTCTGGACACCCTCACCACAGTTCTCCTTGAGGTCCACGTTACTGACCTTCCACAGACTCCACGGCTCCGCCACCCAGACGTACTGAGAGCAGTCACTCACGCAAGGCACCACCTCGTACACCTTAGCACCACGTACACACAGCAAACTTTAACAATGTGAGGGCGAGTCAGCTGCTTCAAATAAGGATCGACTGCTAAAATGTAATTGTCTTATTTTAATTAGATGCAGTTTATATTTCACATTCACTACTGTTGTGTGCAGGTGCGAAAAAATGCTGCAAACCAGAGCCAGTCGTGCGTGTGACTAATAATGCAGTCAATGATCAAGGGAGAAATCTAAATCAAATTAATATTTAGTGTGACCTACCAGCTGGTAGGTTCATTTTTTTTCTTCAAACTAACCGTAGATCTTCTGCTTTCTCAGATCGGTGCAAGTTCTCCCAGACACACTCGAGGATGCTCTTCCAGCATCACTTCCACAACTCTAAGGTAGTTCTCACTGTCTCTGGCTGCAGGATTCTTTGGGGGCAATCGTACACCTTCGTGTTGGTATTACATGATGGATGAGTAGCATCGAGAACATCGCTTGCAAATGTTTAAGGACCCGCTAACATGCCGCCCACGGTCCTGTAATAAATAGACGGCCAAATATTTCACAATTTGACTCATCAGTCCAGAGAATCTGCTGCCATTTTTAGCACCCCATGTTTTTGTACATCCTTCTGTTGCTTGGTGTTGTTCCCAATTCTGATGATGTATAGCATTTGGCTTCTTTGATCCATGAAGAGCTTCTCCAGACAGTAGATGGGTGCACCTTTGTCCCACTGGTCTCTGAGCTGATAAGCTTGACTGTGTCTCACATGAGTTGCAAAAAGTTTCTACAAGCCTCTACAATCCTCAATGTTGCTTGTTTCTTTAAGCTTCTTCAAAAAGCCCTGAGCAGCATGTCTTGAAACCCGAGTCTGCTTCCTAGTTAATCCTTCTCTGGGAAAGACCTTGTTGATGCAGCATAACTACCTTGTGCTCAGTCTTGCCATGATCCTGTCTTTTCAACCTCACATTGGTAGCTAGAGTTTGGCTGTTCCTCACTCAGTTTTAAACCTTCTACACACCTGCATCTGTTTCAGTTCATGACTGGGTTTCAACCCAAGAGTGACATCGTTGACCATTAACAGCAGTTTGGTTTAATTGGTGGATTCTGACTAAAATCCTACAAAATCATTTTGCAAGTGCATCTATAAGAATTGATTTAAAAACTAAATCTAGCAAAATCAAATACTGATTTGATTTAGATTTTCTTTTGTTCGTTTACTTTGTAAAGTAACAAAAATAAACAATGATTACTTCTGAACACATTCTTTGTTTACCTATTTTCTTCACACCTGCCGAAAACTGTTGTGCAGCAGTATGTCTCGTCAGCAGCAAAAAAAAAAGTACTCTAACATTTCTTTTTAATAGCAGAACCACACACCAGAGTGAAAACGCCAAAAGAGGAAATGTGTCTCTGGATTGGAAATTAGCAGATGAAAGTGTGTTTTTACCTGAGCCTGTGAGGGAGCAGCATGAACAAGAGAAAAATGTCATTAGAACTTCAGCGTCTAGAAGAGAGCAAGGGAGCATAAAACGCCACATTCACTTCAGGATTCACAGCACAGGATTTATTCTTTTATAAGCTGCAATCACTTTTATCAGGTTTATATCTATTATTGTCTCCCAAAAAGATCATTTACATCACACTTTCCAAAATAAAACACTGGGAAACATTACATTTGTATAGAGGCACAATAAAATAGCAAATTTTATTGCAAAGCATTTTTACCTGATGTAAGCTGAAGCAGGATTTATTTACAGTCAAATGTTCTAAATGCAAAAGTTATTTAACTGTACTGGACTGAAGATCTCAGCGTATGCGCAGAGAACTCAATACAGCAATACTGAACAACAATCATTGCAGAAAAATATCAATTAAATTATGTAAATTTATATGATATTTCTTACAAGCTGTTTTAACAAAAATTTTTATTCTTTACAAATTCACTCGCAGCAACAAAGGGGAAAATACAGTTGTGCTCAAAAGTTTACAAACTTTTAAAATATGAACCATAAAATAAAAGCACTTTCCATAGTTGACTTTTTATTTCATAATGACGACAGAATTGACTTTCCAAATGACCCGGAGCAAAAGTAACATGCACAAAATAGAAGATGATGCAGCATGTTCTCAAAGAATCCTGGGGGAAAATGTGCATCATCAGCCGGAAGCTGCTCACGGGACGTTATTGAACATTTCAGCACCACAACGATCCAACACACAAGGCCACGCCCACTCGTCACTAATTCCAGCAGAACAAAGAGAAGATTCTGGAGCGAATCTCAGTATCACTGATTAACTCAAACATGTCGTTCATGCAGCACAGACCAAGAATTTACAAGAGCTGCAGAAGAATGTGCCGCTTTACCAACAGACAAGATAAAGAACCTCATCCACAACTACCTCAAGAGACCTCAGGCTGCCGCTGATGATGTTAAAGAGGAGGTTACATAATGTTAAGTAAGCTTTTCAGAGCCATTTGGAAAGTTTCTTAAAAAGAGGAAACACAGATGTTTGAGAATAAATGGCTTCACACAAACACTAACTATGAGGGAAAAAAGTTTTTGCATTATCATTATATTTTCTGAAAGCGTCTAAGAAATCAAACATTTTGCAAGAGTATGTAACTTATGAGCACAACTGAATTAATTCATGTACTTTTAAATTATTTCTGCTTAAAAGCCTTGCATTAGATGAGATGTAACGTTAGAAACTCGAAAGGATGCAGTTGTTTCGGCAGCTATTACCTGGTTGAGGTGGTCTAGTTTCGGGCAAGGTCTGCCCCCATTGTAAGGCTTTTCTCTGAGCCATTTTGAGCGAACTTTGACCCCACTGCCACAGGATTTACTGCAACGGGACCAGTTTGACCATTCACTCAGCTTACAGTCAGATGGACAAGGGACGATGCAGGCCTCCTCGATATACCCTGGAACCAAGGTAATCATGGTTTAATAATAATAATAAATTATTCATTCATTCAACCCACTCATCCCTTTTTGGGGTCATGGGGGTCTGCCGGTCCCATGGATAGGTCGCCAGTCCATCGCAGGGCAAATAATATTCATATGGCTTGTAATGCCACTCAAGAACACCCAAAAACATGTACAATAAAGAAAGAGATCATAAAATCAGTTTTTAATGTTGTATTTAACGTTCTTCAGATCTGGACTGTGTATGTCAGACTAGGAGGTGCACTTAAAGTCCCCAAGGTGCATGGTTTAATTCTGGTTGAGTTCAGTGACCTCGAACCAAGCTCACGGTGCTACGTTGCCAGAGCATTGCAGCTAGGCAATGGCTCCGGTTAGGAATCTTAATCTAAAGGCTGTCAGTTACATCTGAGCTTTTGTTGTTGAAAATGAAATGAAATCAAAAATGCTTCCAAACGTTTATTGAAGGGGCAGCACGGTGGGTAGCACTGTGGAAGGTGTAAAGGTCGGCGGATCGAGGCTCACCTGTGACCTTCCTAGGAGGAGTTTGCATGTTCTCCCTGTGCTTCCGTGGGTTTCCTCCGGTTTCCCCCACAATCCCAAAACATGCAGCTAGTTTAATTAAATTCCCCTTAGGTGTGAATGTGTGTGTGTGTTGCCCTGCGATGGACTACCGACCTGTATCCCCGCCTCTCACTGGAGAGGCACCAGCAGAACCCTGTGACCCCAAAAGGGAATAATCGAGCAGGAAAATGAAGGAATGTTTGTTGAAGAGTTAACCATGGGATGGTTCACAGCGTGGCCGATTGCTTCTTTTGATCTCCTCCTTCTCAAGTCAATGAGATCCTAGTTGATACTATGAATATGCAAAAAATTCCTAAATTATCCAATCAAATCCCTCTGTACTACCAAAAGCTGAATATGTGTTTACAACTCATTCCTCGAATTCTTTAGCGTAAGGGCAGTTTGAAACTTTTCTTCTAGTCGTTTGCTGCCACTATAATCCTTGTATTCTAGATTCGCATTTTCAAATCTTGATCTTTGATTTGCAGATCAAAACACGCATTTGTAACTAATATTGCTATTATTTTAATCCAATACTTAATTCTAATTTTCACCCACCCTTTCACTGAACACCAGAGTGAAAGCAACAAAACTGACGACACGATACGCTCGATACCGAAATCACCCAATGGTTTTCAGACACTGCAGCTCACTTAGGAATTTAGTGAACACGAGTGTAATGGTTGCATTTTATGTGTTACAACTGAACAATGTTGAAAGTTATTGTATTAAAAATAAATTGTAGATGATAATAAAGTTTAGCTTTATAGTCAGGTGTGGCTTATGGTTCGTCATAAGAAAAAATGACTCCCCAAGACAATAAAGATACTGTGCTTCAAAGAAATAGTTGCTTGTCCTCTGCACAACAAATCATTTATTTTCCACATCTGAAGCACATAACATAAGTTCTGAAGCACATCTTTTTGTGGCAGGGAGTGTTTTGGAACAACCAGCAAAGCAAAATGCAAACAGGAAACTCTATCATGAAATCCGGCAGTCCAAAGAACAATGGCTGCAAAGGAATAAAAGTTCATTTGATAGGTTTGCATTGTGCTGAGATTGAAAATGAGGAGAATAATACGTGAGAATAACTTCCTCTCATAAACGGTTTCTCTGTGTGAAATTGTCGGAATGTGGCAGCTGCACCAAAAGTAGTAGCACACCAGGAAACATGGTCACAGCGTCTATGTGTCAAAAACTGCTGGTGACAGAACTCATACGCAGGAACCCAAGGGATAACCAAACAGTTTATTTCACAGAATAGGAAAAACAACATAAAGGTCCACGAGGGGAGAAAAGCTAACATAGACATTTAAAACAACAAAAAAAAACACCCACGGGAAGATTTCAGTTTAAAATAAATATTTATATATAAAAAAAAAATTACACTCCCTCACACATTAAAATGCTTATTTGATCTGAGAAAAAGAGAAATTCAGTGAAGCATTTTCTAAGCATCTAAAAGAAAACCAGCAAGGCAGCAATTCATCACCGGGGTACAGGATGTAATTTACAGATTTTCTCGCTTTTGGCCATTGCCCACAAATGTACCCAGACCTGACAAGAAAACACTCTCAGGGGGAAACACTGCAATAACCCCCAAAATACCCTGCACAGTCAGAACACATCAGCGTAAACAGATCTCTTTTGCCTGTTTAACGGCACCGACGCTGAGCAACTGCTCTTAAATGCCCTCCAGGAGAGCCGTCAGTGAACACTCTTCAGAGGTGGCTTTCTAGAAAACATGGCCACCCACTACTGATTGATTTCTGACCTCGTTCCTTCAAACACAGACCACTTGCTGTCAGATTCCTGTCCATGGGAATCTAACAACCAGAAAATATTTTAAAGGTACGAGTGATATTAAAAGCGAATCATCCAGACAGTAAACATCTATGCTGATATGTGCTTTTTTCATCTTTCCATAAAAAAAACATGTTCTATGTGGAACGAACGTGTATTTAGTGACTGGTCAAAAAAAAAAAAGGTGTGTGTTGAGGGATGACTGAAATCCAGAAAAAAATACCTCTATGTTTATTTAATAAACAAATACATACATAAAAGAATAAAAATTCACATCAGTGAACCTCCATTTGAAACCTTTGTTCAAATGAACATACGTCTACATCTGGTCCTCAAGAACATCTATGTGCTGCTAAAACTTGACCCGTCCACCCAGTCTGAGGTCAAGAGTTTGAAGGCTGTTCAACAAACAGCTTTCACTCAATGCCCAGAAAAAATGTCCAGTCATTGCACAGAAAAAATTACTAATTAGAGGATGCCAATGCTTCATTCCATGCCTCCTTTTTTAAAGGGCCATGATACTCTGTATTGTCTGAGATTTGCACGTGTTGAACTTTATTGGCCAAAGGGAAAATGTAAAGCTTTGTGTTTGAAAATACAAAGTTTTTTTGTAACAATTCATTGGGATGACATCCTGGTTCCTTTATTCATGAGCCTTATCTCTTATCTAATGGCAAGACACAGTGTGTTTATTATCAATGACTAATATGTTGAAACTCGGGAGTGCACCCTTGGAAGTAGCTGTGTATGTACTAGCTAGCAGCTAGCGGGCCATGGAGAACCTCTCATTTCCTAACAACCCCTGTCTCCAGAAATGGATAGAGATAACAACTCAAAGCTGGGGAGTAGTACACAGGTCGATCAGGTAAAGATGCAGAGATGGGGAAGGGAGAGTGAGAGGGGTTTAAGAAGAGCCTTTGATTAGAATCCAATCCGCAGCTGGTGGGTTCCAATCAAACAGCAGCAGCTGAATGCAATGAGAGTGGAACACGCACAGAGTAAAAGACAGATGTAGTAAAGAACAGTCAGGCGGTTCCAATTCTATCCCACTTCAGAAAAGGATTGTGTGCTATTAATTGTAAAATTTCTTGTTCCCTTACAGTCGAAAACGTAGACGAACATCGAGGAAGCAAACACTCCTCTTATAGAGCGGCAAATTGCTTGATTAGCTACACTCGCAAATCAATTTGCCCGTTATATATTCGGAACCATCCTCCAAAGGTTGGTAAGTCCCTTAGTCGAAACCTCGACATTCGTGTACGTTCCCTCCTTAAGGGAACAGGGGTTACGTAAGGTTAACCTAGACATTCTAGTGTGTGTTCACGGTTCAAATAGGAAAGGCAGAGGACTTGCATCAGAACCTTTGCTGCTACTTAATTCAAAATGACTATCCATATTTAATGTTCATGTTAGTTGATGATGTGTAATGCACAAAGATCATACCATATGCTTGGGCCTCTCTTTCTACTGATCCACACCCTCAATCCTCCCTACTGTTGTGCAGCAGGACAAGCAAATGTCATTTACATTGTTTTAAAACGTTATCCGGCGAAATAAATCTCAGAGATGGATTTAAAATGCTTTTTAGGAAGTGCAAACAAGGTTTTGTTCTCTCAAGAACAGAAGTGCTGAAGTCATGTTTAGAGGGATGTTTCAATAAACAAATGTGATTGTAATAGTTCGTGATTGTTGCCCTTTTTCGTAGATTTTTTTTGAGATCACTGTAAAGATCCCCCCCCCCCATTGGAAAACTGCACCAGTCACCATCAGCTACATTATCTTCTGTTCCCTTTTAGTCCTAATCAGGGTCATAGAGGTCTACTGGAGCTTATCCCAGCTCACATTGGGTGAAGAGAAGTGCACCTGTATGCTCTCTACAGTTTAGAATAATCAATCAACCAGGCATTCAGTTCTAATTTTGACATCATTTAAATCACATTTGTCGGGATCTCCAGTGATCATCATTGTTAGTTGGCATTATTGTAACAAAGTCTCACCGTGGCTGTTGCACCGCGAGGTCTCCACCAGCCTGTCCTCTTGGTCGTAACACACCATGGCCTGGAATCGGTAACCTTGCCCACACTCCTTCATGCCCTCCGGCAGAATGCAGTCTGACCAGTTGCCCACCGGCTGGGCATTGTACTTATCACAGGGGCAGTACTGTGTCTCACTCAGCGGATACATCTGGCTGTTCTTACACTTATCCTTTTTCTTGCTCTTTCCTGGAGTCCCAGGAAGAACAGAGCAAACAATCGATTTAGTTTTTATTCCACAAATGATAGATATCTCTAATTGAATTATTTGTTTGGTGAATAAAAAAATCAATTTAATATGTAAAGTATGTAAAAATATTAACAAAAAATAGCTGACAACATACCATCTGTTCATGCAGTTTTCGAAAAGTCATTTAAAAAACGTTGTTTTACATAATGGGACAAATACTCTTCATCTCTTGAACGAGGATCACATTTGATATTAAAGTACACCCTCTAGTGGTCAAAAATTCCATATTGCATTTTAAAAGATTTACAGTAAGCTACTCAAAACTCTGTTGTACAATCACTTACCCACAAGTGCCCTCCGCCGGGAACGCACCCCCACACAGTCAGAGCTGCAGGAAGAGAACTGAGACCAGGCCGTAAGCTGGCATTCTTCTTTGCAAGGCAGCTGGCATAGCTGGCTTACTGCCGGCATATTGCTGGCAAACTGTAGACACTGTGCCACATCTACCGCAGTCCCATCCTGCTGCCGGCAGGACAGAGCTGCAATTCACAAGTGCATACACAGGTGGATAAATCCACAGAAAGTTAGATAGAACTAAACAAGCGAAAATGATGTGATAAAGTATGTGAAAACAAGTGAAAAAAATTATATAAGATTACCTAAAATAAACAGTTACCATTCATTATATAAATAAAATGTAAACAAGCATAAAATAAAGGTTTTATTTGCTACAGAGGCCTGATATGTAATTGTGATTCGCTGAGATTCAGTGTGATGAAAGTAAACAATCAAAGCACGAGGTCAAACAGTGGGCACTACTGAGATCAACGGAATCATGACGCCAACCCAAGGATGCCCTTCTACACTGTCAGCAGCAATCAGATTAATCCTTTGAAGGATTGCTTCTGCCCCTGACATCCACCCAAGGGGAAATGTCAGGGCTAGTGGGATGAAAACCTCACGAGACCAGAGTACTAGTATAACAATGTCTGAGAGAACTGGAAAGGTTGATGGGCAAATGTTTCTGGAACTTTTTTTGCAGATGTGAAAAGGGAGACTAAAGAATAAAAATGTCATTTTATAGAGAAAAAAAACTACAAAAATAGCCTTAACCCAACCACTAATCCCCTCATACTGATCCCCCTTTGACCAGCTAATCCCATGCTATATTATTATCATTCACTCCTTGGGCCCATACATCAGCACTACTACTCTACTTCCTAGTTTGCTAACCACAGAAAGCTAGCTGAGAAGTATTTCTGAACACAAAGCATGTGAAAGAAGTAATTGCCAGATACTGATACACACCGTACAAACATAGCAACCCTAGTAGTTTGGTCATGTGACGTTATTACAGTCATGTTTAGATGAAACTGAGACCTTCTGGAAGCTTCTTGCAACCACTAACTGACATTTTCTAGGGCGGCACGGTGGTGCAGTGGGTAGAAGTTTAGAAGTTTGTCAGTTCGTGGCTTGCCAGTGACCTTCCTGGAAGGAGTTTGGATCTGCTACCCGGGCTTGCGTGGGTTTACTCCAGTTTCCCCAAACACATGCCGTTAGGTTAATGGAATAATCTAAGTTCCCCTTAGTGTGTGTTGCCCTGCGATGTACTGGCGAGCTTGTACCCCTGCCTCTTGCCCAAAGTGCGCTGGAGATAGGCACTGGCAGACCCCCGTGACCCCGAAAGGGAATAAGCGGGTTGGAAATGAATGGAATAATGATATTTTCTAGAAGCTACAGAGGTAGCTTCTATTCTAGAAGGTCTAGAAGGTACCTACTATTGGTACTGAAGACCATCTAGAATCTACTAACTGAGCAACCGATCGCTTCTATAAAGCTTCCTCTTACTAATAGTTGAGTCATTCTAGCATCTAGCAGCTGCTGAGAGCTAGAAGCGACTACCACTGCCAAATACTTTCTTTAGCTCTTCTATCTATTAAAAGCTAACCATCGGAGCAACCTTAGACCTTCTTGAAACTACCGTAAAATCTTCTCTTAGGTCACTGAAGGGTTTATTGGATGTTGTCACGCCCCATTATCTCATCCGACAGTCTGTCTCTCTCTTCCTTGACGATCACCCTTTTCCTCGCCATACTGCACGCGGCCTTTGTGTTTTGCAGTTGTCCATGTGCTCAGCCTTTCCACGCTCGGATCTGTTTCACAGGTGTCTCCGTGCAGTTTCTCCTATTTAGTTCTCCCTTTGTTTTACCCATGCGTGGTTCATTAAAATGTCTATGGCCAAGGTCAGTGCGCTTCCTTGTGCGCTTGTTAACTCTCCATCAGCCTTCAGTGAAACTTGGGAACTTTATCTTTTGGGCTGCTGCGGCGTTGTTTTTGTTATCCGTTAGCTTCCCCAGTTGATAGTTAATCAGGGTTTTCCCTTATATGGGCATTTGTCTTTATTTATTTTCTGTTAATAAAAGCGACCGCCTGAACTGTGCGACTGAGTTTGATGCTTTTTCTCATTACCTTGGAAAGCATTTACATTTACAAGAGTAAATATCTCAACTTCGAATATATTGTGATTTCAGGGCTACAGGCTGCAAAAACAAAGTTCAACGGTCAGTGGATGACAGATAATGTACTATACCTCGAGTCTGAACTCCAGCTCCGCAATTCTCCTGTGCTCCTTTACCATCTCTGCGGATGCTCCAGGGTACCAGCTGACATTTACGCCACTTGTGTGTTTTCCACCTGCAAGGTGAATAAATATCGATGAAATTATCAGAGCTGTGGAGTAAACCACACACTTTTTTCCTCCTAACTCCTTTAAATCCATCAGATTCTCTTCTCAAGCCAGATTTAATGAACGCTTTAAATGTTTACTAAAAATGCAATTTATCCAATGGGTGACTTTAGGTCAAGATGTACCTGTAACCAGGGCAAACAGATGGAGTGGAGCATTCTTTCTCTTCAGAAAGGACATCTGGACACTCCTGACCGCCATTAGCTGGTTTCTGGATGACCATGCGATAGCGAAACTGCTTGCTCTTCTGCGCATTCAACTCTGTCGTTTCAAACCCAAACTACATTTCCCATCATGCTTATCACAGTTAGATAATTCATTCTGTCAAGAGCGCTAAGATACACTAAAACAACATTCAAAATATTACATTTAAATTCATTCTATTCTGACACATGTGAAATATGTGATCACTTCCGGTGCCGTGCATGGGATGAGAGTTGGAATACCTGACTGGCATGATGTGGGACACTCTGTCCATTCACTGAAGGGTGTGACTATACAGTCTCTCTTACAAGGTAGCAAACAGGGGCGCACTGACTCAGGCCGAGGGGCTTCAGGACATCTACAACACACACACACACACACACACACACACACACAACATAACTACCCTTCTCCCTGAGAGCAAGACAGGGTGGTTCAAGAAAGACAAGCAAAATATGTGAATATAGTGAAAAGTTGAAGAACTCAATTTCTTTGCAGCAGGACAAAAAGCCTTACGTTTCTGTGCCTGTAGGCAAACATGAAGCAGATAAAGCTCCACATTCAGTTTCAGGAGTCGGTCACAGGGTAATACACTCTTCTTTTATCACTGTAACAGCTTCTCTATTTGAGATCAGGGGTCAGCTTTAATCTCCTCATGTAATTTAAGCACTGCCCTGGATCGCCTGAATTGTCCTGGATAAAGATAAACAGTCCGGCAAGGGGACATTTAATAATCTGCTCTTGACCAAATCCTCCAGGATCTGTTTCACTCGGAAACAAATTGCCATGTGGTCCACGGTTCATGAGTGGTGCAAAGCTGCTACAACATTCTACAGCAACATATACATGAGGGCGACTTATTTCAAATATGAACAGGAGTAGCAGCAGCAAATCCCACTGCAGAAACAAATCTGTTACGTGCGTGTTCTGGAGATCAGGTACAAAATAAAAATCTGTCAGAGGATTGGTGATATTTGGATGACAAATGCAGCGACTCATTCTCAAGAGATAAATCTAGAGAACATCTAGAGATAAATTGTCCAATGCACATGTGAAAATTATTTATAGATGACAACCAGATTCATTCCCTAAAGCAACTCTCTGAACGCAGTTTCATGTTTAAAGGGGTCATGACATGTTGAGCCTTTTCGTGGCTGTTGTGGCGATTTATAAAAAGTGGATTGAATGAAAAATCAAACCAGTTTTAAAAACCAGTTTTATTGACGAAGTCACAAGAGTCAAACTGTTACGTCAAGGCTGGCGATAATAGAATGGCCAGTCCCCTGGAAGTGATGCCCTCTCCACAAAGCCACACCTCCCGTGATATCCGACAACAAACGCACAAGAGTCAAACAGAGGGATACACGGATCTAGTGACATTAGGACTGAGCCCAGACCCTAACAAGCTGCTAGAAAGTACTGTTATGCCTCGAGTAATTACAGACTCAAGGGCACTTACCTTTAGAGCATATTTGGCGCAACCAAAGAACACGGTAAGGATAACTGATAAGAAATAACCTGTGAGGAGGTTCTTCCTGTCGTTTTTGAAAAATAAAAATATCTGCCTCTCTTAAGTTTTAGATCAGTTTTATCTGAATTCTAACGTTTGCTCGTAATGATTCACTGGTATCTCCCTCACTGTGATATTCACACATACATGTGGAATATTTGCGACACTTGGTCCTATACATATATTTGTTAAACCTGCAAATACGACACTCACATCTACATCGACCGTCACACAGTAACTCTGCAATCTCTGCCCGTTTCTGGAATAAGCCTGTGCTAAAAAATTAAGAGATTGAAAGTGATGTAAATTAAAAATAGAGACTTTTTGAGTAAAAGAATCACATTTCCCGTGCAATAAAACCAATGTGAACAACATATTATTAAACAAAAAACATTTCCATGACCCCTTGAAGAAAGAAGGGAGAAACCCAGAGTTAGTATGAAGAAAATCAAGAAAAAGGACCTTTTTAAAGCTTCGTCACACTGATCCACAAAAAGAGAGGATTTGTGGAGCACTATTCCTTTCCTGTTTCCTGTACGAAAGTCGCTATGAAAATGTTGTTCCCAGAGAGAGCGGGGACTGATCTTCAATACCATATATATATTCACGGAAACATTCATGTGTTCACGGCTCACAGGTTCACAGGAGTTTTGTTATGGGAACATTATGATGCCGCCGTTAGCAGTTCTACTGTCTACTTAGGCTTCCTCCATGCACTTTGTTTCCCTGGGGTTAGCGTCAGTTTATTTCCAAACTATTCCCTCGATTGGTGACCATTGATAACCGATTGTTGCCACATGATTTTCTTAAACCCAATTTGTCCTGAGATGTAACCCAATGGACCTTTCTTACATTTACAATCACGTTTATTCATTTCAAGGTGCTTTTATCCAAAGCGACTAACTTTTCAAGGAATGTACACAATTCATCAGTTCTTGCTTTGCCAGGGTTTGAACATGTGGCATTGAGCCACAGGAAACATGGGAGCATTGTAACATCTAGTTCAGTGTCCTAAACAGCTGAAAAACTTCTCCAGACTCTCAGAGACAGGGATGAAAGCTGCAGAGCGGCAGCACACTTCAGTAGCTGTAAGATGCATCAAAGCTTTTCAGTCTATGAGTTTTAACATGAATGTCAGCATCAATTTGAGTCTGACACAAAAAGGCTCAGGGCAGTAAAACATGGAACGCATCCGTGCAGCTCTGTATCATCAACAGCATCGAAAGCAATTTAAACACCAATAAATGTGTGAAAACTTGTAATATACTTGTAAAAGTATATATTCTATATAAAAATCGCCATAGAGGTTAAATTGTGCAAGTATGATGTGTTAAAAAGAAAATCCCATTAAAAAGTTACGCCTCAATCGGCCCGTTGTAGCCCGCTGCATGTGTTTCCACGGAGGGCCGTCAGCAAGACAATGTCTCCATGGATCAGGGGCCCACTTTTAAGGGGTTTTGTTTGCTGAGCATCAAGAGACCCTCTCATGGAGCGCTGATTCAATTGCATTAACAAATCAAAGCTTCTTAATTACTGCTATTATCTTCAATAGGAAATGAGGCAGCCAGGAAATGGCCGTGCTAATTAGTCTGTTTGCGACTCTATGTTTAACTGGCAGGGGAATGATGGGCTCTGTGAGCGTCTCCTCAGTAATTACAATATGCCACTCAAACACACACAACACACTAGAGCTACGCACGTGCTCAGAGAGGGATGAACGTGTCTCAAAACATGGTTTTGGCAGAATCCCCCAAGCACTGTTCATACATTTGCATCCATGCATTATATATGTATCTATCTCCACATGTTATTGAAGATCAGTCCTCGCTCTCTCTGGGAATCAATCTTGCAACCTTGGCATGATTAGCAAACTGCAGTGTTAAAGCTAAACGAATGTGTAAAGAATAGATAAAAGCCATGCAGAACATTCCAGAAGAACAAACGTATCTGCATCACTCCACCAATCAGTCCTGCGGAGTAGAATATCTAGATAGAGGCCACTCCTTACTGCCAATAGCATCTCTACAATTAAGTGATGACACTGAGATAAATGCAAAAACTAACAGAGACGCTGCAGATAAAAACCTGTTTCAGAGCACTCTTCATTTTTCAGAAGGACAATGACCCCAAGCACACAACCAAGATATCAGTTGTGAATATGAGTGGCGAACCACAGCCCAGACGTTAATGCTACTGAACATCTCTGCAGAGATCTGAAATAACTGCACTGATGCTGCCTACCCAACCTGCTGGGGTTTGAGAGCTACTGCACAGAAGAAACAGTATAACGTTTAATCAAAAAGTGTTGAAGCTGTAAAAGCAGCTAAAGATTGAAGTAGGGTCCGGTCAACATAGCAAAAGTTAACACTTTTTGTTCTATAGTTTAGTTTAAAAGTACAATAATGATCTTCTCTAATTCACTGCAGGTGAAATGTGCTGAAAGAAAGCTCTCGCCCCACCCCTCTATACTCTAAGGTAAGTGTGAATCCTGTGAAGCAATATAATAATTAATCAAAGAATTCGCAACGTTATTCACATCAATGAGGGAACCCACACGAAAAATAATCTATATAAATATATATGTTTTAATATAGGTTCTTGAAATATGGGACATGTATAATGAAATTAGCCATTTTCTTATATTATACCTATACTTTTCCTATATGTGGACATGTTTGTGTATTTGTACACATATATGTACATATCATGTAGGAAAACACAAAATAGAAAAAATATGTTTTTTTAGCTACGTTTAGACGGTAACGAGCTTTCACCCACATTCATCTAGAAGCTGCATGCAGACAAGACAGAAAACATTGCATTTGCTGGAGGTAGCCATCTACGAAATCCTGAATATAAGGATCTGAACGATAAGTAAACATTTATTTCTAAAGGCCTCTACACAAAGATCCAAATTGAGATTGTTAGGAGGCTCTTCAGCAGCGGGCTCTGCTTCTGGGTCAAGGATGCTTGAAGATGATGTGTGCAGGAAACAGGAAAGAAGACGACGACAGAGAAGAAATCAAAGATCACAGAAAAAATCCTGGATGTCGAGCATTCTGTTGCTGCGGATCACAGGGAGCTGTTGTGGAGAAAGAGAGGATTTGTGGAGCACTATTTCATTCCTCGCGATGACAACGAAGCAGGAGCGCTCTTTTACATCCTACTCACATCATCAAAAGAACCAGCTTTCACTGGTCATTCTTCTTGCAAAAAAAGGATCCGATAATAGCAGTCTGAAACTTTTTTTTGTTGGCACCACTCATTCAGTTCAATGTTTGATAGATCGGTCTGTAGAGGATTTAAAGGATAATGTCCTATCTGCATTGTTTTTTCTCAAAGTTTCCTGGTAATATTCTGAACTATCCAATCATAGAGTTGTTTTGTGGATAAATAAAGATTGGAGTCTACTCCAGGCCATGCTCACACTAACACAGGTTTTTTTTTTTTAACTTGTCGAGAGGCAATAGCAACAAGGGGCAGTTTATTGCAATGTTGAAGTCATATGATGCCTATTTCAAAATGAGTATTCAGCATTGAATTTGCATTGAATCTGCATGTAATACTGTACATGCTGTAAGCCACTAATAACAGAGTAGCTAAGAATAGCCAGTCCTCAATAGTGCCAGCAAACACAGAGCCCACCTCCAACACCTCAAAACCCTGTTTGACTAACCACGCCCAAATAGTGTTCCGACCATTTACATGAGCCCAATGTTGGAGCTATGCATGGATTAACATCATAACCACGCAGAAAAATCCCAGTTTTCCGCAGTTAGTTCACTGCTACGAAACAGGATCCAGCAGTGTACACACATTAATAAGCCACATTTCTGTTTCATCAGGCCCGCTTTAGCGAAAAAAAAAAGACTCAAAATGAAGGATTCTGGGAGTCACTTGGAATCTTACTTCTTTGGTGGCACTTGTCCCACGTTGACTTTGACACAAATGACCTTTCGTGTTTGAACACCAGTGGGGCACTCAGAGGAGCTTGCTTCAGATGATGAGGAGTTGAGAACAGACACACTGCTGTCCTCCACGCACCCCCCCCAGGGTCCTGTCTGCCAGTGATACACCACACACGGATGATCATTGCAGTTTCGAACCTGCTGGAGAGCACTGGTGTTTGGGCAGCTGGATCCTCCTGCAGGAGACATAACCTCCATTATATTGATCACAATAAAAGTGATTAAAGGCAAAACTGTTTTTGTTTCTAATGTAACATTCTTCCAACCATCAAAGATTTTTGTTTATTCTCGGAGCATTTTGAACCCTTCGTTCTTATATAATGTCACTTTATCAAACTCAACATTTTGTTATTCATCTTCCGCTTCTAAAACGCATCTCCTCCTAGACCATTCGAGCTACAACCACCAAACTGATTGGACTTGTGTTGCTTTATCTTTTCAGTCTAGTACCACTGCATGAATTCTGGGAAATCACTGAGAATGCTGGGAATTTTCGATTGACTTTAAAACTATAACTCAAACTAAGAACCTCAGGGAAACTTCAAACAGACTACACTTTGTCACCAGTTTGGGCAAGAACACCCCAACCACTGTGCAAAAGTATTTGAACCCCATGCTCTAGAACGGGATAAGCATTTGTCATTGACTTATAATGGTCTCTTAGCTTTTGTTAATTATAGAGACATGGGGGATTGGTTTATATAACTCATGGTGACAAAGGCTTTAAATTAAGTCACTGACCCCTCCATAGCAATAAGGCTCTATACCAGAGCAACCAACGTGGCACATCTCTATCTCGGGGTTAGGAAAAGCATAGAAATGTGAGAGTTGCTTTATTTTACTCAAATTGATGTCTGACTTTTAAACAGCGCTTTAAACAGTTTGCATCTAGTTGTAACTATAGTTTAATTATCAAATAGAATCACATAGAATCGAGACATTTCTGAAACAAAAAAGGTTCTTTTGAACAACTCTCAACAAAGGGATCAATAGAGTTTCCAGTCACTTAAAGATGCTCTAGAGCCCATGTGTCAAACTTAAGGCCCGCGGGCCAGATGTGGCTTGCCATGTAATCTAATGTGGCTCACGAGAGCTTAAAAGTTTTGAGTGTCTAAAAAAATACATTTCCCACAATGCCTTTGGCCTAGGGTAGCTGCAACAGTGTTTCCATACTCACAAGTGAAACTGCAAAGCTGCCAACTCTCACACATTGAACGTAAGACTCACGCATTTGAGTGATCTCTCATGCCACACCTCCGATTTCTCACGCTAAAATACATTTCAAGATGTGAAATCTAATAGTTAAATTTAATAGAAAAGCTAATAGTTTATCTGTGATCTGTTTCTTGAGCCTGATGATAAAAGATGATCGATATACATCGTCTTCAGTCTGTAAGGGTTTTTTTTCCACTAAACAAATTACAAAAATGCTATTTTTGTTTGATCGACAGTTTGATCCTTCATTAATGGAGTTATGTGGGTTTTCATAAGCTGACAAAAATCAAAAGGATTTACATTAGAACAACAAGCATACAATTGTTTCTATGCAACTGAATTGTCACTTGAATAAGTTATAAATAATGAGTTATTTAACATTAAGGAGTAGTTACATTTATTTTATATTAAATTCGATTACAATGTTTTACATTTATGCTAATGTAATTTACATTATGCTGATGTGGCCCTCTTTTTAATGCGTATAATATTCCTAATTAATCGCCTGCATTAACGAGCTGATTCTGACAGCACTAATTCTGACATATAATCTGAGGATACTCTGAAAGGTGTAGATATTGTGCAACTTTATGTTGCATTTGCATTGTAAACAGACACAGTGTACAGTAAACCTGGGCTGCAATTTCTCAACACAACCACCATTTGTTTCCTTGTTTACGGGATCTGTTTCATCACTCTGCTGACTGAACAAACGGGCTCTCAGGGACATGCATTATGTATAAGGTTTCAGAGGACCAACAGATATATTCCCTTCTTTAAATCAGGCGCAAGCAGTGCAAATGCACTCTTCTATCTTCCACCCTCAGGGCATCACTCAAACTACTTTAGGAAAGTAAACCCTCAGTCTAATTCTCTCACTAATAACCAGTTAAAGTTATCGTCAGAACAAGAGCAGCAGCAACTCCTCAAACGTTCTGCTAAATAGATCATATAAGTATTTTTAACAGAACAAAAGGAAGAACTCATGCCCCAGCGACAATTGTAACATCATTTTCTTTAAACTTAAGCGGAATGCTAGAGACTGTTTTTCTTAAAGATCCTCAAACACATTTTAATCTAGTGTCTAATAGAAGCTTCTACATCTACACACACACACACACACACACACGCACACACACACAGCATGTACCATAGAGCTCAGGAAACTTGGGAACCCGCGTGAGACCTTGGGGCAAAACAAAGATTATCAGAGTCTTGGCATTTAAAAACTAATAACGAGGGAGGATAAACGTTGGAATCTACTCTGATTATCAAAGGCAAAGTGCCCAATTATGCTTTTTAGAAACAGCTTCTTAGTAATGTGAAATATCTGCAAAAAGTCAAATACCAAAACAGTCAGTTCAGTGAATCTAAGTGCTTTCCTTTCAGGAGGCGTTTGGTAAGCCAGACAAATGTTTGAGGAAAGAACTTGATGCAATTCGAAGAAATAGTGAGTCCACGCAGTAACGATCCAATCACAATCTTGCATAATCTGGACACTTTTAAATATATTTTTGTAAAATATGAAACAAAAAGAGCAATGGCACCAGTGCTGGGTGTAATGCTTTACAAAGTAATTATTAATCATAGCATTCACAGCAAAAGTTTAGGCACCCCTGTACACTGTCAATGTTTTGCTTATAAAGCATTTGTTATCTGGATAAGAAATTTATTTTAAATATATCACAGAGGAGACAAAGACACTGATATTTGAGAAGTGAAATAAAGTTTATATGATTTATGGAAAGTGTGTTAGAATGTTTTTAAATGTATTTTTTGTAGCTCGGTAAATTTACATAGTGACATTTTTACTTTCATTCTTGTGAGAAAAATGTTTGGCGGTGGACACGGGCTGCTATGGAAGCTCATTACCGCCAGGTAAAAAAAAAGTCTAAATTTTGAGATAAAAAGTACTTTTGTATCTCAAAATTTTCTGAAATAAAAAATAAAACATTAATTCAAACATTTATTTCTCACATGTTTACATGCATTACAGTCAAAAAAGCATTATCGCCCATATTTTTAACCCACACCGTAAACAGAAGCTACAGCAGGAACAGAAACATCCCTGTTCAGAGCAAACCAATCCAAGTGTTCCGTTTTCAGGCTTCCACCGTTCTTATGCAGTAATTACGTACTGCACAGGAATATGTTTCATTTGTAAAGCATTACTTTTTAGAGTGACGACCCCAACAGTGATTGGGACCATTTCAAACCCAGCATCCAATGGGATTTCTACAGGAAAACTACTCTACATCGATGCTTTACCCTCCATCACAGTAATCCATGCCACAACCATTGATGTAACTGTGGGAAAATCACAGTGGATTCTGGTTATTCACAAAAAAACCTGAGAGGAAATAATTGCACTGCATTAATAACGCCACTACTCTCCACAAAAATACATTTATTTTCAGGACATAAGGGTATGCTTTTAACATGGAATCGTATATTGTTCCACTCCTAAAACACTATACACTGGCTCAGAAAGCTACTTTTATTAAAAGCATATTATTGCAGTGCTGCTCTTGGCAAGGATACCTTCTCCAGCATTGTAAGCCAATATGGCTCTGGTCCTCATCTGCTTGCCCTCGGCTGTTTTACTGGAGCAGGTCTGGGAACAGCTGGACCACTGAGTCCATAGACTAAGGGTACAGTCTTTTGGACAGGGCACCACACAGGGTAGAGGAGAGGGGTATGGCACATCTGCACACTGCTCCTTCTCCACCTCTGTACCTGAAGGACAAAGCATACCATAAGCCAGTCTCCCAAAAACTTGTTAGCAGTAGGCAGAAACAGAAATTTTCTTATCAAGTCTATACGTTACTTGATAAGATGCATATATTTAAACAAACATTTACGTTTATGTAAATAAGCAACATATAAATGAGTGTTAAACTCAACTTTATTCAAAAAAGTGAGCAGCAGCTGCTTTTAGGGTATGTGTGTATGACCTTTTCCCTGCTTAGAAAAAAAAGAAGTCGGGATGATGTGTAAACCATATGAGTGGGCTATAAATAAAAGAAGCAAGAAGGCTCGAAAGCTGCTGAATTTCAAGCCCGACAGTATGCTTTGGACCCCCACCAAATGTATCTGATCATTTCGCAAAACAAATGAATATGCATTTAATCAGTGCATTTTTAATCAGTTTTATTATGAAGTTGGCTTATCAAAGCATTTTGTTATTCTAAAGCGCATCTCCTCCTAGAACACTCGAGCTACAGCCACGAAACTGATTGGACTCGTGTTGCATTATCTTTTCAGTCTAGTACCACTGCAGGAATTCTGGTAAATAAAAGTATTTGAACCAAATGCTCTAGGATTAGGAGAATCATAGAAACAAAGGGTTGCTGGATCCCATTGACCCTGAAAAGAAAAAGGTGGGTAAAAAAATGAACGAATGAATGAAGAATATGGCTAATTAAATCATAGACATATATCACGGGATCATATCATCAGTATATCAGTATATCACCACTCAAATTAAATTCGGAACAGTTTTACAGGGACAGTATAATCGATTCCATTCTAATAACAAAAAATACAGTTAATTGAATATGTACTATATAAAATCAGAAAAAATAAATCTCAAAACACTTACAGGCCTAAACAAATACACCTATGCATCTGCCGTAAGCAGGGGCTGCATGCAGTGGATCTTTAATCTGAATTACACGAGCGCTAATGTGACTTACATACCAACCAGAAAAGACCAAGCACCCGCGAAAAAGATTTGATAACAGCGTTTTCCAGACTGAAGCTCAAGATCGAGATTATTATAAAAAATGAGAGTGTGCAAGTTTTTAATGCATTTAGTGGGTCCAAAAAAAAACGTAAACAAGCCAATTTTTTTTGCTTTTACTTTTACATAATTCATTCTCCAGATACAGTATCTCCCTCATGGGTTCTTTCTTCAAGAGACAAATGCAAGAATCATCGGCCTGGTTTGGCTTCAGCTCAGTGACACTCTGAGCCATAAACACGCAATAAATATTTCCATCAAACGTAGTGACGCTCCTGAAACAGAAGCTGATACCATATCTACATTGATCTGTGTCAGAACGATGGCCATTTGTGAAGCAATATTGTTTGTGTCGCTCTCCAGGAAGAACATGCCAAGTCTGTCTGTATAAAACAACTAGCAGATCAATTCCAATCAGAGTGTGAGTGAATCAATCTGGCAACGAGAGGCAGGTAATGGCTTTGGCTGCTCAGTCGGCAGATGCCGGGGAGCATTATTGCAGGTTATTATTATTTCATAGACGTCGCGTCACAGGGCCACACAGCACATTCAGAATGACAGAAGGAGTTCTTGGAGACAACAGATGTTCCTTTCTAGAGGTTTAGCGCTCGAAGAGCCTCCAGGATTAAAGGCAGGGCTCAGCCAAAACAGAAAGATGCTTGAGAGTGGGAGACTCTTTCTCCGCAGTGATCAAAGATGAAAATGTGCTCCTCGCCCTGCCAATAATTACTGGTGCACTGACAGAATACCAAGTTAAAACAATAGCTGTGCCTCCGGATTACATTCTGGAAACATGAGGTTTTAGCCGCTGCAAATTTAACACTGACACGGTTTTGGATTTGAGAGTGAGGGGTGACAAGCTGTCAGAATTGTCAGAAGACTGTCAGGACTGTGTGGCATGATACCCTTCACAACACTGATCTTTTACAGGAAGATTCTGCAGACTAATAAACGTTTGGGCTTTATGATTCAAATAAGAAATAATAGCAGTTCTGAATGTGCATATGCAAATTGGATATTCAAAGTTTTTGTTTACGGTTTAAAAATTAGTGTTTGTCTTTCTGACACAAATCTCTGGTGAGGGTGGAGCTTAACAGCGACTTGCTCTTATTGGCTAGTAAAAATTGTGATTGGCAGCTCACAGAACCGACAGCAGTTGGTTTCGTAATTAGAACATACGTAACATCTTGAGCATCCAGTTAAAAATCTTTTTAATCTCTTTTCTATTTAAAACAAAGAGTATTTGATACATTGCAAAAACATATTTACATATTTAGAGTTATGATATAGCGCTTGAGCTAATACAAGCAAGATGTTATTTTCCTAAGCATCTAGAATGACAATCACATTTATAACGGAATAAATAAGAGAACTTTATATTTTGAGAAACAGTCAGGATGCGTGCTCTCTGCCTGCCCTGGATTATCATGGAGCATGTTAATTTTTCTGTAACATCTGATTTAGTTTTGGCACTTCTTTTAACTTTTTTTTTTGATCTGTAGGAATCACAAGCTGCTTTTTGTTTGAAATGAATCAAAGTAACTGTTTGTCTGCGCCTCTCTTCTGGGTCCTTGTCTCGCAAGCTCTTGACATAAGCAGAATACTATTGGAGAGAAAACAAAAGAACAAACAACTATCCAAATATCTAAAGTAAAATCTACATTTTTGTGAAAGGTTTCAATCAAAATATTAAAAAAATGTATGTTGACCAAAGTGCTGGAAAGTATATTTAAACTAAGACACACAGAATAATCTTTAACATATACATATGATCTATCAACATAATCTTTAAACTATAAAACCTGCTTAAAACACAGTGGTTAAATAAATGGAATGAAAAACTGATTTGAACAGACAAAACATAATTTTCTTAAGATTGTTTTCCACAAGCATTTTATTCTTGTTTCAAAAAAATCTTACTAAGTTAACTTTTTACCCCATTGTCAGATTTGTTTGCTTGCAAAAATAAGATTTTAATTATATTTACTCATTTTCTTCTTGTGTTGAGAGAGATGTTTTATCATAACATTGATTTTTTTTTAAATAAGAATTTATTATGTTTTAATATTCTAGTTTTATATATAAGAATTTCTTGTTTTAATATTCTAGTTTTAGTGGCAAAATCACAAGCTTCTTTAACAAAGTTTCTTAATTCAAGAAAATAAATATAGAATGAGCATTTTTCTTCTCAAGTCAATTTTTTAAGTCTTTATCTAAATATGAATTAATCTAAAATTACAAAACTAAATCACTGATATTTTCCACATAAAATGAAGAAAGTTCACAGAGCCTCATTGGCATTCAAGGCATTCTGATGTAGCGACCTTCGTTTAAATGAGGGTAAAATCCTTGATTTAGCTTTAATGTTATTTAATACATCAAATGTGTTGAGAACTTCCTTCTTTGAAGCCCAAAGATAGACCAGAGACACCTTTCTGCTTCAATGAGCTGTCAATCACAATCTCAGTAACCAATAAAAGCAAACCGCTGTTAAGCCCCACCCTCACGAGAGCTTTGTCAGAAAGATGAATGCGTAAACCAAAGCGTCTTTGGAAACACAAATGTTTGTTTAGTTTTGTTCTTCTTTGTGGATTTTCCCATATTTCCCCCAACTCCATTCTCAATTCCAGCTCATACACAAGAAATGGTTGAGCAGCGTTTGTGTCTCAGTTCACATCCCCTTTAACATCTCAGAAAAGAAAGAAGCATCGAGAAAGTTAAAATCAGCAGCTCAGCCCTGCATAAGGCATCTGTGAGTAGCTTTTAATTTGTGAAGTGCTTCCTGGGAGGAGAAATATTCCAGTACCTTGGCTGTCAACACAGCGAACCTGTGGGGTCTGCGTTCCCTCCCCACAGTCCATGTCCCCATCTGGAATGCACTGCTCCAGCTTCTGCAGCTGCCAGGAGAAACAGCTGGGGTCTTCACATGGCATGGCTTCCACCAGGTGGGCACAGCCGCCCTCACCACCCGTAGGCTGGTTTAAAACAGTGCGGCGTCTGAACTTAAATCCTAGAGAAACACATTCCATTAACTGGTTCTCCTGACATACACTGAAGCATCGGATTTCTTTTGCTGCTCATGGAAACGTGCCATTGCTGACTGTACTACATAAAAAACATGTCTGTAAGCAATAAAACATGCATCGAATCGAGCTCACCTTTCTTGAGGAGGCGCTGGTCACAGTTCTCAAACGTGCAGGGACCCCAGGATCCCCACGGCGATAGTACACATTCCACGGGACACTGGATGCGACAGAGCTCCGTGGTGCTGGGACTGGCATCTTTACACCGATCAGCAGGAACCGGCTGAGATGCTGAACACACAAATTAATTTTCAAATCAATCAATCATCCTCTTTTTATCATCTGCTCCTTAGTTTGTGTCACTTTATGACAAAACTTTTCATCTTTTATCACCTCAACCTCCATTCAGGATTTATTCAGGCTATTGCAGAACTGCTGTCAAAAATCTAGTTATTGGTAAGAGACAAAGCTAGAATCTAACCACAGGGGTTGCAAGCCAGTGACTGCTGTGCCGGTCCCAAGCCCGGATAAATAGAGAGGGTTGCGTCAGGAAGGGCATCAGGCGTAAAATATGCCAAAACCAAATATAATGTGGTTGCGATAATTATTTTCTCATTAGGTTTAAATAGTTTAACTGTTTTAAATCCTTAATACTTCAGTATCTTTTCTGCTTGACTATTCTGTTTTTAAATTAATGCCTGCGTAACTAGTCTTCCAGTTTTTGTGTACAGAGCGACCTGACATTTGTCATGACATTACCTTTGAACATTTAAACTGCTAACTCTACGTGTTTCTGTAAACGTGTGATTCTCATCTATTAATTTGATTTGTCAATGTCTGGGATCAGCCCATCTTAGTATTGTATTTAAGACTGATTGCCATGCCCAAAGGGTATGCAACCAACGTAACATCTTTGGGTTCGATCTGCTATCTAAAAACCGTTGCATGCATCCTGAATAAATACTTTGTGATTTTGTCAATTCATAATTTGACTCCTTGATATTTTTGCCTCATTTTCCACCACATAAATGGCGTCACGAACAGTCTTTGAGAGGGAAAAGGTCTCGCCAGGACTTGCTCTGCTGAAGGCTAGCGGTCTCTTCTGACAAACAAGCTGGGCCCGCATCAAGAGATAACAGGTAAAGCGTTGATATTTATATTTTCGCTCCTGTTTTCTCTGATGTTTGTCAGTTTAGATCTTCTGACCATTTTGTAGAGTATTTTCTTGCGATTCACCTCCAAAGTTTAAGAACTTGTTTGTGAGAAAAGAGGCGTAAAGTGCAAAAGCATAAAATTAAAAAATATTCCAAATTCCAAATTTAGCCCCTAAAACTGAATTTGAAACGTCAGATTCATCAAAATAAATAAACTTGTGACTGATGATGATGGACACTGAAGTCTGGGGTGTAGAGAATTAAGATACAATAAAATTAAAACAATTTGCAATTTCTGACACTACTTTGCAACACTTTACTTAATCCAGGGAAATAAGTCTTAGATAAGGATATACTTTATCAAAAGTGCAAAAGTGGATGAAGAATATGATCTAAGCCATCAGATTGCGAATTAAGAATCAAGAGTATATGTAAAGTGATTATAAAAAGAGAGTATAAAAAATCTGATGCGGGGGGCAGACGCGGAGTTCTACAGAGCAGCCGGTCTGAGACTAGTTGTTTGGTTTGGAAAAATCAATCTATCAGAGTCTACCTGAATATCCGGTGGGGGTCCGACGGGGCGACGTCACACGGATAATCTTTTTTTGTTTTTATGCCAGATGGTTAGCTTCCAGGTTTAACCAGTCTGAAAGAAGAATCTACCAGAAGCTTCTGACGAGACTGACTAATGGTTTATTCTTGGGCGCTTAATTGCAGAGAGGGTGGATACGTGTTTTTCACAGTCCGGATAAGGAAAAACATAGTGGTTAAGTAAAGTTGAGGTAAAAGGCTGAAGGTTTAACAACGTACCTGGGAAACATTTTGTCTTTTGGAATTTAAGAATTAAGATTAGCGTAAAGCATATTTTGTGGACATGATTCAGCAAATTAAAGGTAAAAGGTACACGCTTGTTATTACTGACCGTTTTAGCCGTTGACTGGAAGCATTTCCCACAGTACCTCAAAGTGGAGAAATGGTCGCAAACATACTGACCAAAGAAATCTTTCGTCATTTTGGCTTACCGACTTTTTTGCAGAGCGATAACGGTTTAGCATTTACGTCAAATGTTGTAGAGAAGGTGTGTTAGAAATTGAAAATTGATATCAAATTTAAAATTGTGTATCATCCTCAGTCCCCAAGGGCAGATCGAACACATGAATCTGACTTTAAAGGCCAAACTGTTAAAAAATTGTATCAGAAATGGTAAACTAAATAACTAAATAAATTGTAAAGCGAAGTCAAAATTAAAAAAAAAACAAAAAAAACATTTCATAAAAAAGTAACTAGAAAATAAATGTAGAGAACATCTAATACTGAAGAAACAGAACCGTCCTTTGTAGAAACTATATGTAAGGACCGAGAACAACTGCCATAGTAACACTGAGAGTACATTACCAACTCTGACTCTCAGCCAAGATGAAATCCAGCAGCAATGAATTTTAACATATAAAAGTCCATTATTAAAACCCAGAAGAAATAGCCTAATTGATTTCTTTAGACATCAAATACAAGTCCTTCAATTCAATGCAGAAACAGAAAACTATCCAAATTTTAGAAATAAAATAAATTTTTAATAATTATAGTGCTCTCTTTAACATAAAATACAAATTTAGCTTAATTTAAGACAATTGAGGACAAACTTGATTCATGGATTGATATAAAAATGAATACAAGTGTTTAAATACCTCAATTTAGGATTTCTGTCCTGTCTTCATGTTTGTTTGTCTGTGTGAAAGTACATTCTGACTGCTTTTAATCATTAACTTGAGAAAGTCTGTGAATGTTTGTGAAAGAGATGATGCGAATGAAACCGAAATAGAACTTATTAATGTGTTCCATTAATCAATTTCTTTTCTTCTGTCCTCTGTGTGAATGAAAACTGATGATGAATGAATGTTTGAATATTTTATTTTAACAAGATAACTCATGTCTTTTGTTTGCTGGCTCTTTCAGAACAAGCATTTTAACTTTCCTTCTGTTGCCCTTACTGAGACTGTAAAGAGAACCTTTGAATTGAGAGGGTGCCCCAGTGATCAATCCTCACAGCATCCACCTG
>SRMA01027257.1:170141-209591 GCA_007224835.1 Danionella cerebrum | reverse complement strand
AGAAAGAGAAGAGGAAAGGCAGGAGTATAGAGCTGAGAATAGGGACTCTTAACATTGGTACAATGATTTTGGAGTGAGTTAGATGAGGTGATTGAGAGTGTTCCCAGAGGAGAGAGAGTAGTAGTGGGAGCAGATTTCAACGGGCATGTTGACGAGGGCAACAGAGGTGATGAGGAGGTGATGGGCAGGTTCGGTGTTAAGGAAAGGAACCTAGAAGGACAGATGGTGGTGGACTTTGCCAAGAGGATGGAAATGGCTGTAGTTAATACTTATTTCCAGAAGAGGGAGGAACATAGAGTTACCTACAAGAGTGGAGGTAGGAGTACGCAGGTAGACTACATCCTTTGTAGACTAGCCAATCTGAGAGAGATCAGAGACTGTAAAGTAGTGGTAGGAGAGAGTGTAGCCAGACAGCATTGGATGGTGATGTGTAGGATGGTTCTGGTGGTCAGGAAGAAGAGAAGACGAAAGATTGAAAAGAAGACCAAGTGGTGGAAGTTGAAAAGGAAGAAGATTGTGAAGAATTCAGACAGAAGCTGAGACAGGCTTTGGGTGGTCAGGAAGAGCTTCCAGATGACTGGGAAACTACAGCAGAAGTGATCAGGGAGACAGGAAGAAAGGTGCTAGGTGTGTCAGCTGGAAGGAGGAAAGAAGATAAAGAAACAGGGTGGGGGAATGAGGAAGTACAGGACATCATCCAGAGGAAGAGGCTAGCTAAAAAGAAGTGGGACATTGAAAAGACTGAAGAAAGTAGACAGGACTACAAGGAATCACAGCGCAGAGTGAAGAGGGAGGTGGCAAAGGCCAAACAGAAAGCATATGATGAGTTGTATGCCAGGTTAGACACGAGGGAAGGCGAGAAGGAATTGTATAGATTAGCGAGACAGAGAGACAGAGATGGGAAGGATGTGCAACAGATAAGGGTGATTAAAGATAGAGATGGAAAGGTGCTAACAAGTGAGGAGAGTGTGCTGAGAAGATGGAAGGAGTATTTTGAGGAGTTGATGAATGAGGAGAATGAAAGGTAAAGAAGGGAGGAAGATGTGAATATTGTAGAGCAGGAAGTTGAAAAGATTAGAAAGGATGAGGTGAGGAAGGCTCTGGGGAGAATGAAGAGTGGAAAGGCTGTTGGTCCAGATGACATACCAGTGGAGGTGTGGAAGTGTCTAGGAGAGACAGCAGTGGAGTTCCTGTCTAGGTTATTCAACAGGATTTTAGAGAGTGAGAAGATGCCTGAGGAATGGAGGAGAAGTGTCCTAGTACCAATCTTTAACCTCTTAAGCCCGAGAGTCCCCGGGCCATGCTGAGTTTCATTCTGACCATCTCCATCCATTTATGACCACAGTGCCGCATCTTCAGCAGGAGAACACTCCATGTGATAAAGCAGGAATCATCTCAGAAAGATGATGAGTTCACTGTACTCAAATACTCTCCACAGTCACCAGATCTCAGTTCAGTAGAGCACCTCTGGGATGTGGTGGAAGGGGAGATGTGTGGACGATAAATCAGCATCATCTGCGTGATTCTCTCGTGTCGATACGGAGCAAACTCTCTGAGGAACGTTGTTGAGTCTATTCCACTAAGGATTAAGGAGTTTCTGGAGGCGAAACTCCATGTTCCCCGCGTATTCCCCTTCCAGCTCACAGCGCACATTTGGCGAGAGGCGGGGGTACACCCCGGAGGTCACCAGTCCATCACAAAGTAACTCACACATTCACACCTAAGGGAACCCTTTCAATGCATGTGTCCTTTCGGAATGAAGCTTCCTCTGGTTATTGATGTTTCTCATGAAACGTGTCGCGTGTTCCAGGATCAGAACATAGATGACGATTGAAAGAGCTCGATCAAAGCCAAAGAGCTTCTTAATTTCCTTCGGTTTTCTGAATTTAATATGGAACCGCGGCAAACCCTGCAGAATCTGTGACTGTAATGAGATCTCAATGGACTCAAACACTTGCACAAATTATAAAACAAAAAAATAAATATGCAAACGCGCCTCGGGCAAAGATGTACACAAATGGAGAAGCACAGAACAGGAAACGATGTACAGTATAAACGTTCACACTGTTCAATCTAATCTTTTGTTCTTGTACTTTTTATCAAATATAAACGATTACACTTTCTTGTTTCACTTGAGGTGTGGTGTAATGAAAAAATGAAAACAGATCATATAAACTAAGAGAGAAAAACTAAATGTAGTGCTTCATTGTTGTACTCCTCAAAGATATCAGGAAAGATGAAGTACAGTGTCGGTGTTTACTCATGCCCTTTTATCAAAATTCTGCTCATTAATGAACAAACATCATGGCCTTGTTTAAATCTGTGTGTGACTGATGATCATTATTAATTGTTTGGTTCCTTTCTGCAACATATTGCAAGTGACGAAACTTTTTATTAAAATACACATATATTTCAAATCATGCCAAACGTATGAACAGATTTTATACAAAATATGCTGGTTATACTGCGACCTGTCCAGTGTACCCTGACTCTTAGCCAATGTGTGCTGGAGACAGGCACCGGCAGACCCTCGTGACCCCGAAAGGGAATAAGCGGGTTGGAAAATGAATGAATGTTGGTTACATGGATGAATGAAACAAAACATAAAACGTTAGCATTAAATAAAATATTGTGAAAGCTCTTACCTGAGACCTCATAGGAGATGGACAGGAGGGGAGGGGCACTTGGCATCTGACCAATCAGAGACCGAGCCACTACAAAACACACAAAACACGAGCTCTACAAACTATTTCAAAGCTAAGGGACAAAACACAGACTGCTATAAGAGAACTTGGGGTCATTTCTATAAAACTTTATTCACTTATACACCAAGCTTTCATTCAAGAATACTGTTTCAAACATATAGCCTGTTTCCTGTCAGCTCACCGTAACTCCATTCCTCTAGGTGAATTTTCACCATCACACCATGTTTTACATCTTCGTAAGCGTTTCAGAGGCACCTGACAACCTTGCAGTAAGTGTGTGAGAAACGCTTGGCTCAAGCTCCTTCTGGTTCTCTCTTGTTCTCAAATCCCATTTCCTCTGTTTAGTTTAGCTTTTACTAACCTGCTAAATCATCATGCTCACATTTAAAAACATCTCTCAGTCTCCGACAGATGTATCCCCTCCAAAAAGAGATGCCAGAAACATCTCATCTCTGCTGTGCACCTAGCAGCCCAAGCGACAATAGGAATGGTCTTGCATGAATTTTTGTGGCCCTTTGCGATTATTTGTGACGTGTATATTAGCAAAGCCACTGTAACGGATCTGATTTGTAGATGTGTAAAAGCAATGGAAAACTGTTAGAGATCAACCACTTGCAAAAAGAAACAAAGTCCTGGTCAAAATGAGTTAAGCATGATGTGAAGTTAGATTAGTTTGTATATAATTTATATCAGTTTAAAGAAGGATAAAACATTTAATCAGATAACATCACTCTACAAATGCTGAAAGGGGCAGATGGCGATGTCTGGTCTAAAAAAATTTTCTGAAGTTTTTTTGGAAACTCGCTTTTCTGAGACAACAGTAAAATGTTGTGTTTAAGAAACAACAATTGAAAGTCAGAAGAATGATCTAGTTTAAAGAAATATCTATTGTTGTGACCATTTTTGCAGATAGTTAGCATTTGATCTTTTAGATGTGCATATATAATGTTGTGTGTATATAAACGTTTGAAAATTCTTGCTTCATTTTTTAATTTTTTTGTTCATTTGGAATGTGCAGCAAATAAAAACTACACAATAATGTTGAGGAAAACCTTTTTGAACCAATGCTTGCTAATGTTTGTGTTCCTTTTGGAATACAGGAAACATATTTATTTTTACTTATTTATTGAGATCACAAAAAAATAAGCTTTAAAAAAAGAACTGAGCTAATGTGGAGCTATGAGTGTACTTTGAGAAAAGCTTGATGTAGAAAGCAAGTCTGAAACCATTCAAATCTGACACCACAAATGTACAATGTCTAGATTACTAAATAACCAGAACTCTGCAATTCTAAAACTAAATGTAACTGTTTCATTGAATAACTCTC
This sequence comes from Danionella cerebrum, assembly GCA_007224835.1. Lineage (NCBI taxonomy): Eukaryota > Metazoa > Chordata > Actinopteri > Cypriniformes > Danionidae > Danionella > Danionella cerebrum. Next base: position 205,559 of record SRMA01027257.1, on the reverse strand, counting down.
TGATAAAACGCAACCAGTGTTTTGAATTTAGTCAACTCTGTCAACTTAGCATTAATCAGCGTTAAATCTGCTCATAAACTGGAAAAAAAACCCTTTACAAACAATGATCTGGAAGACTCAAATTATTTACATCATTGATAAATTTGAGAGGAGGGCGGAAGGTGAGAAGCCCCCCTCACTTTCAGACCCAGGGGGTAGGATTTAACAGAAAAAACACGTATTTATTCAACCCTCATTGCTTTTTATCTACAAATCATGCACAAAGTGTGTAAAATCTCTCTAAGAAGTGTGTTCATGATCTCTCTAAGACATCCGGGTACTTTTTGAGCATTTTTTACTACTTTACAATTAGTTTTTGTGACAATGCTTGATTAACTTTTTGTACAACCCCAGCTTTTTCCATGAATATTTTTAAAATTAAATTATACATACATTTTTTATACGTTCAAAATTTTTACTGCATAAATCTCAAAAATCAAAAAAGGAACATTTTTTATGTTTTATAACAAAAATCAAAAGTGTTAAAGTAAAAAGTCCAAAATCCCCCCAAAAGTAAAGACAAGGTCAAAACAATGTGAAAATTCTTTACAAAAAAGAAAGAAAACAGACAAGCCTTTCCTGAACATTGTTCCAAGCACTTTTTGTTCCATTGTGTTGTTTTTTTTGTGCTAGAACTTTGATAAACACAAACATATCAGGTCTTGTACTTCCAAGTGTTATCCCTTATTTTCACCACTAGATGTCACAGAATTGGGGTCTGTAAAATGAAACTGAAAGACAATCTCAAATTTTCTCACATTTGAATTTGAATGACCTTGAAAATGATGGGTCGTAACTCTTTTAGTAATATCTCTCAACATTATATATGTAATCAAAATGAAATAACTGGCACATGCAGCGGTGCGTTCCGAGACTATTATATTGTTCTTAACAAGTCAAACCCAACACATCCTGTCCAGAACAGCGTATGGAAGATTTGTTCACATCACAGGACACTGGAGCTGAACATATGCTCTCAGACCATCACTACTGCAACCTCCGAGCGAAGCACCAGTTCATTTCTGTAGTCAGGGCTTCATATCCCTCCCTGCTGAAGCCAGACTTCCCTGCACGACACTGATAAGGACACTGATTTCCCAGCATGCACTGTGCTGTTTTACTTGCAGAGTCTTTCAAGCAGTCAGGGCTCATCTGCTCTACTGTGTGGAACATGTGCACAACGATAACTTTCAATGTGAGAACCATACAGCTCTGAGCACCAGCGGAGATTAAAAAGTGCTTTTAAGAGGACGGAGGCCAATAATTGACTGATAGTAAATGTGTGTGGGGGGGGGGGGACTATACAAAGAAATGTGGATGTATGCAGGCAGAGAAAACAGGAAGAGAGGAATTTTTTACATATCTGGTGAAAATTTTGCAAAGACTACAAATCTTAAAAGCTTTAAAAATAAATAATATGATGTAACTGTGTATTATGAGTTTATGGTGATGAACATTTTAATCATATAGGGTATAATCAACAGCCAGCCACTGTTTATCCACAAGATGCAAACACAATTTGTGTGTGAACTTTGATAACACTGTCCGGATGCTCTACATACATCATAGTATTTATCACAGTATAGCATTGAAGCTCATCTCCACCAGGTTAAAGAAAAATCTACATTTTGAGATACAAAAGTCAAAATTTGGATGTATGACATTTTTAGTCTTTTTATCTGGTGAAAATTGGCTTAGTCTAGAGCTCTGCCGGGGGATTGCAAAAGTATATCTAGGCTTGCCGGATAGTAATTATTAACTAACTTCACTTGAATCAGTCCAAACACACATTGTGAAAGGAGTGAGTGGTACCTGCTTTCTCTTTGGTGTCACTGATGTAGCGGAGGAGCTGGGCATTGGTCTGGATGCAGTACACTTCTCTGCTCTGCACTCCTCCACCACACAGAGCAGTTTGGTTCCCACGACGCCGATCTTGAGGGCTGAGGAGTGCCTCGACTCGACACTCGCTCCACTCTGTGGTCTGCCATGTATAACTGCAGATCAAGACACCATCCAGAGTGAAAAACATTTCTAAAGAATCACCTTTGAGTAAGTCATTTGAAACCCCTTACTGCCAGATCTTATGGGAAATATTGAAACTGTAATTCATCTACTGACCACTTGAGGCAGGCGTCAGAAGTCAGAAGATTTCTTTAGAATGTCCAACTACAGATGTGCAAAAATGTGAGCCAGCAGTGAACGTGATCTAGTGGGGAAAATAAGGGAGAACCCTTTGAAGTATAAGACCTGTGATAAGGCTTGTGTTTTTCTATGACAAAAAAAATCACAGTGGAACAAAAAGTCCTTGGAACAGTGTTATGGTTTAGTAGATGTTCATTTTGACCTTTTCTTAGCTGTTTTGGGAGATTTATTAATTACATTTTCTTTGGATTTTTGTTATAAAACATAAAAACTGTTAGAATTTTTTGCAGCCAAAAAATTACAAAATACAATGAATTTTCATTTTTGTACAATTTCAGGTTCGTTGTGGAATTATTCTGTAATGTAATAAAAAGAAATAAAAAAAAGAAAGGAGATTGGGTTGTACTAAAAAAATCATATGAGCAAAATTAGAGCAAAAAGGCCTTGAACTTCTAAGGCTTAACTGGAAAATATATGTTTTAGTTCTAAAGGTATTTAATTTTTTGCAATATGTAAATATAATGTGCTAAAATATAAAAGACATTTCCTAAGCACAACAGTGTTGAAACCAGAAACTAATAAATGTCAAATCTCTATATGAACGGAATGCTGGTCACCAGGTGAGTCGTGGGGATCACCGTCAAGTTCAATTGTTTTAACTACTTTTCATAGTGTAACAGAATAGCTCACGGTTCTGGACTTTTCTATATTAAACTATTTACGTCTTATTTTGCGGTCCAGTTTCAGTAAGGGGGAGGGGGGTTAAATGCATTTATACACATTTTACAGCAACTGTGCTTTTTTATTAATGCATATTTATTTTTTATTCATTATATAACTATTTTTTAACATGCTCAATATTTTACATTAAGTCTTCCAATTTAGAACGCTGCTGAACTTCAACTTCAGCGAGTGATTGAGTGAGTGAGTGAGCGAGCCAGCGAGTGAGTGGGAGTGAGTGAGCGAGTGAGTGAGTGAGCGAGCGAGTGAGTGATTGAGCGAGTGAGTGAGTGAGAGATCGAGTGATTGAGTGAGCAAGAGACAGAGGGAGTGAGTGAGTGAGTGTGCTAGCTCTAGCCATCTGTAAGACGCCCAGATTAAAGCAGAATCACCGGGCTCTTAAGATCACCTCCATTTCGCTTGGCTGAGGTCTGGTCCATATGCTCACGAGCCGCGTCCTGCAGAGCAGAGGTCAAGCGTTTCTTAAAGAGTTTCAGCATGCCGGCTCTGGAATGAGCATTTCTGCGGCGTTCATGCAGGAGAATCCCAATCGAGAGCCGGTTAGCATCTCAATTACTTCTCCAGGACACCACTGGAATTATCTTACTGGCAATTAGCCGAAGAGTGTTCAGTAATGCATTTATGTTTGCTGCTCAAACACAACAATGTGAGTCAGGGGATGAGGGGAGGGGGGGGGGGGTAGAGCTGACAAAGAAGCATACCGAACTCTGCAAAAGTTTTACACAAGTGTCGGTAACAAACGATGCTGTCAGAAAAATGTGAAAGTTTTTTTTAAATACAAATAAACCTTGCCACACTGTGCCACCATGCCGCCCTTTCCCAAAATCTTTCCGGTGAATTCAGAGACTTTAAATTTTTCACAGGTTTACACCATTGACGTCAGTTGTGTTGCTGTAGCACTGTAACTCGACACTAATAATCCATTTATACCCAGGAGTGTGATTATTTGTGTCTCTTCAAGGATATGGTCATGACCCCAGTAGAAGCAGGTTTAGAATGAACGGATGGTACACTGAAACAATAACGGCCAGTCGCGTCTGTGATAGCATCGCTAAAGATTTATAGCAATCTCAGATACTCACGTAGCACAGGGTGGCAGCTTGCTCCCCTTGGGCTCGCAAGCTTGGCTCTCCTCCAGACTGGGGCACTCATAGCCTCCTCCTGCAGGCAAGCGGATCAGCTGCCGGACCCGGGATCTCATGCCCTGAGAGTCGCCGGGGTTCGAGCAGGTTTTTGAACAGGGACCCCACTCACCCCATTCACCCAGCACACAGGCCCTTGGCATTGGACAGGACTGGTAGAGCTCTGGGAGGCTCCAGTGAGGACACTGACTGGGGTAGGAACAAAAAAAATTCACTCATTTCTTTCAAACATGTAAAAAAATATATACCTTGTGTCTTAAAACTTAAAAATCTAAAGCAGTATTTTTGTTCGGTTTATTAAAGAGGCTGACAGTCCTCTTATAATTTCAGTTTGGTTTTTAGTTTTTTGAAAAAGGATTTCTGTCAAAAAAGCCTTCATTCAATAAATAAATAAATGTGATTTTTTTAAATGCTTTCAAAATGTCGGTGCTGACTAGGGGTGTAACACACTGGTCACAATACAGTACATATTATGAAATTATGTTCCCGAAAAACTTTTTGGGATGAGTTGGGAGTCAAAATATGCCCTGCGTCGCGGGTTGACCAACTTCCTTGGGCCGAATGCGCCCACAATTCTTTTCCCTCTTCTAGGCTTGTCTAGGTTACCATCTTTCAGGCCTAGGAAGGGGAGTTGGCAGTTCCTTCTATTCGTGCCTGGCGCTCTGTTCGGTGCTTGCTTTGCGCCGCTCAGAAACGTTCGAGTAGTCAGGCTAAAAGACTGGTGTGAGACTGGCGTCCTACTCCGTGTTACACATGCGGTCAGCCGGTTTAGCTTGCTACCCGTATTTCTGTCTGCAAGCTTGAACTCTGCTTTATTGGGCCCTTCTCCATAGCCAAGGTACTACCGTATTTTTTGCCGTATAAGATGCACTTTTCTTCCCCAAAACTGAGGGGGAAAAGTTGGTGTGTCTTATACGGCGAATGCAGAGCGCCGCAGAGCGGAGGGCGGTCACGGCCGTACGAGAGGCGTAAGAGAGGCCGCGGCTTCGGCCTAGCTCCTGTTAAAAATATGGATAATATGGATAAAATGGATAATAAACACTGGAGACCGTTTGAGAGAGAACACAGCAAATGCGGCTATTTATTGTAAAGATTTAGCAGTCTCAACGCATTTCCTACACACATGTTATCCGCATTGGAAGAACCTCGAGCCTCTCAGGGCGGGACTGAAGTATGACGTGTGCTCTTAAAAGTTTCTCAAATTACATTTCTCTAAATGACCACTAGATGGTAGCATTATATAGGAAAATTCCCTTCACAACCCGGAGCCGTCGGTGCGCGCTTACGCAGATTGTAAACATTACTGCCTTTTTTTTGTTACTTTTACTTTTTACTGACTGTTCATGTTACATGTTTGGCATATAATTGTTCTTAAAACTGCTGTTAACTTTTACAAAGTTGATATAAAATATTTTTGTACAGTATTTGGTTCAAAATCTTTTTTTTTCTAGATCTTCTTCATTTAAAATTGGGTGCGTCTTATATGCCAGTGCGCCTTATATGACAAAAATATGATAAGTCCTTCTACTGTCTACTTACTTAGTCTACAGGCTTACTTGAGTCGTTTACACCTTGTTTTTCATGTCTCTTTCATTAAACCTTACCTGTCTCATTCTCATGCCATGCTATTCCCTTCCTGTTTCCTGTACAAAGTCTTTATTGGCTTTCATTGATCGTTCTACTTGCGGAAAACAATATGTCAGTGATAATCTCTTTTTCGTTGGCACTACTCGTTGCCGCCAATGGTTTTTGATTGAGGCTTCAGACCAAAAATTCAGATTGGCGTGTAACGCTGGACTTAACCCTACCCCATGGTGCTGTTAATAACAGTGCGCTAAACCTGAAACCTGATATCATAAGGAAATAAAGCTCTTAAAATCGAATCAATTGTTCAAAACTGTTTGTTTGTTTGTTTGTTTGTTTGTTTGTTTATAAGCCACGTTTGGTTGGAAATGCAACTGTGTCTCATGTCAAGGAGGGGTTTGTAAAACCAAATCAAGGAACCTTTTGGAAGTCGTTTTAAAACGAAGGTCAAAATATGCATACTAAAAGAGAATGACAAGTCCGTAAACCCGTAGAAGGGATCTCACCAAAGTATGACTGTCGCGACCAGCTTTAATGGCATTTAACTGCATTTTATGCAAATGTTTAATATGCACTAGTGTGCTAGCTAAGACAGAAAACAATATATTGTAATACATTAACATTCATATTCAATTGCATTCAAGTAATGGGTTCTGTGTCCAGCAATTCAGAAAGTGTTAATTCAGCAGTTAATGAATGAATGAATGTGGCTAATGGGCTCCTCCAGCTAATTACATGCTGCTTCCTCTCTGACTAGCTTTATTTAGCAGCTGCTCATTAGGTGGTAAACTAACCTTCAGGTAAAACATCACAACTGCTGATAGTTTATTGTACATCAACTTTAAAGCTATACTTTACTCTACCATACCCATTACAAATCTGGTAATTTCACATCACCGTGCCAACACACAAACACTTTAATCAAGAAAAAATGATGAAAAAAACACGAATTTGAATGAACTACTGTTTTATTTTTATTCTAAATTGGCAATCAAAACTTGACCCCATGTTCTGCTTTTTATTTATTATTTTATTTCATATAAAACGTATTTTTAAGGCACCCCAAAATGACAAACAGATGTGTTTTAATGTTGTACTCTTGTTTTTTACAGAATCTGATTTAGATTTGTATTTTGAAAACATCATTCGTGAGTTGTGTTCATCGATTACTGACCATTACTTTTTCTCTCCAGACCAGGCCCAGCGGGTGAAGCTAATTTTTCATTATTTTAAGAGCTTTGGGAAAAAGTGCCAAATGCATAAATGGAATTGTATTTGCAATTTTGTTAAAAAAAACTTTTAGAAGACATTATTTCCATTTTTTTGTTCTAATAAGTACTCAGTTTTAAAATTGATTGAACTCAATGTACACGGACCATTTCAAAGTTTTTAAATGATTTCAAATAATTTGACCCTTTAATATGAAAAATTAAGATTTCAGCTCCATTATATTGATTTATGTGTAGGGTGTAAAGCTAAATACAGTGCTTGGCATAAACGAGTACAACACTTTTAAAAAGTTCAATTAATAAAAGAACAACTTCCAAACTTTTCACTCGGGTAACTCCATAACATGAAATTTACTAAAGAGTATCAGAATTCTCCTTCAGTGTAGAGCAGAACATTGTTGAGTTTATGATGCCATCGATGAAATGGAGCTCCCCAACACCAGCAGGTCTCCTGCAGCCCCACATCAGCACACTGCCACCACCATGTTTCACTGTCTGCACCGGGCGTTTTCTCCTGAAATCCTCACCTGTACGGCTTCCTTCGTGGACGATACCCCTGCTACTGTTCCTCTGCAGAGTGCGCCATATGGTTCACAGGAAACGCTCGCTCCACCTTGGCTTCTACTGGTTCAGTGAACTTGCACAGATTTTCTTCATCCTTCTCATCAGAGGACGCTCCTGTCGAGATGTTAACTCTGTTGCACTTCCATCTATCTTTGGATTGCTTTTCTTTGGGAATTAATGCCCCTTTATAGTTCCTTCTCTGCTGGATTCATAAATAAATCATTGGATTCACCTTTAATGCAGTTTATATAGAATCTTGCAGTTTTTTCCTAAGACTATAATGGGAATGCACTCACTTCTGCAAAATGTGCTTGAATGAATTTGTTGGGAAAATCCCTTTTTTTGTGTGTGCAAATCAACAAATCTTGTTTGCGATCATTGGCCCAGTTTTTTGTGGTAAAAATCTCTAAGAAAATATTGATTCTGAAAGGAACACTGCAGAGTTTCTGATAAATGTAGTGGGGTGTACTCGTTTATGCTGAGCAGCAGAAACTAATACTAGAGTTTTTCTCTGACTACAATGAAGCTATGGCTTTACTGTGTTTTGTGTTGCACAGGGTAACAATGCACGCAGTTACGATTCTGACCAATCCAACAACTGACCAGTCAGTGATTAACAGGATGCTGTTTCACACTCTTTTTTTAAAGCAGGGAAAAGTACAATTTTTGCCCATCTTAGCCTGCTGTTAGAGCAGGTTGGCGCAGAACCTGGTGAAAATCCCCAAAAGACTTGACTAACCTGAGCGAAACTGTGCTTCCGTTCCGGTGCACACACCCCACCTGTCGAGACCGGAAGCCAACTTCGATATTCCAGAGCTCCTCATCGGTCCGACTCAACCGGTTGCGGTTCCTCTTGTTCTTGATGAGCTCTCGCATTTCGGGGTCTCTGTTTCCCTTCTTCTCTTTACCCTTCCGCCTCCGGGTTTGTCGGACTTCCCTCACGGGGGCATCTGTTGAGCTTGTGCCTGATGGAGGTTCTGGTAAACTCTTACACTCGCTCCAGCCACCCACTCGCAGATTGAACACAGTCTCTCTTCCCTCACATGCACGTGGTGCACAAGTCTGGAACTCTGTCAAATTTGGACATACAAGGCCTCCGAAAAGTGGAGGAGCCACTACAGAGCGGACCCGGTTTTGCAAGCCCAGGCCACAGGTTTTGGAGCAGGTGGTCCAGGGGGTGAATTCGGTGACCACACAGTCTTTTGGGCAGGGAATGAGACAGCCCTGCTCCTGCCGAGGTTTGGGCTCAAAGTATTCACAGATGGCATCGTCTGCCGCTGAGCCATCTGCCCGGAGAGCACAAATCACATCCCGAGTCTGGATGCCCTCCTCGCCCTGCAGGCAGGCTGGAGTCCGCCCGGTGCGGAGGGATACAGGCACACATTGGTTCCACGTGCCAAGGCGCCAGTCATAGAGATCCTTGTGCCAGTCGCAGACCCGGAAGCAGCTCTGTTGGTTGGCAGGTCTTGTGGACTGGAGGCAGTTCGTATGAAGCGTTGTCCAGCCTTCCACATGGGCACACCATACAGCTCGACTCTGACTGCCACCAGGTCCACATTCATTACCCATACACCTTCCCCAAGGACCTGAGAGGAACAGAGAATGAATCAGTGAACAGTACATTTTGCTTATAAAGTGCATCCTGCAGTACAAATCTGGTGACTCATAATGTAGCAGAGGACAAAGGGCACCACAGTTACTGCCTCAATGTTAAAAACGTCGTGTTGGTCATTTTGGAATCTGATCAGCCTTCCTGTGAATAGTACTTTTAGCTCCGCCATGAATCTGGTTAAACCATTACCACTTGTTTGCACAACCGATGTAAATTAAGGAAGTAAGTTACATTTATGTACATTGCTCACTTTTTAACATACAGGCTGCTGCTCATACACAATACAATCAAAAAGAAGTAAAAATCAAAGTAACACAAGGAAAAACACATCCGGACATCAGAAAAGACTGTTTTAACATCAAAAGCTCAATAACTCTTAAAATGCCTGCGCAAAATCTATTTTTAAAAAACTATTGACTGAAGGAGCAAGGTGGATCTCTCCCGGAAACCGAATCCAGAGGGGAAGCAATCTAAAAGGCTCTGTTATCCTCCGTTTTTTACCTAGCACAACTAACATCTCAGAAATAGCTGAGTGTCAAACCCTAGATAGTTTTTGAGGGATTGAGAACTGGCACAGATATAGATGAGTTTAACAAGTAGCACTGAAGATTCTATGGATTACAGTTATATAAAGTCTAGCTATGATGTGAGAAGCTCAAATGGTTTCAAACAATCTGCTCCCTGCATTCTGGACCAACTGGACCAGTGTTGAAAATCTGCAAGAGATGTTGGTGTTTATGGTCATTTCCAGGTCAGAGCAGGACAATAACTTTCCAGAAACTATTCCTGACCTCCATAATTCACCTGTTTAATCATAGACTGATCAAACCTAGGTTCGGAGAAATGAAGTTGGATAATGTGACCTTGTGTTTTCCACGGGCTTTGCCTCATGAACTTTGAAAAAGCCAAAAGACAGCCAAAAGGTCTCGTGTACAGGTTAAAAGGGAGAGGCTCTAGAAAAGAGCCAACGGGAGATAACAGATAAGAGCTAAACCCCCCAAGGGCAACACCCCTTATACCACACAGATGCTTCAGTCTCCAAAGCAGGATATATTCAGGTCTGATGTTTACTTCTGATGAATATTGGAAATATATTATATATTTGGGAAGTGTAAAACAAAACCAAAAACTAGTCTAAACAAAATTTGTATGCATCAGCCATGGTCTAAAATGCAGTAATAAATAAAATGGTAAAACATGAGGTTTTTCAGTGAGCTGCTTTCTTCACGCACTAATGGATGCGGCTTATATTGGTGCAGGCACTTAGCTCACTGTGAAGAGTTGGAACAGGAGCCTGCTGTCAGATTTTCACACTTTAATATTTACATAGGTTCAGTTTTATACCCGACTAATCCTTCAGGTGGTAATCCGAGTGTCAGTTTAATTAAACAATTTAAGTGTGAAGCAATTAGCCAATCGAAAAGAGTTAATCACCCCTCTCTGCCTGCTGCTTTGTGCTGATGGCAGCATGGAGAAATGAACCTGAACAGAGGACGAGAAGAAGAAAAATGTATAATTTTCAGATAAAGATCCATGTAACGTGTTGCCTTTTGTAGAGAGCGTGATGTTGAACGCTGAACGGTGAAATCAAGAGAATTTGCTTTTAGTTAATCTCAGGAGGATCCCACGTAGACACAGATGTAAGCTGCACAAATATTCAAGAGTATTATTAAAGGCTTTCCTTCATATGTGAACTGTGTGTCAGCGAGGCTTCTCTCTGAGAACTGCAGCTACCACCAACAGATGTTTGTAAAACATCCAAAAAAACTTCTTATCTTTATATTTGCCCCCTTCTCAAGATGCTTGCTAGCATAGCAAAGCTGGAAATATGAGAGGTCAGACCTACAATGCTATTCATTCGGCGAGAGGTGGAAGTACACCCTGGACAGGTCACCAGTCCATCGCAGGGCAACAAACACACTCACTCACCTAAGGGGAATTTAGATTATTCTATTAACCTAACCGCATGCTTTTGGGATTGTGGGGGAAACCGGAGTAAACCCAGAGGAAACCCATGCAAGTACAGGGTGAACATGCAAAAAAAATCTGATAGAGAAGGCTGCCTCCTCGACAGGAAGAAATTGCAGTATTTTTTACTGAAATATGAGAAAAGTGTGTGTATTTTTCCAAGAGAAATTTATCAAGAGGCACCAGCAGACAAAACCTATGAGGAGCTAACTGGCAACAGGTGCTGCCAAAAAAAATGAAGCAGATTTTTACCAGCACTGTGATACTTTTGTAGTGAGAATACCAAAACTGTGAGCTACAAGGCAATGGATACTGCTAAGAATTCTCCCTTTTATTGAGTGTGAAATAACTCAAAATTGTCGTAAGAAATAGCAACTGCTCGTGTGCTGCTTGTTGTGTTTGGCTTGTAGCACGTATATTTAGCTCATCATTGAAATGTCATATACTGTATGGCCAAATGTCAAAAGTATGTTGATCAAAGAAACCTGAAGAATATTCATTTAAAAGGTTGAATTTTTTTCCAGGTCAACAATCCTAATGCTGATGTAAACTTATTTTTCCAGATATTTCGTACTTCTGTACTTAAATACATTCTCATACTTAAGTACAAAAATGACAAGACACTTTTATTCTTTGACATCAGTAGAATTCTTAGCAAGCTGTAGAAATGTGGAATGTGTGCTAGATCTATTTTACCACAGTGTGTTTGTATTGTCCAGTAAATACTGTTGTGGGTCATAATCGGGCAATATGGAGAGTTGCCTCTGAGAGGAGATCTGACAGGATGCTCTTCAGATAATATCCTTGTCCTGAACACTAAGGAGCCCTTTGTAGACTTTAGGAGATCCAAGAGAATGGAACACACCCTTCTCCTCATTCACAGGGAGAAGATGGTGGACTACATGAAGTTCCTCGGCATCCACAACACATTTGACCTCACTTGGTCCATGCAAACAGCCTGGACAAACTGGTGAAGAAGGCCTAACGAATGCTTTCCTGTCAGCTTCTTGTGTCTGAGTTTAAAAAGCATCCTCAGAGTCAGTGCAGCAGTGTGGTGGAAGTGGAGGAAACAGAGCAGGGGATTGTGGGGAGTCCTCTCCCACATCTGGACTCTAGATAGGACAGCCATATTGAGCTCGTTGCTTCGCTCCAGACCCCACCCAACCACGACCCAGACTGTTTGTACCTCTAACCTCCCGAAAGATGTACAGAAACATCAAATCCCACCCCAACAGACTGAGATACAGCTTATGTAGCTTGGGATTATTGCCAATGAGCAGACATCACAGAGAGAGAGAGAGAGAGAGAGAGAGAGAGACAAAGAGAAGGGACAGAGGGAGAGAGACAAAAAGAGAAGAGAAAGAGAGTGGGGGGGAGGAAGAGAGAAAGAGAGGTAATTTCTCAGTTCATGTCTCAGATTAAAGACTGCACGACATGCTTCCTCGTATCAATTCCTGAGGCTAATCGTCTTTGGGAAAAGCAAGAATAAACACAAACATTTCAGAGAAAACAACAAAAGCCTCTGACTCCCACTCGGGTTTAGGGAGAGAAATTTTGAGACAGTGTTTTGTGAAAGTGAGGAATTTAGTTGTGAAATGCTTGAGGAAATGTTAATGATACAGAACGAAGCGTAGTTTGAGAACGCACTTCAAAGTGTCACACAGACTGAACAAACTTAAAAAAAAAAACCCTGAAAATGTTTTTTTACCAGACAAAAAACTGCAGTTTAATCGAACCATCTGTTAAGCTTTAGAAAATATGTTTAAAATGCTTAAAGATGGATTGACTGATTGATGGATGGATGGATGGATGGATGGATAGATGGACGGATGGATAGACGGATAGATGGATGAATGGATGGACGGATGTATGGATGGACAGACGGATGGATGGACGGATGGATAGACGGATAGATGGATGGATGGATAGACGGATGGATGGATGGATTGACGGATGGATGGATAGACGAATAGATGGATGGATGGATTGACGGATGGATGGATGGATGGATGGATTGATAGAGAGATAGATGGATGGATTGACGGATGGATGAATGGACAGACGGATGGATAGATGGATGGATGGATTGACGGATGGATGGATGGATGGATGGATGGATGGATGGATGGATGGATGGGTGGATGGACGGATAGACGGATGGATGGATGGATGGATAGACGGATAGATGGATGGATGGATTGACGGATGGATGGATGGACGGGTGGATGGATTGACGGATGGATGGATGGATGGATAGACAGATGGATGGATTGACGGATGGATGGATGGATGGATAGACGGATGGATGGATTGACGGATGGATAGATGGATGGACGGATGGATAGATGGATTGAAGGATGGATGGATGGATGGATGGATTGACGGATGGATGGATAGACGGATAGATGGATGGATGGATGGATGGATGGATGCATTGATCCTGTTCTCCCGATGAAAAATGTTTAGTTGAAAGAAATGCAGTCGTCCGGCTTGCTGTGCTCTGCGTCTGAACTTTACCGACATCTTTTTCTTTCCCTTTATTGTCCTTGAAAAGTACAAGCAGCTAATTTGCTGCACTTTCAGGTCTATGTTTTTGTGTCACTCGTTCTCTGCTCGGCCGGGGGGTGGTGGGGGGCGAAGCGCACATCACACATCATTACGTCCTGCGTTCAGAGGAAACACGGGCAGCCATGATAAAAGCTCCTCTTGCTGCTGACAAGTGTGTGTAAGCAGAGGGGAAACACACTGAAGACAATTCAACCTGTCAATCAAAATCAACCACAGTCTACAGACATTCTCTGCTTTTCTACCAGAGACGGGTCAGCAAACCATAGTCGATAGTTTAATGATGCTGAAAGTATTTCTAGAAACGTGCTCTTAAATTGCAGGAGAATGTTTAAAAGCTCAAATAAAAGTGAAAAAGTAAAAGGCTTCACCAAACTCTGCGATGCTGAGCTGAGATACTGGAAACGAACCATCCACGCATGTTATCGGTGAGGTTTCCCCTGGGAGCGGATGCCTTGATAAACTAAAGATTCACTTCACTTAAAAACATCACAGTGCTAACAGAACATAAATAATGATGCTAAAACGCATCATAAAAAAGACAATGTTACAGTCCCTCGTCAATATGCCTGTGGTTATAGAGAGTTTGCCGTGACATCACTTTCCTGAGCGGCACAACAATTAGACAGTTTATACAGAAAAAGTAGTTTCTATACAGAAAATAACAATGTTTATATGGAAAAGTGCAGCAGCATTAGTTATTTTGAGGATTGCAAAGAATTGGACTCAAGCTTTCTGTGGAGGTTTAGCCAGAAAATGTATTTCCTAACATTTATACGTTCCTGATTTCAACACAGGGAAAGAACACAACTTTCAAAGCAAAGTTTCATGGTGTACTCAAGCATCGATGCCTGGTCCAGGATTTTTCTGGGATATTTAAGGGACGAAGGACATTGTGGTTGTGTGTGGACAGGTGTGCTGTGCTAGCTAAGCATTCTGTAGCTAATGCTAATGCTTCACTCAGGGTCACTATCTTGTTATCAACCAAAAAAAAAAATTGCTAGCACCTACAAATTCTCAGCACTGGCACAAAATAATACAAAAGAGAACACTTCTCTCTGCATTCTGTAAAAAGTTATTTTAACCACCACAGAGACAGCTTTATGTAAACAAAACAAAACTTTATGTGAAAAAACAACAGAGATTGTCTTTAAGTAAATTAGATGATATAAAGATAGGAAACATTCATGTATTATTAGAGAATCTTTGTGATTTATTAACACACCAGACACAAAATGGAAGTTCGCTTGCCTTCTCTCTACGTCTTTCTGAACAAACCCTTTCTCAGCTTTTTTCTGATGATTATCTAACAGTTTATAATGACAGATAGAAATTCACATTTTGTCTTTTAACACAGTGTTCTTCTGTTCAAGTTGAGGTTGAAAAATAGTTTAAAAGCTTTTGTTTTTCTGCTAAAGTCCCGCCCTCCTCTGCTTCTGATTGGCTGGATCGCAAGTAATTCCCCTTGGGTGTGAATGTGTGAGTTGGCCTGCGATGGACTGGCGACCTGTCCAGGGTGTGTTCAGATAAAAACAGACATCTGTAATAGTGTTTTAAAATGCTAAAAGTCTGTTATCAACCATGATGAGATCAGTCTGATGGAGAAGGGATTAAACAAACAGCCCTTTAATCTGAATCTTCTGTTAAATGCATTACATAAAGTGTGTTTTCAGAGCAGCAAACCCCATCAAAGTTCAAGAACAATATACTTCTTCAAAATGAACGTCTCCTAGATTTGCATAATGCAACAAACTCTTTTGGATCAGTCAACATGAATATATTCTGCAGAAGAATTTTCTCCTGTTCCAGCTTGAGATGAGTCAATCCAAAGCGAGAAGCTGACCTCAGGCAAAAAGCCTTCATTTATAAGCAAACGTTTGGAAGATAAATCCAAGCAGCCATTGGCCTTCAGCCTTTTAACATCTCTGTGGACTTCAAACTTCATGTTATCTATTCAGTTTGATGCAAAACAACAACAATAAAATCAACAAAAGATTGTGTGAGCGAATAACAAACCTCTTGCCTTTAAACCAGCAGCAACTCTTCTAGCGACGCGCTCACAACATTAGGTATTTTGTAGGGTTATAGTCAGGAGCTACATCCAGATGATCATCAGTAGCCATGTTTCCATCGAAATTAAATTGTCGTCACTTCCTGATTGGAAGTGGATCTCCTCACGCCCAATGTGCGCTGGCTGGAGATAGGCACCGGCAGACCCATTATTTAGTAGATGTATTCAAGTAAGAATTGTTAAAACTACTGAACAAAAAAAAAAAAAATTAAAACCACATCATAGTGTCGTGCCCCCAGACCCCAGGTGGCGCTATGAATGAGTCTGAATATTTTTTTTTTATTATTTTGGCTATGATATTCTATGATATATTGTGATATTCTTGTCACATATGTCAAAATTTGTATACAAAAAAGTAACTAATCAATGTGAAATGCTCCTGTGGTCATTTGGTGGCGCTATAACAAACAGTTTACATTCTAGTTGTGTCTGATTTTTAACATACTTGGTAAATTTAAGAGCTATCAGAAATTGTATGATTGATCTACATCAACTTCCTGTTTATAGTGAGATGTTGATTTCGATGCTCACTGTTCACACAAAGTTCAACAAAGCTTTAACATTCCATCTCCCTCGAGATAACACTGATGGAGGTTGGAGGTGAACAAATACAATCTCTTCGAGAAGTTTGTCAAAGTAAAGCAAAAGTAAAAAGTAAAGGTTTTTTCAAAATAACCGACTTCCCGTCGATTTTGGAAATGCAATCCATATTACTTATATTTAAGACTTGGTACCCTACACATGTTTGCCGAATTTCATTTACCTACAACGAGCTGTTACCACATCATAAGCTGAAACACGTTAAGTGGTGGCATAGACCCATTTTGCCACACCCACTTTTCGAACCCAATCAGGGGTAAATTTTTACCAGTTCTGATTTGTGTGTGAAATATTGAGATTTTTGAGGCTCCCTAAAATGCCCTGAAAGCCACAAAACAATATTACTCTATGCAAATACAATGGGGTTCAAGGTACCTTCAGTGCTAGAACCAAAAAAAAATTCTAAATTAATTGACAAGAAACAAACATTTAACCGGAGTAACTTAGCCATGTGCTCACAAAACTAGAGACTTGGATGTAAAAAGAGAAACCAGCCATGTGCAACTTTTGTAATTTTAAAGGAGACATGGAGATCAGGATTGCAGGTAATTGTAATTTACATTACAGCATTATGAATCCCCCTCTGACAGAAACTTGAGCTGGAGAGAATAAAGAAAAAAGAATCCCAGGGTCCAGTTTAATATGTATATATGAAATATTAAAATAATATAAAGATATTATGTGTAATATCATCCAGCCTCTAGGGGGCAGCAATAAAGTTTTTAAACTCTGAGAATGAAACAGGGGGTTGTGTCTTGTGAGTGCTATTCACAATATACCTCTTGTTTCTCATAAAAAGGTCTCAGGTTTTTTTTGTACATGGATGCAGACCTGATGATAGGTCAAGTTTCTTTCATCTGAGGCAACTGGCCAAAGTGAAAGCTTTCCTGACTAAGAAGCGTTTTGAAACCGTGATACATGCTTTCGTCACAACTAGACTGGGCTACTGCAATCGACTCGATTATCTGCATCCGTCAGGCATCTGTTGCTCAATTGCAGCTTTCCAAAATGCTGCTGCGTGTCTTTTAACAGGGTCTCGTGATTATGATCACATTTCCCCTGTTCTCTTCACTTGATCCTTGTATATTTTAGGATCCATCTTAAACTCATTTTACTCACTTTTAAAAGTTTAAATGGAGCTGCTTCACAGCACAGCTTTTAGGACCCATACACTCCAACATGGTTGCTCATATCGAAACTGACAGGGGATCAGGTTTTTGCTGTCATGGAATGAGCTAAACAAGGCCCATCCCTGTCTGTTTTTACATTTCTTTTAAAAACCCACTTGTTTCCATTGGTGTTTGATAGAAATGTGAGCTTTTTTCATCATAGTTCACTATCAGAATTGTATTAGGTTTGATATAGAGTTTCGAAATTAGCGCATTTATGCATGCGATTAATTGGAAATATTTCACTTGCTGAAAAAGTAATAATAATTAATGCGGTTGCAGTTTTTTTGTATTTCTGTGTGTTCAACGTGCAAAGAAGCTTGGATAAGACCAAGGAAGACACTACGCAAGCCCTCCGTGTGACTATACAGAGTTTGTGAACGAAGCCTGATCATTCGTTCATTTAGTTTAGTTTATTCCGCCACCTTTGGAGAAGTCTTTTGTTATTCAGGCTTTCCATATGAGCGTCTTTTATGTTTCTTTTGTGTTTATATTACTTGGTTTCTTGCAGGTACGTTGTTCACATGAGAAAAATCATCAGATTTTGAATTTAAATAATTTCTTTGTCTTGAGTTTCCAATAATTATTTACAATTTACATTTACATATAATAATTGTCTGTGATGGACTAGCAACCTGTCCAGGGTGAACACCCACCTCTGTCCCGAAGAGAGCTGGAGACCCCCATGCAGACCCCCGTCACCCCGAAAGGGAATAATATGCGGATTCGAAGATGAATGAATTAATGAATGAATGAATGAATGAAACAATTGTTCTTACGATTGACAGATTTTACTTTATTGCTATTGGTCTTATTGGTTTTATCTGTCAATTACTCTTGGGGACTTTGATCTGTACAGCTCTATGGTGAACCTTTTGAAATGTATTTAACAAATAAAGTTACAGGTAACGTACAGATTAAAAGATTTTCAGTGAAATTTTTTAGAAAATAAAATACAGCATGGCTATTTTAGATTTTGTTTATAGACTCATCAATGCCCAAAGGTAATCATGTTCCTCAGACTCTGAACTTGAAGCTGACAGGGTTTTTTTTCCACACATGTCTACTTTTTGTTTTCCTTAATGGTGCCACAGAGTGTAAGCACTCTTAAATCACCGAAAGTTGTAAAATCCACGATCCCTCGTTCATTTGCATGCTGCTGGGCTGTGATGAGTCTCGTAGATCGCTCACACTAGGCTTGCAGTTTTTCGCACTGCATGCTCGGACTGCAGAGGGTACATTTGCTTAAAGAAACTGTGCTTTATGCTTTCTCTTTAAATGAATGCCACGTCTTCCAAACACATGTGAGTCTAACGGACGAATAAACAAGTATTTCTCCCTCCATTCTTCCATAAAACTGTGGTTTTCCCCCATTAACTTTTCTAGTTTCGAGCATGTCGTGCTATCGTCTCTGTCTCTTCTTCTCTGCTCCAGTGTCAGGCAGGTTAAACAAATGATTTGATTGCTTCCACTGAGTGAAGCTCTCCCTGTGGAGGAAACACATTTTGGCTGCTGTTGTAATAAGGCAGTAGCAGGGTCTGATGTCTGTCTGCAGCACCGGAGTAAGGGATAAAACAAACTATCCCTGAGAAAACGGTCACAAGTCTGGACCTGGACGGAGATCTGCCGCCTAGTAGCTCCACAATGTATGGAGAGATTTTTGTATCATGAATAATTGGTTTATTGTTAGACCACTACCGCAAATAAAAAATGACAAGTAGCTTGGCTGTTGAGTAGAATAAGCAGAAAGTACACAATATGTCTCTCAGTGCTGAAACACTGTTCTTTTCTTTTATTATTCAGCTTTATACTGAAATTACAAGAGAAGCCAGAGGATGAAGTGCGTATATATCATGTCAGAGTGCGCTGTGAAAGTGGCTGAATGAAGATCAGTTCCTCCAGGCAGCAAAAGCTCTCCGAGGAGAATTCATTTATTCAGCATCGCTAAGAACCCACGCACAGCAGGTGAAAGCTATGCTCATTTCTGCTTCACCACGAGCTCACAAGTTCAATAAAAGACATTTCTCTTCTGAACAATTTAAAAAAGAAGAGATTCAAACTCGGCCTTTTAGGGTGAGCTATCCCTCCCTTCATGTGAATTTTGATTTATTTATCTTTATTTCATTAGTTGAGCACTAAGAAAGAGATTCAGAAACGTTTTCAAAACCGTACAAAAAGAGTCTCCGGAAAATACTCTGGAAATTAATTGTTCCAGTCCACAAGGTATTGATTTAAAAGCAGTAACTTTCAGGAGGAGCATTTTTCACTCTAGTTGAAATCTACACTTACATTTATATATTATAAGTGTTCCCCATGTCAATATAAGCCAAATAAACCAACCCCTATGTCTCCAACCCTTATGCTAATTTAAAGATTGGTGGCAATGGTAAACAGTCTGGTTGCTATAGAGGGATCAAACTACAATGTTCCTTGTGAATATGAGTAAATTAAAGATAGAGATAGTGCCAAATAGTTCCTATGATAAAGTCTGGTTGCTATGGATACCGGGCTTTCTGAAAAAAATATGTCATGGCTGTTTCAGGAGCACAATAAGGGGACACCTGAAAAAAATGGGCAGAAGAAAACCGTAACTACACAAACCCCACTGGCAACACACCAAACAGCTCTGAGACTTCTGCAGCACACTTATTTGGAGTGATCTGAATTTAACTTTTTGGCCACAACCATAAACTCTACATTTAGAGAAGAGTCAACATGAACGGAGCACCCTCCCCACAGTGAAGCACGGAGGAGGGTCACTGATGTTCTGGGGATGTGTGAGCTCCAAAGCCAAATGATGCTTGGTCAGAATCAATAGAAGATGAAGCAGCATGCTCTCAAAGGATCCTGGAAGAAAATGTGCATCATCAGCCGGAAGCTGCTCACGGGATGTTACTGAACATTCCAACACCACAACTATCCAAAACACAAGGCCATGCCCACAAGAGAAGGTTCTAGAGCGGATCTCAGTCTCCAGATCTCAGCATCACGTAAGAACTCAAATGTGTCGTTCATGCAACACACACCAAGAATTTACAAGAGCTGCAGAAGAATGTGCCGCTTTACCAACAGAGAAGATAAACAACCTCATCCACAACTACCTCAAGAGACCTCAGGGTAATTTCGAATGTTTCTTGTGTCAATATGATTTAAAACAACTAAACACAGTTTTTTGACAATAAACCCACACACTAACTATCAGGGAAATGTTTTTTTGTTATCATTCATATTTTCTGAAAACGTTACTTATTCATCATGCAGTAAAATCACGGAGGCTTATGAGTGGCCCCACAATGACCACTACCATCATCATCTCTAACACAATGACCACTACCATCATCATCTCTAACACAATGACCACTACCATCATCATCTCTAAAAGGAGCATGAAATAGTGGAGGTGATGCTTGTGATGCACTCCAATAAAACATTAAAACACTCATTTTTAAACCTTTCAACCATCCACATTCATGCTAATTATAAAAATCACCTCCTATATAGTCATAAATATTGCCCAAAGGGGCTCTCAGCCGTGACAAGGCACAACTCTACTTGATGGTAATACAAGAATAAAAAAGGGGCGTTGGTCTAAACCATGATTACAACACGTTTTATCAGTTGTCAAAATTAAATGTTACAATGGGTGAAACATACTAAATTGATTATATGAAAGCACACACAGAAAGTAAACAGAAGGAGCTCACCCTTTAGCCTCACAAAACGTTGGAGCGAGCAGTTATTTAGGGTCTACTCGGAGATGAAATCGTAGAAAATCTAACTTAGCATTCTGGGTTACACGTTCCCGAGCTGCACACAGTGAGCCAGCTCACTTCCAAGGTGGGCGGAGCTTAGCGGAAACTGAACACTCCCAGCTACAATGTTTACAAAAGGCAAAACAGCAGTGCTGATTGGATAACATGAAATGGCGTACTGATTTTGGAAGGCTCATTCAGAGCAGGCATTCCCTTCTAGCGCACACAGACACAGCATGCTTGATATTTGACAGCAGCGTTGACTCACGCAAAGCACAGACTCAGACGACACAGCGCGCTTAGCATTTACGAATGCGGCGTCGACTCACGCAAAGCACAGGTTCTGACGAGGAGCAATCCCACACCAACCTGTCGGTACCAGGGGCAGTCCTCAAGGGGCCGCTCAAATCGCTGCCCTCATGCCCTGAGGCCATCCATTGCTCCGTTGTTGAATTATCCGTTACAGATTCTTGGGGGCTCAACGGACTAGCATCATTAGTTGCCTCTACCCTTACCAGGTTTGGCTGACTACTGGGTAAGGGGGTTTCTGGTATTACCCTCACTAGATCAACTTCTTCCATCGAGTGGTCCCCTTCCTCCGACAAGGGCTCCTCCATTGAGCCCAAAGCCACCTTCAACGTATCTGTGGGGGCAGAACCAGAAATTTCTTAACAAATCGGGGTCTTAAGGGCAGATCTATGCACATTTCGCTCTTTACCCAAATCATCTACCGGTGCAATTAAATATACAACACCACCAGGGCCGGAAGCTCTTATGATTTGATCATGGATCTTATGGCGTCCTCTGAGGCCATACTCACGCAAGTAAACAAGTTGACCCTCCCCCAATTGTACCTCTTGGACCTTCAGGTCATGTCTGGCCTTGCGGCTCTGAGCAACCGCCCCCAAGCATCCTCGTGCCCTTTCATACGCCTCTTGAAGGGTGGCCTGATGTTCTTGAATCCAGTCATGCACCCGACCTTCCCTTACCTCCAGGTTTCTTCCCAACAGGAAGTCCACTGGAAGGCGAGGCTCCCGCCCAAACATTAAGAAATGTGGGGATTCGCCTGTGGATTGATGCGGGGTGCTATTATAATAATAGTCTAACACCTGCGGGAGACAATCTGCCCAATAAGTTTTACTTGTGACCGGTAAAGTCCTGAGCAGGTTATGCATCGTTCTATTAAACCGCTCACACTGCCCATTGCCTTCCGGATGATAAAGGGGTGGTGCGAGACATGTGAACATGGTATAGGTCACAGAGCTGAGAAATGAGGCGGGACTCAAAATTTCAGCCCTGGTCAGAGTGGATACGAATTGGAATACCGAACTTATAGAACAATTCCAACACCAACACACGAGCCTCCACACGTTGGTCCCGAGTGGGTATTGCAATGGTGTATTTAGTGAAGATGTCAGTAATGACTAAGACATTTTCAACCCCTTTCCGAGTGGGGTCCAAGACCGTAAAATCAAGAGCCACTACCTCATTTGGCTGAGATGCCAATAAATGGCCCAAGCAACTCGTCGACCCCACTTCAGTACCTTTTGCTGTTTGACAGCGTTCACATTCTCCACACCATTGGGCAAAGTTGACAGACATGCGCGGCCAATAATAACGGTTAATAAGATAATAATAAGAACACAGTTGTCTTTGATTAACTAGTTTCGGGAGGAGTTCTAAGGGCTTGCCATATGTGAAACATTTTCCCTACATAAACCTATTCAAGGGGTTCCAGATCACCCTTTTTCCTCGGGACCCATTGAATGAAGAACTTAGGCAGCTACAGATGATGAAAACGTGAGCAGGAGCTTAACAACAAATATCAAACTAAGAAAAATCCAGGCGTTAACATCTTTTCCCCATGTCCTTGTCATGTCTCCATTGGGATCAGTAGAGCCTTTTCTACAGACAGAGAGTGCATTTGTGACGCATACACAACAGGGTTTGGATTTCTTTACTGTTAAAATGGAGAGATTTAGGTACAATATAGTCAAAGAAAACTTGTGAACCTGTGTTTAATAGTTTAGACATTGATAAAATAAAAAAAAATAAATCTTAAATTGAAAACCTGCTCTGAAATCGTTTTATTTCATTTGGTTCTAAAGGAAATTTAGATTCAAGGTTTTGAGATCGTGATCATTTAAATGTCAACTTCTGTCAAAGGTCAAAGTCTTCACATACTGTTTGAGCAAAAAAGTCTGTTTGAATCTACTTTGGATATTTAATACATTTTAAGCAAATACTTTTGTGCTTTTACTCCGAGTGAAATTCTGAAGGGAATTTATTGTTATTGGAGTACTATTTTTCCTCGTGTATCTCTACTTTAAAACTCAAGTGCTTGGTTTGTGGACCTGGGAGGAGGGGAATCCTAATTCTTTAAGGAACTTTGCTGTGTTTTTGTGGCAGGGGAAACATAAATCACATGGTTTAAAGGAGACGTGCAGATGTAACTGTAAAAGCTTGCACAGAAGCTTTCTAAATGATTTCTCTTTGTGCTCTGTGGGGTCTCTCTTTATAGTCTCTGAATTGAAAATGGCCTTTAAGCAAAGGTTTTCTGTCAATGAGAATTAGGGTACATAGAGGAGGCACATAGAGGACCCCCATCATGAGGCATTCTCCTCAGATGAGAATGAGACTCCTACTGTTGATCCTCCTATTGACTCAACCATCAACAAACATGGAAAATTATAATGGTATTGCTCCCCACTTCAATGACAGGGTAGAATTAGTGCTGCTGACTTCATAAAAATGGTTTTGGGGCTACATTAAAGATATAAAATAAGCAATTCAGCTATTCATTACACCATCATTTAAAAATGTTATACTTGAAGTGACAAAAGGGGGGGTGGAGGGTCCATGGAGACCGCTGGAAAAACTTTGATGTGACTGATGTGCAGCCTATACTGGGTGGCTCATTTTGGCAGGAGTTTACACATAGTTTGAAATGAATTGGAAATAGAAATTGTTCACATATGTTATAAATAACAAAAACATATACCAATAAAAAGGTGTTCGTGCTGAATTGTACATTCGCACTATTGCATTGGGGGTGTATTTCAGAGTGTTGCTAAGTGCTCAACAAAGACATCCATTACGTGACACTAACCTTTTTGCAAAAATAAAATCATATTCTGGAGGTTTTGAATTGCTGTGGTAAACGTCTTTTGATACTGCTGCCCACATTCTTTTTTTTTTAAAGTGCCTGATTCCCACAAAACAAAAGGGGGTTGCATTTGTTGCTTCATTCTGAGGCTGCATTACTAGAGTAACAATTTACACTGACCTTAACAGAGTTTCCTCTCATGGCTTTTAGATTAAACCTGGAAATTTGATTATTGGTCATCACCTATCCCTCTAAGCACTTAGCATTTCCAAATAAGGGATAGAATTAAAAAATTCAGAATGTTCTTTCTCACATACACACCACAGAGCAAATAAACTTGTATAATATTCACTTTAAAAAGCAATAGCTCACACCTCAGTGTTTAATTTATCCCTTGGCTTTTGAAAATATTCTCCTTTTAGCTTTTTTTTTCCTTCTCCCTAGTAACAGCTCAGCAGACTGGAAGTAACTAGAAGCATCTAGAGAAGCCCAGTGGTGGTGTTTGTGTGTAAAAATGGGGCACTGCTGAGTAAGAACCAGGCTCCAAGGGCTTGTGCTGCTTGTGATTCACACACAGCACATGAATGGCAGAGGTGGAGAAATAAACTGGTCCAGGACTGGTGCAGTGGTGCAGTGTTCCTCATACCAGAGCCAGAGGCACAATCTGGGTCAAGATGGAGGAGCCAATTGTATGCGGCTAGAGGTCCTCTTAATGAAAGTTTGTGTATTTGGGATCATGGTGATCAGGTAAAGCCCTGGAGCTGCCCAAAAGTTCCTTTCTTGAGCAATATTTTTGCTAAATGTTTATCTCTACAAAACGTAAAGAGTTATTTTTTTGTGTGTGATTATGAAACATTATTTAATAAAATAAAGTTCATACACAACGTCCTTAACCAATGCTCCTGTAATATGAAAACATTTGGAAATCTTATGAAAGTAATGTACGTGATTTTCATTTCATGTTGCATCTTTGGTAGTTTTTAAATCTCTTTGCAGTTTCTCTACATTCCTTTCTCCACACTGGAACATAGATTACGCAAATGCCCAGTAAGTTATTTTACATAAAGCATGTTTGAGGGAGAGAGTAATAGTATTGTATCTGTGTGTCAGAAAACCATTCAGCTCAGAAAACTCATACTTCCTGCGTAAAGCTGCATAAATAATGTACTAATAATAGATAAAAAACCAACCACAAGTATAAACGCGTTAGAAAAACTTGCAGGATTTTTCTTTGATGATTGACGCCAGGTTTATCTCTATAACTAGAGCTCTACTTCTCCCCAGTTTTGAGCAAAACTAGTGTCCAATTGGACTTTGAAAAAAAAAAAACAGATGTGTTCTTTCAAACACTGGCTCACTCTTTGTTACCCATCATATTCAGAAAATCTCCTGATTGCAGGTGGAACAGATGTTTTATTGCTGATCAACCTGGAACAGAGCATCTCCATTTACGTTCAACGAATTCAGCTCTTTTGGAAGCTCTATATCTAACTGCAGCTTTCACTTAATGGTTTCCAGAGCTGTGTTTATAGTGAGTCAATACTGGGGAGGGTCAAAAGTTTTTTTCTGCATCGCAAGCTGTACTAAAAGCAGTTAAAAAGCTGTGAGTTCTTAAACAATGTTGCTTTATTGTTTACTCAGCTCTTATTCATCAAAAGTTCCAACAGTGCACGGACCCCATCAAAACCAGTATAAACTACATTTCAATCTTGTAACGATAAAACTACATTATGTCATGAAATACAATGTCAGAAGCTTATATTCTGAACAACTTTAACAGCTTAGCAAATCAATTTATTTGTCATCACTAACCGCAAACAGTGGTCCAGATTGTGTGGAAAATGGCAGTAATCGAAGAATTATTCGCTCATCCTCCCTATCTGTGAGATAAGGCAAAATTTCCTAAACTTTCAGGAAACAGCACACTACTGCGCTAGAATACCATCTGAAATATTGTCATAAAATATACTTGGCAATAAATATTAGAATTCGGAGTCGGATAGGGGGAGGGGTGTGGGTTTCGGGCTGCTGGTCAGGATATACGCAGGGCCGGGGTATGGCTGGGGGGTGGCTCCGCTGCACCTGGTGTGGAGATCCCTCCTTGTCCTCCTGTCCTGGTCCCCTGCCTGTGCAGGTGGCGGTGCTCATGGGATGGGCCTGCCGGAATTGGGCCGGCTCTGGGGTCCGGGCCCCTGGTTGTGCCATTCCATGCCGGGCGGACTGCCCCATCGTGTAGCTCTTGGCTATTTGTGGGGCCTGGTCACAGAAGACTAGAGATGACACTCTGTCCACTCCCCATCCATGCTCCCCATCCATGATCTATCATCTGTATTATAAATGGCCTCATTGAGTCAGCGGAGCGCCAGAAACCGAAGCCTCTGTGTCCTTCGAGGGAAGAAGGATCTCCTGTACCTCAGTGTGCGGCTCGGCAGAGCGTTGCAGTGCAAGCACTCACGCCTCACGAGGGCAATGCAGGCGTGTTTGAAGCCCAAACACTCCACACATCGCTTGTGACTGTCCTTCGACGAGATAAATCCGCCGCAGCCAGGAGTTTTGCTCATCGCCATGAAAAATGGACATGTATAGGACAAAACTGCAGATACTGACAGGCTCTAGCTGTGAATCAGAGGTGCCGTGATAAGATGGCGTAGCTATCTGGGCTAGCAGCAGCACAACAAGCGCAGCGGTAAGCAACTTTTGATATTTCAGCTTGTAAAGAGCGTCGAAATGCAAAGCAACCACCATTCGCTCCGAGGAAGAAGGCAGATTGAGTGTAGAGCTGCGCTCTGCTCTTAAAGAGCAGTTGATTGCTAATCAATGTGATTGCTAATCAACTTCACTCGCAAATCAATTTGCCGAAACGTTCGGCTCCACCCACTTTCAGGATGGCTCCACCCATAGTCGAGACCTCGACATTGTCTGCGTCTCGACTGAAAGGGAACTATGGATCTGATCAACTGGTCTCTGAATGCAATTGACACCATTTTCTTGACGAGGAGCGTGGGTTCGGGGGAACCCACTTGTCCTGCTGGAACTTAGACTGCTGGCTACACGATGGACTCCTGGGCGAAGTGGAGGATCGTGTGCCTGGCCGCCCTGTCCCTGGAGGATGTTGAAGACATTTACATAATTGGAGCTGTGATAACTAGGATTCTGCTGATTGGAATATGTGGAAATCTCGGCTATCGGCGATTATCAAAAGCGGTAACTGCTCAAAGCCCCACTAAGCTTACCAACTGTAATGGAATGTTGACTGGACTTAAAACTGTCGGGACTCATGTAATGGTCTGTGACCGCAAACTGGATTTCATTGTGGAAAGGCTGGCAGCAATACGACAGAAGCTGGATAATCTGGAGACCGGGGATGGACATAAAAATCTGTAGAAATTTACAGTTTTTTACCCAAATTAAGTTCAAGTTCAAGAGTATATTGTCAAATCTGCCACATGTACAGTGCATACATATAGAGAAATGAAATTGCGTCCCTCAGGGCCTAGTAAAAGTAAAAGAACAAATAATAAGAACTACAGACACAACAATGAGTAGTGCAATAGTGCAAGAAAATTAGTCATATAAAGTGGCTATAGTGTTCCTGGATTGAGATGATAAGTCCAGTACTCTCTAATGCTGGATGATTAAAGTAAAGTGACCGGTGCAGTGTCCGGTATGGTGGGGTAGGAGGGGTCAGAAGATGCTCTATGTTGAGGTCAGGTTCCAGAGGGATGTGAAGCTAGAAGGACAGAGGGGGGCAGAGACACAAATGAGTTTAGCTTCCGGATTGCCTGGTGGCAGAAGCTGTTCTTCAGTCTGCTGGTCCTGGCTTGAAGGCTGCACAGTCTTCTCCCTGATGGCAGTAGGCTGAAGAGGCTTTGTGTTGGGTGGGTGGGATCACTTGTAATTCTGAGGGCTGAGTGCTGAGTGCTGTAGATATCCTGGAGGGAGGGGAGGGCAACACCAACGATCTTCTCAGCTGATCTCACTATGCGTTGTAGGGACTTGCGGCAGGATGCATTGCAGTTTACATACCACACAGTGATGCAGCTGGTGAGGATGCTCTCGATGGTGCCCTTGTAGAAGGTGCACATAATGGGGGCCGGGGATCTAGCACTTCTCAGTTTCTGCAGAAAGTAGAGGCGCTGATGTGCCCAGGAGAGGTTTTCAGTGATGTGCACGCCCAGAAACTTGGTGCTTTTCACAACTGCCCAGTCGATGGTTAGAGGGGCGTGCTGAGTGTGTGCTCTCCTAAAATCCACAACAATCTCCGTCTTCTCCACGTTCAGTGAGAGATTGTTGTCACCACACCACCTGGCCAGGCGGCTCACTTCACTCCTATAGTTTGACTCATCTCTGTTGTTGAGACAGACAACAGTTGTGTCATCTGCGAACTTGATGAAGAGATTAGATTTGTGTGATAGTGTGCAATCGTGGGTCAGTAGCGTGAAGAGGAGGGGGCTCAGCACACATCCATGCGGGGCCCCCGGTGTTTAGTGTGATGGTGCTGGATGTGTTGCTGCCTACCCGCACTGCTTGAGGTCATCCGGTCAGAAAGTCCAGCAACCAGTTGCAGCCCACGATTGAGCCCTAACTTAGCCAGTTTTAAAGTGAGCTGTTGGGGAATGAGTGTATTAAATGCTGAGCTGAAGTCTATGAACAGCATCCTAACATAAGAGTCCTTTTTTCCAGATGAGTGAGGGTGGAGTGGAGAGCAGTGTTGATGGCATCATCGGTCGAGCGAATGGGCCGATATGCAAACTGAAAGGGGTCCAGGGAGTGGAGAAGTGCAGATTTAATGTGTTGCATGACTACTCGTTTAAAGCACTTCATAATGATGGGTGTGAGTGCAGGATGGAGATGTTTTCTTCGGAATAGGGATGATGGTGGTTGCTTTGAAGCATGTGGGAACAACTGCCTGGCTTAGCGAGCTGTTGAAGATGTCTGTGAGGACACCTGCGAGTTCCCCTGCACATTCTCTCAAAACACGCTCAGGGCAGTTGTCAGGCCCCGGAGCTTTGCGTGCGTTGATCCTGCTAAGGGATCTCCTCACTCTCTCCAGAGACAGCACTAACACCTGGTCGCCAGGAGGAGGTGGAGTGTCCTGTGCTGTTGTGGTGTTTTGTTCTTCAAAGCGAGCATAGAAGGCGTTTAGCTCTTTCAGCATGGAGATGGTGCTATCGAGGGTCTGTGGCTGGGGCTTGTAGTCCGTGATGGTTTGGATCCCCCGCCACAGGCTTCGAGTATCCCTGCTGTCACTAAAGCTAAGGTCTAGTCTCCTGGAGTACTTCCTCTTGGCTTCTCTGATTCCACAGGACAAGTTGGCTCTAGATGTTTTTAGGCCCTCCTCATCTCCGGCCTTAAAGGCAGCATTCCGAGCTTTCAGAAGTCTGTGAACTTCCCCTGTTAGCCACGGCTTTTGATTGGCCGGGACGGTGATGGTTTTTGTTACAGTTACATCATCGATGCACTTGCTGATACAAGCAGTAACAGTCTCGGAGTACTCCTGAAGGTCTGTGGTGTTATTGTACGTGTTGGTATACACTAAAAGTTCTATTTCTCCATGTCTTAAACTGGAGTTTGTGATTTCTTATAATGCTATGATTTAGTTTTACATAATCTACTTTCAGGTGGAAACCTGACATTCCTTTGACCATCTAAGAATTTTCACATTGTTGCAGTTCTTTTTTTGTTTTCTGTCTTCTCTTGCGTTCCAAAATGAGATTATTACATGACGAGAACTCTGCGCGATAGCTTGTTAGCTTGTCGAGCTGAATAGCGTGGTCCGGAATGCTGTCGTTGAGCCATGTCTCTGAAAACACAAAAACACAGCAGTCTCTCACGGTCTTCAGTGTCGAACATAGTAATTTAACATAGTCCAGTTTGTTTTCTAGGGAGCGTACGTTGGCCAGTATGATGGTAGGGATCGCTGGTTTGTGCGGGTTAGCCGCTAGCCTAGCCCGGATACCTCCGCGCTTCCCCCTCCTTTATTTCCACTTACACCGCTTGTGGCGCTACCATTGCGGGTGAGATGAAGCAATAGGGATCGGTGATGGTGTAGGCCTCCGGAGCAGACCCAGGTCCCACAGATCCTCAGCGAGTGTAGAGTTTAGCTCTAAAAGTGTTGTTTTAAAGATGCCAAGCAAATACTCACGGCTGTAAGTACAAAATCGTGAAGACTCACATGGTAAAACACACGAAAGCACCATTATGGGAGAGAGAGAAGCCGCAGTGTGTGCACGCGCCACCATACGACCAACTTCTCTGCCATCTGGCCTCCCTTACCTCCTCTGGCCTTGGAGGTCACGAAGAGGAGTCTAAGCTATCCTATTAAACTATTATATGGAATTCTGTGTTTGATAAACGTTAGAGATTCGTTTTTAGCAAATGGCTGATGATACGAATGTCAAAGCCATGATCACTTAGCGAACCTCTTATAACAAAAATGTGCTTAAATGCCGCATTCACCAACCCAATAGAGACATACTGCCAGAGGGCTGCTAAAAAACAGAACTTTCTTTCGTGTTCTCCGTTTTTAACTATGATATGATGTCCTGCTGTAAAGCTTTTTCATCGTGACCCTACCATGTCTGGAAACCGTGACGTAATTCAAGGATCGTGTACTGACAGGCTTCTTCTGAAAAACACTTGTGCACTGAATCAATCGATTCTAAATCTCCACCAATGCCAAGAGCAGAGTTGGTAAAGAATGACGAGGAAACTTTATAGATTAACAGAAAATAACTGTCCATCGCCCCTAGCCTGAGGGTCCTTACCAAATCAATGAGAACGATTGGGAACCTTGTCAACGAAGCTGACACCATATTTGCCAACTACATTTATGTGGGATTCAAACCCATGAGCTTGGCATTGCTAGTGCCATGTTCTACTGACTGAAATACAGGAATGCCAGAAACTGCTAAAGGACAGCCACATCTTAAGTTTGCCAAAGAACATCTGAATGGTTTAGAGAAGGACTGAGTAAAAGTGTTGTGGTTATAAGTGTCCAAAATCTGTTTTGGTATCTGGTATGAACACAAAAACAGCCATCTATCAAACAAGGTGATTGAAACATTGTGTTGAGGCAGAGGAGTGGACGGTGGGGTTTGCTGGGAACAAATGCAAATAAAGTGCTAGTTTAGCTCTGGTCTTTTATACGGGTGCGCTAATGAGTCGCAGTGATCCTCCTGAAACTTGTTACATGATTGACATTGGAAGCTGCCCATGTATGTACTGAAGCAGGGTTGGCGCTGAAACCCGCCAGGACTATGGCTCTCCAGGAACGATTTCCCCCGTCCTTGGCCTTGCTAGACTCTAAACCTTAGACCCATAGAAAATCTGTGGAGGGAGCTGAAGGTTAGAGTTCTATAGAACAGTCACATCAATCTCCTTGCTAAAATAACTCAAAATTAACATGAATTAAAATCCTGAGTAGGCTCTGTAGTGTTGTGTCAATTTCTTCAGTGTTTACTGGGATTTGAATGTAGACATTAGGAGCTCTATATATTATGTGATTGTATAGACAGACTTTTAAAAATTATTTCCAAGAAATGTTTGATTTGATTCAGTAAAACCACCAAATGTCAGGTTTATTAAAACCTTTTCATCGTAGTATTAGAACCCACACCACCTAGATCAATTATAGATAGCAGAAAATCTATCAGTTAAACTTAGATTTAAAGAGCTTTAAAGAGAACACTGATTAATTTGTGCCAGTGTTCGACCAGAAACATAGCGTCCTGCATGTGAGAAACATGAAACGCTTTTTCTAATTTAAACCCACAACGTGTTTATGTGTCGAGAATGTGAAAAACTGTGAATGTGAAAGCTGTGCATCTGGTAATCGGAGCTAAATTAAGACAAGCATCAGCCTACAAAAAAAAAACATCCACATGTTTCATTATTCTCAGCAGAAATCAGATTGGAGTGAAAGACAGCTTAGTGATGAACAGAGCAAGTAGACCGATGAGGAGTGTGTGTGGTGTTATAGATGGCAAGCTGGAGATCGGGCTGAGTTTAGCTGCATCCCGCCCCGTCCCGTCCTGACCCGCCCTGACCTTATACACTCTCTGCTAATGGAGTGAAGGCTGATCAGAGCTGCAGACCAACACTTCACGTTCACACACATTTCCCTTGTGTAGAGATGAAAATACACATCAGTGATCACCTGACCCCAGCTCCTGAAACTGGGTTGTTGGAGTTCTAAACATACACACACTCACTGTGATGGACTTAAAGAAACAAATATCATGGGAATGATATAAAAAATATTCAGACATATGCTGAAAGCTGTAGGGAAAAGTGATGCAGTTTGGTAGTAAAAATGTGAAAAACTGGAAATGTTAAGGCCAGCAGAGAAGGGTTCAGGCCCCGATGCCCCTGGTAACTGATTTAAGTTTCCTTTTATTATTTTCACTGAGGAGGAGCATCTTTGTGTTAGTTGAGATTGGCCCCTTCGACCGTTTCATAATGCTGATGGGCTCACAGGACTACAAAAATATCCCTTTTTATTCTCATTCTGAAACTTTCAGGTGTGTTTATTTTGGTGTCAGCTGATAGTTGTGTTTTATTCAGTTAACCTAACCGTATGTTTTTGGCATTGTGCAGGAAACCTGGAGGAAGCATTTGCAAGGACAGGGAGAACATGCAAACTCCTTCCAGGAAGGTCACCGGCGAGCCACGAACCAACAACCTGTTTAACATGACTTCATGCTGAGAATGAATGAAAGTTCTATTTCTCCATGTCTTAAACTGGAGTTTGTGATTTCTTATAATGCTATGATTTAGTTTTACATAATCTACTTTCAGGTGGAAACCTGACATTCCTTTGACCATCTAAGAAATTTCACATTGTTGCAGTTCTTTTTTTGTTTTCTGTCTTCTCTTGCGTTCCAAAATGAGATTATTACATCAGAGTGAAACTGTTAAGCAATTCTTCAAGTGAATCATATTTTACTTGAGTGGCTTCTTTCATTATTTTGAATTAGACCTGTTTGTCATCTTCTCTTATCTCTTCTTCTAGCAGTTTAATTTAAAATACAGGAGCATATTAGAATTTCATGAAAAAGATTATTAAACTTTAATAAGGCATTCCTTCATTTCACAAAGTCTGAAATAATTCAAAGGTTTATACTAATGAAAACCCCAAATTTGAATATTGCTGAGCATTGACACCTTACACAAGGAAGGCAAGGCAAATAAGGTCATTGCAAAAGAACGTTTAGGTTACCTTACGTAACCCCCATTCCCTCAAGGAGGGAACGCAGACGAATGTCGAGTTCTTCGACTAGGGGACTTACCAAACCTGGGAGGTGGTACCGAATATATAACGGGCAAATTGATTGATTTGCGAGTGTAGATGATTAGCAATCAGCCGCTCTATAAGTGGGGCACTCTGCTCTACTCCTTGAGGGAACGGGGGTTACGTAAGGTAACCTAGACGTTCCCTTACAGTCGAGAACGCAGATGAATGTCGAGTTCTTCAACTAGGGGACCTCTATAAAGGGCCATGCCTCAAGTCCATCCAGTCAGGCTGACACTAAGCTGTGAAGGTTAGATCTAGCCAGACCCCGACTGGGTGTATCTCCTTCTGCCCCTTAGCCCGGAATAAATCTATTGCAGGGAAGTTGCAGGTGCTGTCACAGCAGGGCGACCAGAAGGAGTGCACCTTGATGTGGAACAAGGTGCACGGAGACCGCATCGAGACCTAAATAGGGCTTCCCGCGAGTACATGTCTCCCCCGGCCAATTGGAGGGGGAAAGACGAAGGTCATCATTCTGCATAACAAGGGGGAGGGAAGAACGGAAACGGGGTAATACAAAACAACCTGAAAAGGGGTTTGTATAAAATACACAGAATGGGCCACCCAGAGGGGGGGGGGGGTCCCGAAGTCCGGACCCGAGTTCTGTAGGAATCAGGCCAACGACAGAACCTTACTACCAGAACCTAGCAGAGCTGACTGCTCCACTCAGTCAGATGCCGCGTGGGGGGAGGATAGAGTTCACCGAGCCACCGTAAGGGAGCCGTGAAAGAAGGATTCACCGAGCCACCAAGAGGGAGCCGTGAAGAAAAATAGTCTGCAGGCACAGCACATCCATAACCCGGTTTCTGGCAGGCCAGAAACCACATCAGCGCCCTCATCAGATGTTGGAGTCGGGAATGAGGGAAAGGATGTTCGACAGACCCATGGGAATGTGCGTCCATGGGTCATCCCCCACTGTGCCAGCAGGTTAACTGGCACCACTCAGCACCGCAGAAGGCACAGCGCCTACATCAAGGCAGTAGTGCCTGATAAAGGTTTGGGGTGTCGACCAGCCCGCAGCTCTACAAATGTTGGCGAGTGAGACCCCCTAGGCTAAAGCCCACGAGGCGGCAACGCCACGGGTGGAGTGCGCCCTCAGCTTCTTTAAAGGGCAGGGTACATCACTTGCCTGGTAAGCAAGCTGGATAGCCTCCACAATCCAACACACTAACAGCTGCTTGGACACAGCGTACCCCTTACGCTGGCCCGCAAAACAAATTAAGAGCTGCTGGGAGATACAAAACTCCCGGGTTCTGTCCAGATAGAGCAAAAGGGCGCAGACTGGACAGAGAGTACCCTGGGCTGGGTCTGCCTCCTCCCGTCTGGTTGCGAAAGGGGACAGATGGGACCTTGGGGATGAATCCGGGCCTGAGCCTGATTAACACCAGAGAGTCCTCAGGGCCGAATTCCAGGCAGGATTCGTCGGCGGACAGAGCCTGGAGATCTCCAACCCTCTTGATGGACGCTAAGGCCAACAGAAGAGCCGTCTTCAGAAGCGGGCGAAAGCACCGCAACGCCAGGATCACTGCAGCTAGCTCGAGACGGTTGATGTGCCAACGAGATTGGTGTCGGGTCCAGGAACCGGACTCTCGATGGGAACCGCACACGGCGCCCCAGCCTGTCAGGGAGCCGTCTGTGGTGACTACCACGCGGTGAGGAATCCCGCCCATGCGGAATGTCACACGCCTCCAGGCCTTGAGGGACGAGAGACAGCACGGTGTCACTGACAACCGAAACCATCCTCTGCGCCATGCCCAACTCGGAACCCATGAACGAAGCCAGTGCTGGAGCGGTCGCATATGCAGGAGCCCGAGTGGAATGACCGGGGCTGCGGCTGCCATA
>SRMA01027257.1:100793-170131 GCA_007224835.1 Danionella cerebrum | reverse complement strand
CGAAGGTGGAAGAAGATAATCGCTGCTGCATAGACCTTAAGGGTCGAAGGGGACAGCCCCCGATCGAACCCATTCGGGAGAAAGGTCAGCACGACTCTGATAGGACATGTCCTAGGGTCTTCTCGTTGGGAAGAACACCAATCGACGAACCGACCCCACTTCCCCGCGTAGCACACTGGGGGATATGCCATACATGGAGGGCCCATAAATCCGGTCGCGGGTGCCTGAACCCCCCCCCCCTGAGTAAGGAGATCCGGTCTCAGGGGGAACGGCCAGGTAGGGACTGTCACAAGCCACGAGAGTTCTCCGAACCATGCTCTGTTGGGCCACATGGGCGCAACAAGAAGCAGCTCGTGCTTGTCCTCCCCGACCTTGCACAGAACCTGTGCCAGTAGGCTCACTGGGGGAAACGCGTACAGGCGTTTCTTCCTGGGCCAGCTGTGTGCCAGAGCGTCTGTCCCGAGAGGAGCCAGGAACAGGGAAAAAGAGCTGGCAATGGGCGTTCTCTTGGGAGGCAAACAGATCTATGTGTGCCTCCCCGAACTTGTCCCAGATCTGCTGGACAGTCAGGGGGTGGAGACGCCATTTCCCTGCGACGTGTCTGAACCTTGACAGCGAGTCCACGATCTTGTTCAGAGCGCTGGGGATATGAACGGCCTTGAGCGAGAACAGTCTACTCTGACTCCACAGGAGCAGTCGTTGGGCGAGGTAGTGCAGGTGGCGGGAGCGTACGCCCCCTTGGGAGTTGATGTACGCAACCACTGTCGTGCTGTCCATCCAGACAAGCACGTGATGCCGCAGCAGAAGCGGGCGAAAGCACCGCAATGCCAGGATCACTGCAGTTAGCTCGAGACGGTTGATGTGCCAACGAGATTGGTGTCGGGTCCAGGAACCGGACTCTCGATGGGAACCGCACACGGCGCCCCAGCCTGTCAGGGAGCCGTCTGTGGTGACTACCACGCGGTGAGGAATCCCGCCCATGCGGAATGTCACACGCCTCCAGGCCTTGAGGGACGAGAGACAGCACGGTGTCACTGACAACCGAAACCATCCTCTGCGCCATGCCCAACTCGGAACCCATGAACGAAGCCAGTGCTGGAGCGGTCGCATATGCAGGAGCCCGAGTGGAATGACCGGGGCTGCGGCTGCCATATGCCCCAGGAGCCTCTGAAAAACTTTCAGTGGGACTGTCCATCGTTGTGACACCGCTGCGAGAGCGGACAGCAAGGCCCGGGCGCGGACTGCCGTCAGGTGCACCCTCATATTCACGGAATCCAACTCCAAACCGAGAAAAGTAGCTTTTTGCACCGGAGTGAGCTGGCTCTTTTCTCGGTTGACCTGTAACCCCAGGCGCGTTATGTGCGCCAGGACCGTATCCCTCTGGTGGATCAACTGGTCTCTGGACTCGGCTATTAACAGCCAGTCGTCCAGGTAATCCAGGATCCGGAAGCCTGCCCGGCGTAGCGGGGCGAGAGCGGCCCGGACGACCTTCGTGAAGGGCAGGACCCTGTACTGGTAGGCCTGGCCCTTGAAACAAAACCTTAGGTAGGGTCTGTGACGACGCATCACGGCCACCTGGAAGTACGCGTCCTTCAGGTCTATATTAGCAAACCAATCCCTAGGACGAACACACGGCAGCATGCTGTGGATCGTCAGCATCTTGAAGCGGAGCTTGGCCAGGCCCCGATTCAGACGCCTCAGATCCAGGATTGGTCGTTACCTGCCTGACCCTTTTGGGTACCAGAAAGTAAGGGCTGTACAACCCTCTCTGCATCGGCTGGAGGGACCGGCTCGACTGCTCCTTTGGTCAAAGGGGCGTTGATCTCCTCTCGCAGGAGTGAGGCGCCTGTCCGTGGGACAGGGGTCTCTAACACCTCGAAACCTGGGGGGTTTCACGAACTGAATCGTGTAACCCAGCCGGATTGTCCGGAGGACCCAGCGACTGACCCTGGGAAGCTTCCGCCAGTCTCCCAGGTACGCAGTCAGGGGTCCTACGTCGGACGTGCCGATGAAGGCGGAGCCGCACGGATACAGGCTTGGAGGCGGAATCACCAGGGCAGGGCCCTGGGTGCTGGTGGGTGGCTCTGAGGGGGCTTCTGCCGCCATGTCCACCGACCGGGCCAACGGTACTCGCGCCGGGGTCGGGGTCTTCGTCAAAGTATGAGGAAGAGGTACCCCCGACAGTGGGCGGTGAGACCGTTATTCTCGGGAGAAATGCTAGATCTTTCTTGACACAAGGGGTGCTGCCGTCCCGGAGGACAGCAGCGAGGTCGTGGTGGCCTCCCCCCCTCCAGGGGGAGTCGGGTCGATGATAAGAGGCCATCTGCTTGAGCATCGCTTGATTCACCCGCAGATCAGACGGAACGCACGCCTGATGCGTAGGGATGACGCGAGGGATCGCCTGACGTCACTAGCCCCGCGCCGTCAGCTAAGGCCTCGGAGGAACTCCCGATTTGTAGGAGCATCAGAAACCAAGGCTTCAGTGTCCTCTTCCTCGAGAAGGACCTCCTGTACCTCAGTGTGCGGCAAGGCAGAGCATTGCATTGCAAACACTCGTATTCTTGCTTCACGAGAGCAACGCGGGTGTGTTTGAGCCCAAACACTCCGCGCATTTCTCGTGACCGCCTTCCGACGAGACCCATCTCAGCCAGGAGTATTACAGATTTTGCCCATCGCCGTGAAAAAGGGACGATTCAGAACAAAACTGACAGACTGACAGGCTCAAGCTGTGAATCAAAGGTGCCGCGGTTTGGTTAGCCGGCTATCTGGGCTAGCACGAGCTTCACCGTACGCAGAGGTAAGCAACCTATGATATTTCGGCTGAGTATAGCGTCGAAAATCAGAGGATGGCACCACCATTCGCTCCAAGGAAGAAAGCAGAATGAGTGTAGAGCAAGCGCCCCTCTTATAGAGCGGCTGATTGCTAATCATCTACACTCGCAAATCAATCAATTTGCCCGTTATATATTCGGTACCACCTCCCAGGTTCGGTAAGTCCCCTAGTCGAAGAACTCGACATTCGTCTGCGTTCTTGACTGTAAGGGAACTGCTGTTCCCAGAGCTCTGTGTCCAATAATAGAGGCAGAGGCAAAGAAAAGATATGGCAGAAAAAAATGTACATGCGATAGAGAGGAAAAGATTGCCGCCTGGAAAAGATTGTGAAACCCATTCAAAAATGTGGGGTGCTTCAAGAGCCACCACGCACAGGTGTGTGCAAGACATAGGTTTCAGCTGTCGCATCCTTTGTGTCAAGTCACTCTGCAACCAGAGACAGTGGCAGTAGCATCTCACCTGGGCTGAAGAAAAAAAGACGGACAGCTGCTGAGGGCTCTGAGGGTTATGTTTTCGGGATTAGCAAATATTGCAAATCAAGGCCCCAGAGACTGGAGAAAGAGAGGAGAGGGGAAAATCCACGTTGCTAGAGGTGCAGCATAACGTTTTCACAGTCAGTGA
Organism: Danionella cerebrum; assembly: GCA_007224835.1. Lineage (NCBI taxonomy): Eukaryota > Metazoa > Chordata > Actinopteri > Cypriniformes > Danionidae > Danionella > Danionella cerebrum. The sequence continues at coordinate 166,678 of SRMA01027257.1, read as the reverse complement.
TGGTTTGGGGTGACATGTCATCTGCTGGTGTTGGTCCACTGTATTTTCTGAAGTTCAATGTCAATGGCACCATTAGCCAGGTTGTTTTAGAGCACTTTATGCTTCATGCAATATGAATAAACCCGGCATATTTTTGAATGCACTACAGAGAAAAGTGCAAAATGACAAAAGCAAAAATAGAACCTGTTGTTCCCTTATCGGGGTCACAGGGGTCTGCTAGTGTGCTATCTCCTGCTCACTGAGAACACCCTGGACATGTCGCCAGTCCATCGCAGGGAAACACAGCCACACTCTCACACCCAAGGGGATTTTGGATTTTTCAATTAACCTAGCCGCATGTTTTTGGGACTTTGGGTTAAAACTAGAGGAAACTCATGCAGGCATCCTCCTTTCAGGAAGGTCACCGGCGAGCCTCGAACTCGCAACCTTCTAACTAGAAGGCCACAGTGGCCTATTAATGCATATCTTCTGGATTAAAAAAAGAAATACTTGGATCCTCTGACTGTATATTGAGGAAGGGGAGTTCACATGTGCTGACGCCCTGTTGTGAGTTTCAACAGAATATGAGTTTATGTGTCCTCTCTTTACACAAACAGCAAGTCTATGCTCATGGTTCATGGTAATTCAGTGGGTTTTTTGGCTTTTTTTTTCAACCAAATGAGGTTGGAACCAAAGTTTACCAAAGAGTTGAGTACTGTACACGTGTGAACATTTGAAATTCTACTGATCCATACAGATGCTCAAGGAATTGTTTCAATATTCAAATGAATTTGTTAACTGTTTATTAGCAGGATGACATTCCATAAAAGTTGAGCTCTAAAATTAAGCATTTGGGTAGTGACCCTCAGATGAAATAGATTCAGGAGCATGGAATTTCAAAACTGGGTTCTCTGGTGATCAGACAAGGAATCTGAGCCAAATGCATCATGAAGTCAATGAAGCACACTGCTGGAAAAACAGGGATTTATTTCAAACACACACCTTACTATTCCCAAGCCCACTGACAGCTGGACTCTCACAGCAATTCGTCATGTTTTCTCACATATGAAGATTAAAGGAACATTTGCTGAATCTGCAGTCTGGGATTATTGAGCTGTAATCGGGACAGGTGCAGCTTTTTAAAAATCACCTTTTTATCAAATTGCTAAAATGCTCACACAACAGCTAGAACAACAAAAGTAACTTTTCTCCAGATTTATCTGCTTTGTGGCCAAAGAACGTCCACGACAGAGACTCATGGCGGATGAGCAACTAGTGGAATGGGCTTCCAAGGGGTCAATCAACTCTTTCTACTGATCGGTTCAAGGCGCCTGGGATGTGTGTTCAGTGAAGTAAGAGTGAGCACGAATAGGCTGAACGCACCCTACATTAATGTACGCTACCACCAATGTCCAGGTACCATTGACGACCGCATGCAGTGCCCCAACCTGATCGAGAAGCGTCTGTGGTTACCACTACACGCTTTGGGGAGTTCCTGAGAGGGTGAGGAACCCGGCAGGCCTCCATGTATCTAGGATGAAGAGGCAATGTGGGGTGAACCGGATGTGTAGGTGATCATCTGAAATGATCTTATATGGGACCACGGGTGACAGAAGCCATATGCCCCAGGAGCCTCTGAAATTCTTCAGAGCCACCACTCATCTCTTGCACACTGCCTGAAGGGGAGTCCTTCAGGCATATAGTGGTGAACCAATCGTGAGGAAGGACACACCTGATGATGTCAGAGACCTTGATCATCCTGACCAAGTACTTGGCCAGGGTTCTCACATCTAGGATTGGTCGCAAACCACCAGTCTTTTGGGAGCCAGGAAGTAGGGGCTTTTCCATATCGGCTGGAGGAGCCGTCACACCTTTGGTTGGGAGGGTGATGATCTCCTTTCAGAAAAATTGGATCATTTGAAACTAAAATTGAGAGCGATCAGGACAGTCACGTGACAGTGAGGAGCAAGCTGCACATTTGTAGAAGTGATGAACAGAGGAGGTGGGCAGCATCAGAGCTACCGCCAGACATAACGAATAGCATGGATATCATTGCCCCAATCGAATCTTCTTTTTACGGCAATAATGAACATTGATTAAGGATAAACCATCTCGAGTTATGAGAATCTTCTTGTCAGATACACAATTCTTTAATTTTCTTCTCAATTTGGTGATGATGATGAACATGAATCACCTCTTTCATTTAGGGAAATCTCGTTCTGAATAAAGATAAGCTCAACACGTACTGGAACTAGTTACTTTATTGTATTTTCATACATTAATTTCGAATGCTTGTTGTGGGGGTAGACAGTGACTGGCCGCATCGTGTTTTTCCTTCAGCTACAAGAGAACTCTGAGTCGAATCGAAATAAAGGATTGAATAACAAGCTTCCTGTACCTCCACACGCTCTCTGCTGGAGGAATATGTGATGGTGTAAATAGCAGCTGCTTAGGTTCTCTGAGCCATGCAAATACACACCCCCTCACATACTCCACGGCAGCCACAAGATGCTGATTTCAAAGCTTTAATGATATTAATCTTTCACCGGCAAAGCAAGATTCCATCTGTAAGCTCTTTTCCTCGAGTGATGTCGTGAGAGACTGCAAGGTTTATCAGAAGGGTGGCAAGAGATTGTGCTGACCTACATACACCACGAGCATACACTGTGGCACATGGCTCCGAATACTACACATGCCCTACACACATCTAGAGGCGGCGTCCGATTCATACATGTTGTCAGGGAAGAACGGCGAGACATGCATGGAAACACTCGACACAATGTGCTTCCTCGGAGTAAGGAAACTGTCTCAGGATCAGAATGTCTATGGAGACTCTAAGACTACTGGTATATAACTCTATCTTCAAAAACAGTCGAGCTCCTCACTATGATTGGCCAGGCTTTGCATGTTCACATATTCCTCTGCTTCAATCAAACCCTTTCATTCTCGCTTGTTTAGAGCATCTAGTGAATTACAAACCTTTTGAGAAGGTGGGGCAGGTTAGAAGAGTTCAAAATACAACTATATTATGCAGAATCTCAGTAGAGATAGATGCAGTAAGTGTTTTTGATTGCTCTACAATGAAGAGCAAAATGTCTCTTAGTCGGATTTTGGCAAAAGTGGGATATAATGTTTAAATGACTATTTATTAAACAATAAAGTTAATTCGTCCATTTATTCATTTTAATGTCCGCTTATTCCCTTTCGGGGTCACGGGGCTCTGCCAGTGCCTTTCTCCTGCGCACAATGGGCAAGAAGAGAGGGTACACCCTGGACAGGTCGCCAGTCCTTCGCAGCACAATAAAGTTGATAAATGCACAGATAAGCTCAGTAGTGTTTTCTGAAGGAATCGAATGGAGGGAGCAGATGTCTCTCTGATGCTTAATTTGGCAAAAGGAGAGACAAGTTATTTAAAATAAACTGGTTGTATTCTTGACTATGAAGAATTAATAATTGAAAATATATAAATTAATGGTTGAGAAGACAGTTTAACTTTTCACCTGCTCTTCCCAGTTTACCTCAGAGGAACCTAGATGGGTTGAATTCCTCTCAACATTACACCCTCATCCAAATGTTTAAAGGACATTACAGCACTCCTCTTTACAGTTGAGCCGAGCCGCTAGACTCTGGACAGAGCACGGAGACATCTGGAATATTTACAGGTGGCAGTACCATATTTACAGGTGACAGGGTACCCCTGTCTGACCACCTTCTCCTGTGGGACAGACATACCAAGGTAATGTGGATGGAGTGTGGAGGAGAATGCCCCCCACCCCCCACCCCCGCCACTCAGAGCAATTCAACAGCAGACATAAGGGAGAGCGGAGTGTTTTTACAGGATTTTCATCTTTACAGACACTCCTTTATACCAACACACTGTGGGGAGTGGCATGTTGCTTTGGAGTTGGAAGCCTTTTGTATGGAGCACAGGGTAGGCCCGTGTCCCTAGTTGAATCTGCACCCGTATCCAAAAACTTTTTTTGGTTGGATCGGAGGAGTAAATACCCTTAACTCGACCTCCGACCGTCCCTAGTTTCAATCCCGTACCTATCTGGGCTTTGGAACCTATGAAAGCACCTGGCCCTGCTTTGGCTGCCCATAGTCATTCCTGCCTCATTCCCATCCTCACACATGCCATATTAGAATCCGGACCCCATCCCCCAAACCTTATCTAAATTTTCTTTAACCCAATGCAGGTTTTTTTTAATCCTGACCCCATCCCCGACCCCAACCATCATGCTACATTAACCGCATGTTTTATTTATATAGATATAATATTGTTATATTGCTAGATAACATTGTTCCGAAGAACATAAGGGAGGCATCTAGCAATATCAATAGAATATGAAAAATGCTGGACCACTTCCTCTTTGGGCTTGACTGATAAAGCTTGTTTTCAAGTATTATATACACATAATATAGTTATGATTGTCTATAGATTATGCTGCATCATTATATAGAAATAAACATATTTTAAATCATGTTGCACTGAATACATTGTCTGATGTATTTGTCACTTCGTGCATTATCTGAAGTGAAATAGACAAACGACACAAGCGCCACACGTGGGAATTAATGAACAGTGTGTCCTCAGATCAGATTTAAACACTGAAGCTGTACTGACAGCTTAAAATAGCTGCAGTGGGTAGGTATCTCATTTCGTCTTTGTGGAACTCTATTCGATTGATGATAGTGTTGAATGTTTTGTTAAAACTCTTACAATAAGAGCTATTAGTCAATCACCATAGATTTTAAAAGTTCATATCTGTTAATATAGCGAGAGATTTCGTAAAGTTAACATACACTGCTTCCTTATTACAAATACAAATTAGAAATGTTTGATTAACCCGACTACGATGGACTGGCGACCTGCCCCACCCCGCAAGGTTGTAAAATGAACGAATAAACGATTAACCCACTTTTCATCCTTGCATATTTACAAGTCATGCATCTCATTAACTCTTGCATTCTATGGAATTCAACCCCCACCTTCCTGTTGCTATAGCGCCCAATGCTTTGAGATGATTAGAATAATCACTACATAGTGTGGTAAAAATAAAAGGATTGTGTTGTGACAGTTACAGTAATACATATAATGACTCACGGCAGATTTAATCAGGCTGCCCACCTCTAATAGCAACGAGGAAGCAGAGCAGAGGCGTGTGCGAGAGAATACAAGAAAGAAGAATACTCTCTCTCTCTCTCTCTCTCTCTCTCTCTCTGTCAAAGCAAGCGGATCCAGGGTTTGAGGAAAAAGCTCAAAACAAAGCTATGCCTAATATAAGACTGTCGTCATGGTGCGGTTTCCATGGTAACGACTGTCAGCATGGCACAAGGGGCTTGTGCCATGACTGACAGCTGTGACAGTGATGTAGTGCAAAGCCCTCACTGCAAAACTCAGTGTTAGTCGCAGTTGATGTTCGAGAGCACCTCTGAGGGGGAGCAGTGCGGGTAGGCATCGCCGTGGAAACGTGTGCACGGCATGGAGGGTGAAAGTGAAATTCACTAGTACAACTACTTAAAATAAAAGGTTTGAAATGTGTCGTGGAACAAGGGGAGGTTGAGGACGAAGAATAGAGTCAAACTGAAAGCTGCCTGCAATGTAATATGTCCTCAATATGAGGTAAATACACTCTCTTTGACTCAAGGAAAAGTGGGCCAAGCAATAACAAAAACATGGGATTTGTTCACTATGGAAATGGCGAAACAAAGGTTAGTGTTCAACCAAAGGTAATAATCGAGAAAAGAGCAATAGCTTCTCTTCAATGGGAAGGACAAGAGCATGGAAACAATATACAAACCAGGAAGCTGACTGGAACTAGAGTCTTCAGGAGATGGCCACTGGACTAGGTGAGTCGACGTGATCGCTAGGAGGTACTTGATTCAGCTCAGGGGAGTTGAACCTTCTTGTAGGTTGTTTCTTCAGATTCATGAGATACCAGAAGGAGTCTGTGCCTTGGGACAGAGGAGAGGTGAGAACTTATAAAGGCAGGGTGAGTGGAGTGAGGGGGATTCGGAGTGGGAACGAGTGAATGAGGAGAGTGGCGCAGTGGATTACGTCAGTTTGCAGAGGTGCAGGAATCTCTCAAATTAAGAGTTCAGACTATTGATTATAGCCCCAAAGTTGGGGAAGATGTGCAAATGCAGAGACAGCAATATCAACAATGGCTTCATTTCAAAATGTGCTTCTTCATGTCTATTTCCAAGAAGAAAAAAGCTTGCGCGCTATTTTCCATCATTACCCCTCTTCAGTCTTCAGTTCAGTTTCAAATACCTTTCGCTTTTGGCAGTCATCTAAGTCTTAGTCTTCTTAGTGATTAATGATTTTAGTTTTAGTCACATGTTTCAGTCAATGTAAATTAATATTTAGTTGATTAAAAATTGTCTTTTAATACATTCAATTAACTCCAATTGCATATTACATTTATTTAATGAATTAATGCTCCGTTTCTCATTTTGACTTTGTCGATAGGCTTTTCATTAAAAAAAAAAAAACATAAGAACTGCAAAGAACAGTCACGGGATCAGCTCCTCTCTACCTTCACAAGCTCCTGCAGTACGTCACCAGAAGCTTACTTTCAGAAAATTCTAAATCTTTGATTCCAAGAGAGGCAGCAAATCCCCTCACTAGAACTTTCTCATGCACTGTTCCTCGCTGGTGGAATTCTCTCTCAGTTTACGTTTGAAGACTCTCTCAACCAACACCATGCCATAGAAAAGGGGCATGATGCTATGATGGAAATCTGAGGGCTATAAAAAGGGGTAAATGAGTGATGAAAAGAGATGAAATACTGCTTTCAGAAGGCAAAACAAAACACTGTGTGTGCTTCTCAGAGCATTACAAACGCAACCTTTCAAAAGCCACTTGAAATTCACCTTCACATTTCCAGTGAAAAAAGAACAGCATGTGGGTTTGCGGTGGCTTGACAGAAGAGTAACTAATAACAGCGTTTTCCGTCTTGCAAAAACAGCAGAACTGAAGCAGATGCCCATCCATATGGCTCAGACTGATAACCATAGCACTCTGCACTTGAAAAAAAATCAATAGCTCAACAGAAGCCCGAGACCACCACACACCGCACACGTTTTGGTGAGAGGAGGCAGATAGTGACTGAAGAACCCATCTTTAAAAGCCTACGAAAGGTGCTCATTTTTGGCATGGACTCACTCAATGAAGTGAAATATAACGAGAAGAGAAAACGAGATGGCACTCGTCATATCTGGAGGCATCAGAACCTGAGTGTGGGGGCGATGCCATGGAGAGAGCTGGCAACACAAGCAACGCCCACAGCCAGAATAGATGATAGAGATCATGTTCAAACAATGTTTTACAGAATCATCGCCAACGAGGTTGAACTGTGGGTAAACTGGTTCCTTCCCACAGTCTAAACACACAGAGACTCTAAATTCCCCCCGGACAGAATGTGACTGTGAAGGGTGAAACGGTGAACGGCGGCCCGGCCTTTTGCCAAATGTAAGCTGCATATTGGGTAGATGTGTCGCAATTGGATTATAGATGCATCAATAGTTGACATCTGCGGAGCCTGAGAATGTAAAAGACCAATCAGAATTCTGAATATGAAACCCAATGCATTATTAAACTAAACTGCTGCATGCATTTCATCTACTGTTTGATTATATTCCAATACACTTCAAAGCTATGAATATATGAACAAAACATTTAGAGCTCCTCCACGAAACAGCAAGAGCATGATGGATCACATGACCAGAAGCAGAGCTGTAAGGAGCTTTTGAATGCAAAAACATGACTTGAAAAGCAGGCTGACGGAGAAGCAAAAGTTTTAAAAAATAATTCTATTTGCACCAGAAGTCTGGAACAAAAATGAAAAACAGATATGCAGATGTCCAGCTACTAAAGTCCACCTTAATTCTTTGTGTTGGGGCCCATACCTCTCATTGCTGATACTTAACAATGTTAAAAAAGTTATATTGACAATTATGGTAATTCTCAGTTTAAGCATCACAACTGATTATACAAGGATGAAAGATGTCTATTATGTGGAACAGTATGAGCTAATTTTGTCTAGTTCAGTTTGCAGGGCAAGATATTTTTATCACTTATAAAAATAGCTTTTTACAGATATTTTTTTGACTGCTGTAATGTGTTGTGTTTTTGAAAGACTAAAATGTATGTTGTGAAGGGGGTTGGTGTTGAAACTACAATCATACAATCATAAAAATCATTGTGGTATGTAGGGGTGGGCGATATCTCGATATTTAAAATATATCGAGATATTTTTTAAACTCGATATGAATTCTGGCATATCGTATATATCGATATAATGTCTTATTTTTAATTTTCGCCACTTTGCTTGTGTGCCTTCTCTGTGCTGCGCTCGTCCGCGCCTCCTTGCTTTTGTTTCCCCTCCCCTTGCCTGTCGTCTCATTCAACATGGCGGCGCCCGCAACTAGCCCGGAGGCTACTTGTTGCAAAAAAAGAACAGCTGGCTCCATTATATGGAAATACTTCGGTTTTAAGTCGTCAGACGAACAACAGACAGATGTCTACTGCCGTGAATGCCGTGAAAGTTTCTGCCAACCAAAGCGCAACTAATCTCCACAATTCTATAAGTGTAGAATATGAAAGACAGAGCACAAGGTTTTGTAGCGTCACAGAGTTCATGGCATTTCGCAAAGCGGTGGACATGGCACCCATATCCGTCGTTGAACAACGTGGCTTTAAACGTATGCTAAAAACACTTGATCCCAGTCAGATACAGTTTACCGAGTCGGCATTACTTTTCGAGACAGGAACTCCCGCGACTGTACACTACAGAGAGAGCGCGGCTTGCTGCTGAATTGGAAAAGGTTACTTACAACAGAGGTCCTGCAAAGATGAGCTTGAGTTTAGTTGTTTTATTTTTGAATGAAAAGAAGGCAATGTGTATTATTTTACAAAATAAATTATTATTTATGTTATCAGGGATTTTGTTTATATCCTAAATGTTACAGGAGCACTTTGTCCCTATTCACTGCCTGTTTTTTAGATGTTTTATTTTAGAATGAAAAGGCAATATGTATTTCTTTGATTGTTTTATAATATGTATACAAGGATTTCTGAAAGAAAATTTGCAGAAGCACCTCTGAGCGTCAATAAAAAACGACTTTTAAATTTGTAATATTTGTTTTTGCAGTAGTTTTTTTTTTTTTTTTTGGGGGGGGGGGGGTTAAATCCTGTTGATATCGAGATATATCGTATATCGAGATATAGCAAAATATATCGAGATATATTTTTTGCTTCATATCGCCCAGCCCTAGTGGTATGTCTAATAATGTTAAATGTGCATACAATACTTTTTCTGTGAATACAATACTTTTGAAACTGCAGGTGAATTTTGAGGGTAATGAGCTAGTTTTACACACGTCACAGTAACGGCTGTGCTTGAACTCCAAAACAGGAGCAGCTTGCCACTGAAAAGGGTTTTTATTGAATGCAAACAAACAATTGTAAACATCAGCCTTCCCTGGCAGAGGAAAACCTCAAAAAGTCACTAGAATCAAAGCAAATATAAGATCTCTGCTACGAGATAATGTGAGTGTGAACATGACTTTACCTATGGGAAGAGACAGCAGGTGATGTACCAGGTGATAGTGCTGCAAAGAGAGAGGAAAACCATGCGCAGGAAACCAAGAATAGACAACAGGTGAACACAGATAAATAGGATGATGGAGCAAACGTCATGTGAGCGAGAGTAAAATATGAGAGAAACAAACATGAGTGCAGGAGAACTAACAAATAAACACAGAGCGCTTTTTTCCTGTTCACATCATTATAGATCAGATCCGATCTGAAACACGTATGAGCAAAGAATCACATTCGATTGACCGTGTAAACCATAGACTGTAAACGATCTGGACGCCGTGACTCCGCCTACTGCCATTGAGGTAAGATGAGGCTTTTTTTCTGAGCTGGAGAGGAGGCTGCCATTGACAAGTCAGCTCTGTTCAGCGTAGCTGTCGATCACATGGCCCCGCCTAGTTTTTTAGGGGAAATTTGAGACGTCATGAACCACACGAAAATAAACTTGAGCCAAGAAAAAGCTATTGAAGTTTGTTCACTGTTAACTTTTGAAAATAGAAAATTGTGACTGACGTGCGCTGATTAATTCTGTCCCTGCATCAGGTGACTGAACAATATAGTTCCCATTAATGAGAAACTGAAAAGTATTTTCAATTTTTTTGTCAATGCTGCTTTGTTCCAGACAAAACGTAATTAATTCTAACTAAATTAGTTTGTTATATTACTTCAGACAACTGACTAACAAGCAACAAATATCATATAGTTGGTGCTCTGAATTTTTCCCTGTGCTCCTAAACTTTTGAAATTGGAAATCAGGACTGTACCCAGTGAAAAACACTTGTGGATATATCGCTAACCCTAATGCCATTGATGAAATTGCACCAAAAATAACATAAAACGTACAGGGATACAAATACTATGAGGCAATGCAGTCCACCTTAACCAGCAATCCAGTCATCTTAGTCCAGGTTAGGGTCACAGGGTTCTGCTGGAGGAATGGTACCCATGCAAGGTTTCCTCCCATAAAGCATGACGAGATCCTGCAAATTCCACTCTGCAAGGTCCCCGGCTAATATAAAAATCAGTAAAAACTTCCTTCACCATCTAAACAGTGTGTTTCCATTACAAGCCAGAGTTCATCAGCTGAAGAAAAATTGATATCAATACTTCCTTCTCTCAGTTCTCTCCAGAAACAATGAGAACATACGCTGACAAAATGTCACTGCACTTGCAAAGGCCCTCTATTTCATTCCACTCAGGGAACAGATGAAAGAAGAGCTCTTACATGTGGCTTGCTTGGGCATTCAGGGTCTGTTTTCTGTAAAACACCACTGGACTCTTCCATTTACCTCAAAGAGTTGAACGAGGAGAGTTCATAAAAATACCGAAAGCAGGGTGGATGTGAAGGTTGCTGACCTCTTGCAGTCTGACTATTTTCAGAGGATTAATGACGCCCGCTTGCTGAGGAGACACTTCAAGAGATTTGAGGTCATTAGTTTCAGCTCATTTTAAATCCCACCACAAATGTTCAACTATATTCAGGTCTGGGAATATTGCAGAACGTTGGACTTGTTCCTCTGCATGAAGGTCTTGTTTCTGGTCATTGAAAGATCCAGCTCTGATTCAATTGATATCGAGTGGAATACATGCGACTGTCACCTTTAAGATTCCTGTCCCTGCACTGGCCACAGCCCCACTGTAGGTAGTAACTGTTTTTTTTTTTGTAATTGTTTTGAAATCCATGAAAACATTTTCCTTATTTTTGACGGACATTTTTTTTTCCAATGAAGATAAGAACTTGAAATAACTATAATTACTGAGAAGCTACTTAGCAGGTTCAGTATCTGGTGCATCACATTTTTGGGGTCGATAAAAAGCTCAAAATGGCCAGAAGAAATGGTGTGTACTACTCCCTTCAAAGAACAGCACAAACAGCCCTAACCAGAGCAGAAAGAGAAGTGGGAGCCCCCTCCGCACAACTCAGTAAGAAGATAAGAACATTAGAGTCTCTAGCTTGAGAAATATAAGGCTCACAGTTTCTCAACGTGCAGCTTCATTAAATAGTAGCCGAAAAACACCAGCGTCAACATCTACAGTGAAGAGACTCCGGGATGCTTGCCTTCAGGGTAGAGTGGCAAAGAAAAAGCCGTATCTGAGACTGGCCAATAACAGAAAAAGATGAAAATGGCCAGAAGAACCCAGACATTGTACAGAGGAAGTGTTGTGGACGAACAAATCAAAGTTTGAGGTGTTTGGGTCACACAGAGGAACATTTGTAAGATGCAGAACAACTGAAAAGATGGTTGAATATGCCATATGTCAAGCACAATGGGGGTAACGTGATACTCTAGGGTTGCTTTGGTGCTTTTGAGGTCTTTTGTTCAATGAGAAAGGGATTTTGAACAAGGAAGGCTATCACTCCATTTAGTAAAAGCATGCCGTGCCCTGTGGCACACCACCAAACTGCCAGAACTATTTAGGGAAGAAGCAGCAGCTGCTCTTCTATCTGTAATGGAGTCACCAGATCTAAACCCCATTGAGCTGTTGTGGGAGGAGCTTGTTCGTATGGTATGCAAGAAGTGCCCTCCAGCCAATCCAACATGTGGGAGGAGCCTCTAGAATCTTGGGGTGAAATGTCTAGAAGCCGAAGCTCTGCAACGCTGCAAACGGAGGAATTTGATGAAAGCAGAGGAAAAAATCTGAAATATTATTTCTAACTTTAAATTAATGAATATTTATCTTTTCTATTGTTTTTACACCTCATGCAGTAAATAAAAGTGTGACGTTTCTTAGAAAATACAAAATGTTCTGGGTGACTCCAAACTTTTGAACGGTATAGAGTGTACCAATAATGAGCTGTATTTTTAAAGTGTTTCTCAGCTCTGTGGGCATTTTTTCTCAGTAAATACCTCAATTTCCATAAAAATAATTGTAAAATGAAGCTCTGAAAGTGAATTTGCCTCTCAAGTCTCGACGTGCCCATCTTTGTTATTATTATAAATAATACGATTCAAAAAACGCCATCATTTCAACAGAGCATTTGTTTTTATGTTTTATTTTATTTAAATATGGGTTCCTGTCAAAAAGTCTTCAATCAAAGCAAGAAAGAGATATATTCTTTTATGCATTTAAGTTTAAAACACATGAGAAATTTCAATCCAATGGAGAAACAATTCTGAACTACAAAGATCCAGTTCAGCGCAGTGGGAACTGGATCCAGATGTTTGTTCTCGGGGCTGGTGCACTTCCGGAAAAAGGAGGAGGAACACGAGCACCCAGGACAGATCACCAGTCCATCACTGGTATAAGACATACAGTATATATATTTATTTTTAAAAATGCATCTTCCAAATGTAAAACCTGTTTGTAAATGAGTTTTATTTCAGAATATTTCACAGCATCTAGAACACTGTATGTAGCAGAAAGACCAGCTGTTATATGTGGATATCCAGTTCGATACTCAAAGAAATCATCTGTGCATGCGAACGACATGTTAACAGACAGCCTGGCGATTTCAGCTGAGCCAAAGATCTTATATAAATAAAGTTCCTTATAATTCGTTACTAACACGTAAAACCACAAAGAATAGTTTTCATGCGAGATGCTTTGTAAAATAAAAGCATATGTATCTCTGGAGCTAAAACATCCTCTTATGTCACACTAAATAAACTTTATGGATCTAGAATAATCTTTAATCCACAAAACACAGCCACATTATAGACGCCCTAGTCTTAACATAAGCCCCTCCATTTAGATTAAATACACACCATTTTCCCAGCAGGACCCAGACCATCAAGCACGCATGGAGATGGTGACCTATATCATTAAAATCTGATTTTTACTTTTCTGTTGTAGCGAGTTAATTATGCAACAAAAGCACAAAACCAGTGTAAATGTGTATCTGCTTGTAACATTAGATCATTGCAGCCCGTGAGACTTTCACAATCACATTGGGTGGGTTTAGATTGACTGTTGTTTTTTTTTGTTTTTTTTTAATACATTAATATTAACATTGTCTATGTGAGGATTCTCCCCTCACCTCCTTGTCCCTTGATTTAAATTCTCACACTTATTCATGTTTTTCACACTGATTCTGGACACACACAGATCAATCTCCTACTTGAACCTTTGCATTTATTAAATATTACATTTAAAGACTCTGTCAATTCAGCAATTATCAAACGTAATCCACACTGTTATCTGTGAGAAACCATCAGCTACAGCTCAACATGGCAAAGAGTGATCTTCGGTGAGCAGCTAACATTCCAGAAGCACATTGCTAGAACCGCTCTAGCAGAAAGATCAGAGACCTCCTTATAGACCATTCAACTCAACATTCAAATGCTCCAGAGCTCAGCATCTCGACTGATCTTCAGTGAACCTAGACGAGCTCACGTCATTCCTCTCCTCGTCTATCTCCACTGGCTCCCCACTGAGGTTCGCATCAAGTTCAAATCACTGATGCTTGCATACAGGACAGTCACAGGCTCTGCTCCATCACACCTCCACAAACTCCTGCAGTCCTACGTCCATCTCCAGATGCCTGCGTTCAGGAATTGAACAGCGTCTGGTGGTCCCATGTCAGAGCAGCAAAAAATCTCTCACCAGAACCTTCTCCTTCTGGTTGAACTCTCTATCCAGAAAGCAGCGTCTCTTTCAACATTTAAAAAACAGCTACAAACTCAACTCTTTTGAGAGCACTTACTAACATAACAAAAAAAAAACCTCTGAAGCACTAAAATTATTTTCTGTATCAGCTCAAACGTCTTCTATGTGCACGTCTTATGATCAACCCGCCCTCATAACAAACTGCTTATGTTTACTTTATGTTTACTCCCAAACTGTAAGTGGCTTAGGATAAAATCGTCTGCTACATACATAAATGCAATTGTACATGTAATCTCAAATAAAGACGAGCAGTAATTCAGAGGTTAAAACATGCAGAAAAAAAGGGATCCCTCTATTTGGTTAATATGAGCTTGATCAAGCTGCTCCTGGACACTTTAATCCACACAGCTATTAGCGCGACAGATTTCTTGATCTAGAGCGAAATTAGGTGCTTCAAAGTACGACAAAATTCCAATCAACCACAGAAGAGAAATCTGTTTTCCCAAGGAGTTCAACTGCCTTGAAGAGTTCCCCTACAATAATTTATTCTGCGAGGAGCAGCTTCATTCTACATGCACATCCTAATGTTATGCCCAGAGTCTGAAATGGTTTGTCACCAATTATAGTCGAAGGGTTCGTTTGCCTGTAGGTTTGTATGAAAATCAAGGTCGTGACACTAAAGCTCTCGTCTGAAATTTCACCCGACACATTTTCTTCGCTGGGTCTTGGAATGAAGGCAGCAATTAATTCACCTCCATCACTTTCCTATTAGAGCTTTCTTAAAATGCACTCATCACTTTTGGGTGAGAAAACGTTTGTTTCAGGCGTCTTAGAAGCGCAGCTTTAATAAATGATCTCTGACCTTGTGTTCTGTCTTTTTTAAAATGTGACATTTTATTTACAAATTCTCTTCTTTTCTTTTTTTCTTTCTCTTTGGCTCATAAATAGATATTGAAAAGCCAAAAATTTAATTTGGAACGTTTTATTCCCCACGAGAGTTGAATGAACAAAAAAGCATTGTGAGACTTTTGATCTCAACCTTTAGAAGTCGGGCCATTTTGAGCATTTTTACTGCTTTGCTAATAAATTATAAAAAAATAAATAAATATATATATATATATATATAATTTATTATTTTTTTTTACTTTTTGAAATTCAGAACAATGTGAAAATTGTACCAAAAACCTGTCCAGGGTGTACCCCCACTGGAGATAGACACCGATAGACCCCTGTGACCCCTAAACGAAATAAGCGGGCTGGAAAACGATAGAATGAATTTGGATACATGTAAAATAGTAATGTTACAAAAAAATAATACAGATGTCAATAAATTGCTTTTCCTAAAGTCTTCAGAACTATCGACTTCCAATAACCATTTCCAGCAAAATAAATGGCAATGATAATCCTTTCTAAGACTGGCCCTGAATTAAACATACATTATTCATCGACAGAAGCAAAGATTTGAACAGGAAGCATCCTGCACGCTGTGCTTCATTACCGAGCCTTATTATAGCTGTAACGTGGTGTGAACTGAGTCTTGCCAGCAGCCCAGCGTTGTTCTGGAGGGATTGTGTGATCAGGAGACAAGAGGAGAATCCTGTGTAATCTGGGTAATCTCTGCTCTAAGAGAGGATCAACTCTGCAGAGGCATGTGCTACACTCCCCCACTTCTTGATAGAACAGATAATGGGAGCCAGCATTTAACAAACAATTACATATATACCGTGTTACCGAGTAAAATCCATGGTATGAAGTTATTCATATTTTGTTCAAAGTTACAAAGTTACTTTTTCCCTTGCCACTGCTGTCTGTGTTGAGACATCAACTGCGAACTGTTGTTATGACAGTTATTGTGGTTCTAGAAAAGCTGTTGTGGTTTTTTAAAGACACCAGAAAGCAGAAGCAAATGGACTGCTAATAAAATGATTTGTCCAAACTCGAATCTCCATTTGTCACTTTGATGACGAATCCTGGTACGATGTATGTCTTTAAACTTTGTTTTGTGTACTTTCCTGGTGTTGAACTCAGGAACGTACAAGTAGCTATGTCTATGGAAAAATGTCAATGGAAAGCTAAGGTAAGCCAGGGGAATCACAGTCAAGTTATTTTGACTTAAATCTGAATATTCGGAAATGTGCCGAATCTCAAGTTAAAGATATAAAACTAAAAGCATCTCTTCAAAAGTCAGAATTGTCAGGATTGTTGTGAAATGTGCCCTAAATGTTGATAAATCTTAATTAGAAAACATTACCTAAATAAACTAACCCTAACCCCTGAAGTAACTAACGTCATTTAACTTTTTACTAAAACATATTCTTAGCTAAACGTGAGAAATAGACCCGCAGGTTCCATCTGAACAAGGCATGTCTATCATTTGATAATAATGTTGTGGCACTAACGCCTAATGGGGCATCTCAGGCGCATTACAAGAGCAGAAGCAGGAGCCCGTGGTGTCTGTGCTCTCTGAGCTTCGTGAACACGTCATCAGTGTCCTAATGTGCTCTTTGGATCTTCCATGAATCACATGGGAAACAAACACGGCTAGAGCTCTGAGTGAAGAGCTTCCTGCCAGAAATACAGTACTTCTATAAATATTCCTCACTTTCGTTTCGTTATAGCTTTTGCTTTTCATTTGCCTTCAGTCAGTGTTTCCCTTTATAAAAAAACAATCTATTAGGGGGTGGGGGGGAGATAAATTATATTTAAAAAGACATAAGTGAAATAACTTAAGATACATAAAATGTCCACAACAAAACCTAAATACAATTGAATTGTTTAAAAATGTTAAAAGTACAAGAGGAAAGGGATTTAAGTTCCATTAACTTGTTTTTATGTCTGTGCCATTCAGAAAAATATTTAAAACTCTTGCTAATTTTGAATGCAAGGAAAAGCTTCTGGTCTAATTAAAATCAATGATTAGTTTTGCCAAACGTGCTAATGCCAGTCCAAGACAGTGGCTGAATAGGTTCAAGAATGATAAACTGGCCGTATTACCGTAAAATATTCTTTCAAGGATTTTCCTTTAAAAACCAAACAAAAAAGTCAAAACTTTCCCTCTGGATTTCAGTAACAGCGCGACTCGGCATGCCTTTGATTTACTAGATTTATGATGTCATAGAAAATCCCCTGCTCTCGCTGCACACAGTCTGCTACGATCAGAGAAAGGAAGGCTTCCGTTTTCTCATAAACAGTACAAGATAATGGTTTTGTACACTATACTGATACATGCATGAATCATGATGCATGAATCATGATACATGATTCTTTCTGGCCATTGAGTGAGCTCCACAACCGACCAATCAGAGATCAACAGGCTGCTGTCACACTTTTCTTTCCACTCAGAGAAAAGCACACGCTGCCTTTAAAACCTTTTTAAACTATAGACCATCACTAATTAAGAATCCAGCTCTGAGTCGACATTAGCCAGGATTTAGACGCACGGGAGTCATAACTGAGATCTACAGCGCCAAGGCTCAGAATAACATCTGAAATCGATAAACCCAGAAAAGAGAACTTCTAATTGGAGTCTAAGGCATGAGATGATAAGGACAGAACTGCTGTAGTCCTCTCCTGGGATATTTGAACATCAAACCCATGTCCAGACTGCAAACAGAGAGGAGCAGGCCATTTAATCCAGCAGGCTTATTAGAAATAAAAGCATTGCATCGATTGCAACGAAGATAACCCAGCTATTAGGAATCACTTAAGGAACGGTTCAACCAAAAATGAAAAGCCTTTCACTGCGAGCTTCCCCTCTGTGCCATCATCTCTCAGTTGAAAGCCAGTAATGCATGTAGACAGACAGTGACCTGCGCATGAGGTTGTGAAAATCAAGCTCTCTCTTGCTTTGATGCACTATTCACCATTAAATGCTACACCTTAGAGTTTGTCTCAAATAGGTTTCTCCAACACAAAACGTTCCTTTTCAAAAACTAAGAAACCACTTCAATGGTATAAACTTATCCTAAATAAGCTGGAATGTTTACTCTGTGTGTAAGAAAGACGTTTCAGCACATGGGCTCTTTTCAATCCCGATTCAAAGCTGCAGGAAGACAGAGAATAATTATCAAAGAGGAGATAATATCCAGCGGCTCAACGTTCATTTATCTTCCCTCCTGTGTTTGAACTAAATCTAAAAGGTCTGCTTCACTCCTCAACAACCGCGCCCCACACATTTTGAGCACATTTTGACCTCTGTCACTTTCACTTTTAAACCTCCATAAAGGGGTTTAGGGCGAGAGTGGATGTCGGCATCGATCATCTTTTACTATATTGTTTTGCCAATTGTTCAAGTCTCCTTATCTCTTCAAGAGACCCAACATCCCTGAGATGCAGCAGTATGTCAGTTTTGGAAAATTTGTGCATAAATCATTGCTCATTATCTCTCAGAGTCAGGACCATGAGCAGAGTAGAACTAAAGCTTCTCGACTTTGTTAGGTATGGTGATCATTGTTAACAGTGGGAACACAATTACTACCATTGTTAAAAATTTTACGGTGAGCAACAGTTTTTATCAGCCATTAATTAATCTGCTACCTTTCGTATTGGAGTATTTATGAAAGCACATTTGCGAATCATGTTAGGTAGAAATGGACTGAATACAAAAAAAGAAAGGCCCACCGTCTGACTCTCTATGTGCGTATCTACAACAATGAGATAGAGATTACGTATTGGAATGGCATCGTTCTCTAAAACATTTGAGAAATATTCTGTCTTTTTGTGAACGCATTTCCGAAACCACTCAGTTTGCCGTGCATATCATCCTGCCGTTTTCTGACATCTATGGCAAGCGCTGCAATGTAAAGTGATTTATAAAAGCAAACTTTTGTGGAAGTACACTGAAATCATTATCACAGCAGTATTTCAGCACACCAAAAGCCTCCCATTGCTTCAGAACGACTGAAATCATGTGTTCCCACAGCACAGTTAGCTGCGGAGGAGGTGAAACCGCACGTGTTTCAAAAATCAAAGATCTTCAACTGGGTTATGATGAACGAGAGACACAACATGAGGGTGTTTAATTAACAACACAATATTCCTTTTTGGGCAAACGATCCCCTTGAGGATTCCCATGTAGGTTTTATCCCTCATTTTGAGGAAAACAACTTGATTCCCTTCTACAGCTCCTCTGTTTCCAGGCCTGTGATATGAGCGCCTCCATCATGGGAGGTTATCGGCCCCAGACAGCAGATTTATTGCTCCTCCACGAAGCCAATAAGCAGCAGAGATATGAGCCAATTCCCCAGAGGTTCAAACCTTCCACGGTCAGATTCATTATGCATACAGTACATCATACGTCAAGAGAGAATTTCCCTCCCCTTGAGCAGCTCCAGAAATCATCCTTTACCACGCAAGCAAGGGAAATTGGAATGAAACGGAACAGACACAGTGCTATCATGCAACTGGCTTTTCCAGAAATTTTCTCTCAGCATTTCAACTCGAAAGCAAATCTGTAACAACTTCTTTTGGATATCCTTCATTCAAGAGGAGGAATTCAGTCAGTCCTTGCCGGTGCTAGATAAACATACAGATCTAGACATTGGTGGAGTGCAAACTTAGTGGTTTTGCAATACTGTACAACGTTCAGACCAAGGAAAAATGTTCACATTGACCAAACTAGAAAAAAAATACGGTGGATTATATTAAGCTTGAATAGTTTTGATCAACATTTGTAACTGCACGACGCTTCATACATGCATGGTTCTGATTCCGATATTTGCAGCGCTTAGCGCCTAACGTCCAACAGAGCAGATTTCTTTTCTTTTTTCACTCCCGTATGCACAATGACATATGTGCACTGGTCTGTCGACAGCACGGTCAAGTTTCGTTTATAGATTCATTTACCTGTTTCAAACGTAATCTTACCTTGCGAAAATCCTAAACCTAACACTGCAATCCAATAGTCTGCTGCAACTTTTTTAACTGCTTCATGGGTAAGATTGTCAGTTTTAGCCGTGTCTGGTGATAGCTCAGGAAGATTACAGCCACTTCTTCTCTCACCAGTGGCCTGATATGTACCCACCCCATAGTCATTTCAGTCATGGATTTAAAAGCGTTTATGCTATTTGGAATTTTTGTCTTTACAAAACACGTGTATTTATAGAAAAACTGCATTTTTAAATGGACAAAATGCTGGTAAAACATACCGTTCAAAGAGCTAGCTATGGCTAAGATTACTGCAAATCTTAATCCAATTAAAAATAGTAAGTGATTTTAAGATTTTTACAATTTGTATTATTGATTATTGATTGTTATTTATATATTTTGTGGGCTTTTACTAATTAAAACGCTGCACAGTGGCTGTAAACAGGTAAATGTTAATAATGGTATCAAAACTGAGAGCTATTTAAAAATAAAATGAAAAAAATTCTCGCCTGGCTGACAGCAACCGAATGGAAATGCTTTATTAGAACCCTTCTATCGTGGTATGGATCATACCTGTAGATTCTTGTTGATAGTCGGAATTGTTTATAGTTACACTTCACAGGAAGAACTGCTCTGTTTGTGGAAGTGAATCCCTTTCTTGATGCCTCCTGATGTACAGTTTATAGCCAGGAAACGATATCATCTTAGCAACAATCAACAGCAACATATTTCCATGCACAATATGTTCGCAAGGGAAAGAAACGAGTGTATGAAAACTGTTAGAATTGTGGTTTGAGGCGATTATCCCTTTAAGTTTGTCTCCTGGTTTTCTCTGCAGGCATTTCTCTGGGAAGATTCTACAATTTAAATCCCAGCAGCTCCTTTAATCTCCTTACGCCCTTACATCCTCTTTAAAAATTCAGTGAGGTAGTTACAACTGCACATTGACTCACGCTGGTCAATAAGAGCATGCTAATGGCTCATTTCGACTGGGATCAGTTGTGCTCATAAACAGAAATAAGAGGACAGCACCCTGATCAAAATTCTCACTACTGTAATTAAAATCACATTACCTCGCAGGTTTATTTGACTGGACAGCTGCATGTTTTACATCTCGGAACACACTAGAAAAAGATGTTCATGTGTTGATTCCCAATACACACTTGAAGTCAGTCAGTACTAGCAAGGGGCGTGAGCTTACGGAGCTATCCGCTTGCCTGTCTAGCTAGTGAAAAACAAGCATTTCGATTAGGAAGTATACGTGAATTAACATATTAATCTAGTCCCAGTTCATGCCACTTAATGCCACCACCACAGCATAATGCTGCCACCACTATATTTCACTGTCTTTCTTGATTTCTTAAAAACATGAAAGTTGATACTCATCCCAAAATCTTAATCTTTCCTCTCCACACAGAGACTAGATCATGTTCTCAGGTACTCTGACAGGTGCTGGAATCTTATGTACTGCACAGGTGGCATGTCTAGCAGATATTAATGTGAATGGGATTTATAAACGTATTTTTTCTAATGACTAGCTGCACTGCCCCATGTGAACGATATGAACGAGAACATTACAAATTAAGAAAGTTAATGATTATGCTTATTATTACAATTGATGGTCATCAAACTGATGTTTTGGGGGTTTTTTTCATGGGTTGATAAAAAAAGATTTCAATCATTAATTGAAATAGATTTTTAAAATTTGATTTGAGACACTGGTACTTTAAAGAAAATGGGCAATAAACGTGAACTATGCATCGGTTATATATTCAACTTTACAGCAATTTCAATAAGATTCCGCTTTTTTATGCCTCCATCACCTTTCATTCTATTAATATTGCGTCTGTTAGCAATCAGCCAGGGAACACAGAGACAGCAGCCTACTGTTCCGAAATGGGGACACAATCTCCAGCCTTCAGACTTTGAGAATAGGACACAGATGCACAGAAATAATTCACTCTGCATAGACCGGCTTCAAACAACCACGGTTTGTTTTCCACTACAATGCAACTTTTCACAGACAGCAGACCACTGAAAGATCCATCCACGGTGCTCGAGGAAAAAGGAGACATACCTGTCTCCCAGAAGTACATGGACTTCCCATCTCCTGTTGTTTGAGCCCAAGCTGTCCAGAATCCAGACAGTAGATGAAATAACCTCCAAAAGCAGAGGAGCGCTGTCCTTGTACCCCTCACCCCAGGTCCCATGGCTCCTCAGTGTCAGGTTAAATCCAGTCGCTGTGCAGCAAAACAAACCCAGTGAGAAGAAGTTGAAAGAGTTGCTCCAGAGGAAAGGTGATCGTGGTGGGTCTCCAGTCCGTTGGCAAATCTGGCTGGCTGTAGTTTGCAGAAAAGGTTAACTGAAGACAAACAATAGAGAGCAGCAGGCACCGCTGGTTCTGTTTCTGCTCCCGGTTCCTCTACCTCACTGCAGCCGACTGACGCGTAACTCCCCTCCCACTACCTCACTCAGCCTCCCTCTCTCTCCATCTCTCGCTCGCTCAGTCTCATTCCTGTCTCCCTTGCTCTTCCCTTCTCAATCCCTCGCTGTGTTTCTCCTTCCCTCCCTCACATTCCAGCCCCCTATCCATCCATCTCACTTTTATTGTCTCTCTTTCTCTCATTTTCCCTCTCTATCTCAGAGCACAAGGACGCTCTTCCATGTGACGTTGAGGAAGACAAGATGAGAGCAGAGCTCTGTCGCTAAGGGAGGGAGGGAGATTTTCTCTGTGTATCGTGGAAGTAGAATTTATTGGAGCTGAAGGAATGAGTAAATGAAGGAAATGCTGGATGAGGAATTGATTAAGGATTGATTAGAAGTCCCCATAACAGGCTCTGATAGCCGATGGAGCACAAAGCAGACAGTGTCAAGGAAGGTAATTCTCTAGATTTAAGTAAGTAAGAAAGGGAAAGACATTTCTAGAACACAGTTACAACAGTGCTGACCAAAGTGGTGAACGTAGAAACACAATAAATCAATAAAACAGAACTGCACACACCTCAAATGCCTTTTAGTTTTAAATGTGCCGGCCCCGAGCAGAGGAACCTGAGAAACCTGAGTAAAGTATAAAGTGAACGGCTAATTGCTGCATTGAAATGGTACATTGGGGAAGGGCTGCGTTGCTAAAAACTGCTCCTAACCCCAAATTTAATCCATTTAGTAAATCAAATTTCACAAGGTTTTCTCACTTTTAAATTTGTGAAATTAGATCCGGCGTGCGCCTGCCATGATCGTGCTGGTTCCCCTTTGAAAGGGAGCATCAGTGTCACACGTAGGTTGAAACCTGCATGTAAACATAGAAACTGGTAACCTGGCAGCGGGTGCTCTGGACTGATAAGACTAAGCAAGCAATGGTGGAGCATGGTGGAGGCTCCTTGAACATTGCATTTCTGCAGGAATAACTGTTTCCACGATCCTGGAAAAAATAGGCAAACACTTGTCCATCATGTCAGCCCAACAGCGAGACGTTTGATTGGCCCCCAAATGTATTCTGCTGCTTAACAACAATAACCCCAAACATACAGCAAGAGTCATTAAGAACTATCTTCAGCGTAAAGAGAACTAAAAGCATGAAAAGTGGCGCATGACCCCACAGAACCCAAAGCTTAACACTCACATTTTCAAACAAATTAAAGTTAGTGCCCTATTTGAAAAGATTTCTTGTAATCAAATATTTTATTAATGTGATGAGTAAATCGGGATGCTAGCGCCAGATGCACATCACGTCATTAAATGAGAAAAACAAGGGAAACACAACTCAGTGTTTTATATCAATACCACATAATAGCTTTGATTAGTTTCTGTTTCACAGGAATATATTTGGAAGAGTGAGACCAGAGGCCTGTACTGGTTAGCCGGCTAAGTTTAGAAGTTGTTTGCACCAATCCTTGGGTACCTTGAACAGATCTAGGATTTTATACATTTTATAACCTTGGCTACTGACGCCACACGGCTAATTTGCTCCAGTTTAGGTTGTGTTGTAGATTAGAGATCGCACGCTTACACTCGTGTAATCAGCGGATAAAAAGTGAATTTTTGAAAGACGTAACATATCAGTGTCTGTAACAATTGCTGCACCTTATCTTCCCAATCCTGTGGATATTTCTATTCAAATTGTTAGACGAGCACTTTGTAGGGATAGAGTTATTAGGGACAGACAAAATCCCTCAGCCTCTCCAGACACATATTTACATAGAGGTTCTCCGCAGAGGGTATAGTTTAGCTTTTCGACCCCACAAACAAATTAGAAGTCACGCTCTTACTCTACCACAGATGGCGTTTTGTGTTGGGGTTACATCTTCCAAAAAAGAAGGGAAAATTATTATAGAGACATTCACCTTTTAAGTTTAAACATACAATTAGTATATAGAACAACTAGCATTGACTTTATTTTGTAACACAACCATAAATACATTAACATTAAACACGTAAAAAAGTAAAACACATTGAAACACCTAAAAATGCATAATATATTAAATTATGCTACCGTTATCATCCGCATATCACACACGAGACTCGATTTTAGAATAATACAGAAAGTGCTTCTTTGACTTACACATTCACACAGTCTGCAATTTAAAATGCTTTTTTTTTAAATGACAGTCTGCCACATTCATAGCGTTACATAGAGTCAACATTAGCACGTGCAAATGTCAAGGCCTTTTAAATAGGATTTAAGCAATAGGAACTCATCAAAGTAAAAGCACAGGTTACATTTAAGAAAACATTGCTCGGAATATCTGGTGAAATATAGCTCTGATTGTTTTAGCTCTAGTTTCTACAAAGTACTCCAGAGAGAGCAGCTTGTGATCTGAATCCACCAGTAGAGATCTTGATGAGCATCTTGTTAATCCACTTTCCACAGCTCAATAGCTCGGGTTGTGATCTTGAGTGGCAGAGGCCGACATGAGAGCAGACCTGACATCAGTGTGTGAGCCTCAGGGGTCAAGTTGCTTTGGTGCAAGAACATCTCATGTCAAGTGTACCGTGAGTTTGAGAGACATTAGAGTGACTGTTCAGAGTTCTCTAGAGTTTAGTCACCAGATCATCAAGTAATCGATTATTTCATTATTTTATGATTGGACTAGAGTTACATTAGTCATAGATGCACTGAAAACTCAATCATTGGATCCTGCGTTAAAGCAGAGCTGGATGGTTTTGTGAATGAGTGTTCAGCTCGGCGGGAGATCTTCTCTTCCACTCCAGTGATCAGACAGGTCATGAGTGAACCCGCTGAAGCAGAATCTACTCCAGTTAGTGTTCGTCTCCAGTCTGAGCGCTGCTGCTGTGGTAAAACCCAAGCCAGCACGGGGAGAGAGCACACCATCACACTAATCACTTTGTTAGAAAGAGTTTAGCCAATGGGTGTATCTAAAGGAGATTGATTGCTCAGGACAAACTACTATTCCCAGACTCAAGGTCAAGTAGAAAGAATTCACAGTTTCCACAAAAGTCAGCAGCACATGCAATGTTTCTAAATGCTTTTATAGAAATATATATACATGTGGATTAATTATGAAAAGGGGACCTCAGTTGAAAATCTAGTCTGGCTTATTAATGTATTCAGTATTAGCGTGGCAGTTCAATGCGGATGTGGCCAAAATCCTCCAGACCACAACTAAAGGACAACATTGATCCCCTTAGAACTGTAATACTCCAGATCTGGGTATGATCACCACAAGGCAATCTCCAGGCCCAACTTCCAGGCAGGACTCGGCGATGAACAGTGCCTGGAAGTCTGTGACCCTCTTGAGGGAGGCCAAAGCCAGCAGGAGCGCCATCTTGAAACAGAGAAAACCTAAGCTCTGCTGCTTAAACCAGAAGGTGAAAGGAGGAAAACGTGCCAGCGTAGACCTTGAGGGACGAAAGGCACAAATCGACAAACTGACCCCACATCCCAGCGTGGTCTTAGGTGCACCGAGACAGTTCTCATCTCAGGGGGATTGACTGTCACAAGAGGTGAAGTTCTGAAACACTGCTCTGTCAGAATTACTGCACGAGTTTCAGAAGGACCCCTAGTAGAACCTTCATTCCATATCTGCTGGAGGAACCGACTCGACTTCTGCTTTACAAAAGCCCAGTGTGTTCATGTTCTCACACTGTGGCACTGCAGATAAGAGTTTGCTCAAATCTTTAAAACATTCACTGTAAGCAGAATAAAAATGCACATTAGAGCACATATGAAACTTTATTCAAGTCTATGAGAATGTTGATGCATTTATGGGTGCATTTTACATTTTATCTACTCTAACATGCCTAGCTGGAGTTAAAATAACACGATCCAACATGATATTACAGTTGCACTCATGATTACCTCTCATTTGACACCAGTGAAGAATTACAAGCAAAATGTGAAGAGACAAAAGTTGATCGAGATTTGTTTTATTTTTGCCCTCAAAGAATCTAAGGAAAGCAAGGATACGGTTCTCTCGACACAGTGACAAGCCTGCCATAGATCAGACAGCTGTCTGTGAGTCACAAGGCTAATGCTACGAGAGCGGTGGCATGAGCTTGCAGGACTGACAGTGGCTGGGCCACCATAATGATGTCTAAAACTCAGACTCACGTTAAAAGAGGAAACCAATGAAGAAAGTGTCCAAAATATTCAGCTAATTCTGATTCAAATATCTGTACAGCCTGGTTGACATGGACTGCTGCACGGCGATGATAAAACATGTCATCTTCACTCAGACGGGGGTCTGATTCTGACCTAAAGTAAAAGGAATGCTCCCAGCTCTATACCTAAAGCTGTGCTTATTTACCAAGGCCACAAATTCAGGAATATGATAGTGGAAGTTCCTGCCTACACCGTGCAATTCTGCCAGATTCTACTCAGACAGAAAATTCAGCTGGGATGGGTGTGCGAAAGTGAAAGTGGTGATCCGTATCTTTTTTCAACATTGAACTTAGTTGACGTGGAGTTGCATTGTGATTATATATTAGGGTGTGTGTGCGCGGGTGTGTGTGCGCGGGTGTGTGCGCGCGGGTGTGTGCGCGCGGGTGTGTGTGCGCGGGTGCGTGTGTGTGTGTGTGCGTGTGCGTGTGGGCGTGTGTTTGCTCTGTGGGTAGGGTCTGTGCAAGATTATGAGCTTAAATCATCCAGTTACCTCTCTCTGAGCTCATCGAGGGGTAAAACCAATTAGTCTGATGAGATTCCTCAAGCGCGTCGATGCGCTTAGAAACCACCAGAGAAAACATTGTTATTAGAACCTGATAAAATGAGGAGCACAACTAAATGAAGGCCAGACGTCACCTCCAAATCTATACACAAGCAACTTCTCAGCGGATTCCGTTTCACGGTGCACTCGCACTGGCTTTACTTGACTCATCCAGGAATGCTGTAATTCCAGTGTGTACGGCAGCTTTTCCTCCTTCTGACAAACACTAAGACTAGCAAACAGCTTTGGACGCCTCAAACCGCGCGACGTGCTGTGCCACTACATGAAAACAACCGGCTGGAGTTAAAAATTCCAAATCAGCTAAACAGTTTTTTTCAACCCCTAGAATTACTGTGAGTTTCCTGTTTTGCTTCAATTTTAATCTAAGCTGCTGCTTGTCCCTAAGATGCAAATTGTCAAAAGCATCAAATATTTCCCATTGGCTCGAGTTCATTGAGACAATTACTGTAAATGTGGGTCGATGGTATTAAATCAAAGCGACAGGCGAGCAGAGAAAGAGACAGGTCAGATTGAAGCAGGGATTAATCCGTCAAATTAATAGCTAAAGATCCAGCTGCCGATTACAGCGGTTCAACCACTGTCAGCTCGGGACGGCACGGAACGACACGCAGCACTGAGAGCAGAATAAAAAGTCTTTTTCATTTAGAGATTCTTTCTATTACTTTACGTTGGATGGTTCCAAACAAAGTTCATTGAATATGAAAAGAGGGTTGGAGTGATCCCATCTGGGAGGGATTAATTGTCAAAAACAAAATGACTAAACTAGAGATTTAAATGTGGACGCGAACGAAACGTCTGCTGTTGAAATCAACAGGGCTCAACCACAACAAAGATCTAAAATGCAGAAACTTCCCGGTGACCTTGAAGCGGATTTGGCTCCAAAAGGAAAAAGTTCAGTCGTGCACACTCAACTGGAGTGACATTGGGGACAGCCAATCACACGTCAGCAATACTGCCGGCAACCAATAGATGAACTTAGATCTTAAAGAAGCTTCTGTTTGGTCTGGCTGGGATTCGAATCCTGAACCTGTCATTTTTTCCCAGCCTTCCTCTCACTCTTCCCGCTTCTCTTCCTGTCTTTCTCCTGTCCCATCCATTCAAATAAAGGCAAAAGGGGATCTTGAAAAAAGATCGCTGACTGACCCCTGGCAACCAAATGGTTTACCTTAGCAACCTCATTCACAGTATCTTTTCCATACATTTTAAAAACGTAGAGACATGGAGTTGATTAGTGCCAGTACAGTAATAAATATTACACTACCTAAATGAACACATAAATATAATATTCAAATAAATTATATGCATCATTTACCCAGAGATTTATAGCAATACAGATCTCATTAGCTATAGAAAGATATCTGCTTTTCGATGAAAGTGAAATCAATTTCTGAATGAAAAAATGAGAACAAATGCCTCGTCTGTCCTTCACGTTAATTGGTTCCTTTAAAAGACTAATGTGTCCAGAGGACAAAATGAAACAGAGGCAGTGCTTTGCTCTGACCTCTGCTGCGAGTGTCTCATTAGGAACTCAGCAGCCCTTCATTAGCATCACCATGGGAACAGCCAATGACACATCATGACAGATAATAATCACATGTCAATCATCTAGACACCCATCAGTCAAAGCTCTTTCTGCATGGAGATGAAATTGAACAAGATTATTGAAAAAACTAGTCAGATTCTGAAAGCACATCATTTGGAAGTCATTTTTTATTTATTTCTAACCCACAAGAATCAAATGCTTTATTTACATAATAAAACAAGTGAAAATCTAGTTAAATTAAAAAACAAAACACACTATTTTTTTTCAAGAACTATTAGAAATGCACTAGTTTTTAAATGAACATAACTTGATTTCATATATTCATTCTTTTAAATGTGTTTATATCTATAAAGTCCTTGAAATGTATGAAATATTATGTTTATGTAAAATACTGAAATCACATCATAAAATGTGTTTCAGAGGAGCTGATTCAGAGGAATTATAAAGTAACACTGCCACCTGCTGCATTCCTGGTGATACTACAGCACACAATCTCACCCCAATCCCGTCATCCCATCAGATATACTATATTACAAAAAAAGGAAAATTCATTCATTTTAAACATTATGTAAAATCATACTATATTCTTAAATTTATTTCTGCAATAAATATAAATATATTATAATGTTATATAATATATAATGTTATAAATTTTGTTGTCAGCACATTCAACTATGTAAAGTATGAATAAGATTTCACTCAATCGTTTTTTATTTGTAATTTTTTGAAGAGTGTATTGTGACGTTTTAACAAATCAATCTCTGTTTCTCTCAGTTTCCCGATCGAAGCAGAACAGAGAACACACAGGTCTGCTCATGCTGAACATTGTCTTGTTTCAACTTGACAAACTGGAATCCTCTTCTAAAGGTTGTGGGGGCTACACCTTTCAAATATCAGAGTTTCGGTGATGTGTTTCCAGCTAAGGGCTGAAATGTACTTTGTTTCTTCCTTGGAATCTATGGCTTTAAACATGACATCTTTCATAAAGATTCATGTGTGACTTGTAGTTTATTTAATAATGAACTTTACTGATTGTGTCATATTATAGTGCGAGCATGTGTTTTATTTCATTCTCTTGCATGAATTCTGGGCAGTTTTCAAGACTCCAGCAATGACATCTGAAGGTGGGGCTAGAGAACAAACAAGATCTGGAGCTTGAGCACATTCAGAGCCAGCAGCTACACAACTTGCTGAAACAGGTAAGATAGATGCACAGACACAGCTCCTACTTTAGTTTGCTGTTATAAAAGCGTATAATAAGAAATTGATAAATGCAAGCAGCTCTATGTGGTTAAATGTGGTTTGTTTGACTGTTAATAAATACACATACACTTCTTTTACTTGTATCCAGGTTAAAGTTACTATTTGTCAGAGGTGGAAAGAGTAATAAAATATGCTACTCAAGTAAAAGTACTGTTACTTCAATAAAATTTTACTCAAGTACAAGTAAAGGTACTGACCAAAAAAATCTACTCAAGTAAAAGTAAAAAGTAATTTACTGAGTAATTTTTTTATTTTTGAACAACAGTGGTGGGTGGGTGATTCTAGTGTAGTTAAAAAAAGTAAAAGGTGGGGATATACATTTAAGCTGGTTGTTTTTAATTAAGGAAACAACTTTACAAATTAAAGTGCAATAAAAACAAATAAATAAAATACAATAAAAATAAATAAAATAACCATATAAAACATTTAGTGATGTCATTTTAATGTAAATGAACCCATAAAACATCACAATCACTGAATATGGCATAAACTGTGGACTCAGCAGAGCATCCTTTTGTTAAACAGTAAAACAGTAGTGCAAGAGTAAGTCAAAATGGGTCAGAGACATTCAAGCATTTATGAAAGAAACTGTGCCATTGGCAGATAACAGACCATTCTGTCTACTAATAATAAAAAAAATATTGTTTAATGGCCTTTACTGATCATAAAATCAAAACATTGTTTATTTCAGTAGCAGTCCACGACTTGAGTCTACTGCAGGTTATACACTTTCACAGCCTAAAAAATCTATTACAATTTTTCATTTAACTTAAGATAAAAACAGAAATCGCAAATGCAGAGTCAGCTCACGCGTTGAACTCAGTGACGAATCAAAACGCCTTGATTGGATTTGATTGGTACAAAAGTGTGTGATTGGTTATACATTAATGCCCAGTAATTCTAACACGACATCTGCTGCAGATCAATTCTAACTCTTTTCATAGACTTAAGTAAATCGTGACACTGGTAATAGCTTAACGTTAATTGTGCATTTGACAACTTTGTTCTAAGTTCCTGTTAATTTCTAACCCTAGTGCTAACCAACATTTGCAATGTCACGGGCTGATGCAGCGCAACAGAACAATAATTACGTACAAAAAGTAGTATTTAACTTACCTCTACAAGCTCGCGCAGGTTTGATGTTTAGCTTTTGTAAGCTGCCAATACAATCGTCTTGGGCAAAGTTCTCACAAAATTCAAACAAAGTTTACACCGCATAATAAAGCTGTTGCCTTTCTTGCGCTTAAATTCAAAGTGGTCTTGTAAATATGGCCATGGGTTTGTTTCTGAAGAATTCAAATTCAGCAGCATTTCACTTTCATCTGGGTTTACATCTTTCTTGAGTTAGGCGCACTGCGTTTGTTCTGCCGCGAATCAAGCTGTAGCTTCCGGCGCGCGCTCCCCTCCTTCCCTCCATTATTATTTTTTTAATTTTACTTATTTTTTATTTTTACTCAGTAACGGATAGGATTTAAAATGTAGTTAAGTACAAAACTTACATCAAAACGTACTTAAGTAAAAGTAAAATTACAAAATTTAAAAGTTACTCTAAAAAGTAGAAATAAACAAAAAAACCTACTTAATTACAGTAACTGCTTTTTGTTAATATAAAACAGAACCTTTTGTTAAACCTATATCTTTTTTTCTGTTTTGCATGTAAATTTCTTCAGGTCTACGTGTGGCTACATCATAAATATTTCAGTTTCTAAAGTTCAAGGTGATATGGCTGTTCTGCAGCTTCTTCATTCAGCCAAAGTTGCCGATGATGATATTAATTCTGGTTTAATTCAGACTTATCATTGATATTCCTCTGAGTGGCTCATTATAACCATTTTTTGCGAGCATTACAAACATCGTAGTTGTTCATGCCCTGTTCATAAACGCGTTTAGTCAGCATCAGGAAGATCTGGAGAAAATCTGTCAATGAGGAGTTTGCAGAAGTACGTTTAGATGATAACTCAAGATGGCAGCTAATTAGCATAACAAACATCATATAGTTCATTGGAATTGACCTGAGTCAAATACTATTCATTACCATAAACATAAGGTGAACGTTTGGACTAGTGGTGGCGCTATAGAGTTTGAATCACTCATGAATTCCTCATAAAGGCCAGCTGTATCAGTGTTCAACACAAGAATAATAATTGCAAGAGGAAATGGAACAAACACAATAGGAGTCTGCACAGATACGCTGTTTGTCCCTAATTAAAAGATCTGCCTCACAGCAGAGAGAGGGTGGGGGTGTGTCACCACTGAAGGTGCAGACAGCAAAACAGAAGTATTTTTGATGCCATTTGATGAGTGCAGGTATTTAACACATGAAGGAGATACTGCAGTACAATCATGATCAGAAAGGAAAAAAATAATCTTATCTCATTTATGACAATGCCCTCTCTCTCTCTCCTCTGATCAATAGATGGCTTACTCCACAAAAACCCTAGCGGGAGGCTGTTTTGGGAAAGTCTACAAGGAGAAGTATGGAGATACTTGGGCTGCAATCAAAAGAGTTCCTTTAGGGCTCATCAGCCAACAACAACTCGAGAGAGAATGCAAAGTATATCAGTAAGTCCCCGAGCTTTGCTTCCTTCATATTTACCTGCTGTGTGATTAAAATCATAACCACATCATTTGCACCTTATCGCCAGTAATGCTCGCCATCCAAACATCGTGAAGCTTCTCGGAGATCCTTGGCTGCAAAACTCCAAATGGAACATTCCCCTGGAGTTTATTTTTGGGGAAGATCTAGAGACGACCATTTTCAAAGTACAGCTTTCCAAAATACAGGTAGGGAAATCTCTGTCACAAGAACGATTCTGTCGCAGGGTGAAAACGCAGGCGATCTTAATTTGATTTGCTTTCTTCAGCTGACCCCAGCAGTGAGAGCAACAATCATTACTGGTATGTGTGAAGGCTTGCTCTACATGCACAGTAAAGACATCGTTCACCAAGACCTCAAACCTGACAACATCATGGTGAGTCAGAGCCCATCGCTCCTCATTATTACCAGCAGCCAAAACCTTCTCAAGTAAAACTCAATTTTTAAGTGTCAAAGCTAGTTTAATATGGTTTCATGTGTGAAAGAACTAGTTTTTGGACTAGAGGTCAAGGTTTCTTTTGAAAAAAGGGGGGTGGTCAACTGTGAATGAATGAAATAGCAGAGAGAAAAGGGAGTGTGCTAAATGTTTCCCTCATGTGTCAATCACTGGCTGAGCTTCGCAGGGCAGGGTCGAAATGGAGGATTGCTCAGATGTTTCTGGACTTTGTTAATTACAGCCTCTGGTGATCATTGTTAATAGTGGGAGCAAAATCAAACCCCTGCACGTATTGTGGTCACAAAATAAGGTGCAATGTAACATATTTCAGTCTGTTTACAGTTTAATACCCTTGAGGAAATTATGGTGACTTGAAAACCTACCAAGCCCAATTGTATTTACTGGACAGTAACTGATTTTCTGTCTTTGCCCACAGCTGCACGGGAATGAAAGTAATATTTTGTATTGTTGCATTAAAAAAGCACATTTGCGAGTCATTTGCAGTATTAACACATCATTTTTTATAAACTTAAAAATTATAGCACTGAAAAAATTTATAAAAAATTAAAGCACATAAAAAGACTAATAAACAAGCATAAAGAAGTAAACAAAAAAACATATAGACAGAAAAGTCTACTCTACTAATTAATTGTTTACCTGCAACAACAAGTTAACATTAGCATTAGCTCACATCAGAGTTTGTGTTAGCAGTCCCAGCTAAAAGCATGTAAAAGGCTCTCAAAAAAACCTTAAAATGTACTTAAAATGAAGAAAAATGGAAGACTTTTGTAAACACTTGTTTTTTAAACAAACAACAAACAGTGTTGTGCTGCAAAAAAAACAAATACAAAAATACCAGTGTGGAGGAATTACAAAGATAGATGGGCACCACCACGGAACACAGGCGCTGTCGCATAAACCTGACATCGTATCAATCTCACCCTGTCACGGCACCGTAAAGGCATAAAATAGCAGCAAGAATGTGATCAAGTGAGCTATGTGGACTCTAAATAATTGGGCAAATTTTCACATCAAGATGACCAAAACCAATGTTTTTTATGTTGAAAAAGTGGCGCTACAAGAAGTAATTGTTGTACTTCCAATGTGGACACTTTTTAAAACATTCCCTCTATGACTCAGGACACCCATACAAAGCTTTATTTGGTAGTCTGAAGGATCAGCAATGGCACATGAGACATGAAATTTAACAATAACAATGGTTGTCATATATTTTATGAATCACAAAACTGAGCGCCTCACCCTCGCCCTGCTTTGAAGTGACTGCCCTCTCGTTGTCTCCCTGAACATTCCCGCATGTGCGATCTTTATGTTTTCTCCTTCACCATGTGCTTCTGTTTCTCCTGCACTAGTTTTCTTCATGCCCCTCACCTGTTTTCCTCCAGCTGTCACTTGTTATCTTTCCCATTTAACCCGCTTTATTGTTCTGCCTGGGTGTTCAGGTTAGCAGCTTATGAAGCCAAGGTATCAAGAGCTTGCAGTCTGGCACAAGGGTGACTATAGAGGGTCACCCAGGGCCCAGGATGATGTTTCTTGTTTAATTCTTTATTTTCAATACTTAGATCTAGTTTTAGCACTGTCTGTATTGACCACATTGATTAAGCTGGAGGTTACAGGACTATTTCCATTTTACCTCTGCAAGCCACGGACCTATCCAAGAGTTATTTTGGCGCTTCTGTCACCCCCAAAGCACTTGTATTGGTGTGCTCCTCCTGAGGGACTGAGTGCACCCAGAATGATTTTGGCCCTTCTGGCATCCCCAGAGTGCCTGTACATGTTTGCTCCATTGGTCACCCAGGGCTATTTTGGCCCTTCCGGCACTGCCAAAGCTCTTGTATTTGAGTGCTCCTCCTGAGCAGCTGCGAATATGTGTATCCAGGAGTATTTTGGCTCTTCTGACATCCTCTAGGTGCTTATTCTTCTGTGCAGAACCGGCCCATTTAAGATTGGTGCTCTCAGAGTCTTTTCGGCCTCCAAGATCCTCAAGAATCAAGCACCCTGCCGGACCATTTGTGCTTTTACATACCAGAAGCTTTCATGGCTATACAAGCCACCCTCCATGGCCACTTCTGCCAGGCAATCCAATCCCACCCTGCCCAGGTTCCCTCTTCACCCTTTGCCCAGTGCACCCCATTTGAGCTTGGGATTTCTGATTTCTTCACCGACCCCTAAAAAATGTGCTTTTCAAGTTTGGAATGAAGATTTCTGGAGCTGAGTGAGTTTTCTAAAAGAACTACACCCTGGGTGCAAGAGGAGTTCCTGCCCGTTTCTGATCACTATTCTCCTGTTCTGTAGTCCTGTTCCGCTTTAGTCTCCTTGTACCCCTCAAGCTCTTCCTGGAAACAACCCCCATGGTCTCCTCCACTCACTGGTTTGCTCCTGCACTCTGTGCATGTGAACACCCAGAGTGAGATGCCTCTGAGCACCCTGGCTCAACTCCGGTGTTGTCCCCTTGCTTACAAAACATGTCAATTTCAACTTATTAAAACATAGTTGTCCAAGATTACCTCCGTTCAGACACACCTGAGTTTTCTGCCATCTTGAGTAATCCCTAATGGAAAACAGTGAGCAGATCTCACAAATCCTAGTTGGAGATATTTGAGAAAGGTTGGGTGTAGTAATAGGCCAACAAAAGATAAATAAACAAGGCATTGTATGGAAATATTAAGCATTTATGGCACGCCATGTGCATTATACAGTTGTACATATATTCCCCATAAGTCCCCGAACATTATACAAATCTGGAGCTATGAAAGGGGGAGTATACATTTTGTGGAATTCAGTAATTGAAGTGTGAAATGTCATTGTTTAGATATGAAATTTGCTAAAGTTTCATGTGCTAAAAACACTTTTCGCCTTTATTCGGAACTGATAGGACAGGGTAGAGACAGGAAGAGATGTGGGTAGAGAGAGGGGGAAGGCTGGAAAATTCGAACCTGCGTCGCCCTGCGTGCACTGTCCACTATACCATGGGGCCAGACAGTTACATTTTTACATGATTGTTAATGGGTGGATGAATGTCAAGGATGAGTTTTGTGTGGTTGGATGGACGGATGGAAACACTGCTCAGGTAAAACGATCCATTCTGAGAATATTCATTTATCCATCTTGAAATGTCTCATTAATTCCTGTACCTACTGTATAGTAATTAGCTTTTATTCAATTTCAGGTGGAGCATCAAACTCACCGTGCTGTGATTATAGATTTGGGCCTTGCAAAATTCTCTCGAAATGGACTCAGCTCTGCAGTGAACCTTGGCAATGAAGCATATTCACCTCCTGAAATCCTGCAGATGAATGGCATCCGAGACAAGCGCTCAGACGTCTGGGCCATGGGTAAAATCATAGCTGAGCTCTGTGCCCGGATCAGGCTGCCAACCCAGTTTGTGTCATCAGTCAAGATTCTTGAAACACTCAAAGATCAGCCCTACTCAAATCCAGTGTCTAAGATGGTGGAGGTCAACCCTAGCTACAGAACATCAATGGCAGGAGTAATCGCTGAAATCAGGAGAGCTGGATCAATGCAACTGACAGACTTGAAACCTAAAGATATCTCCAAGGACATCCCAAGAGACGTTCCCAGAGACTTCACCAGAGATGTTCCCAGAGACGTTCCCAGAGACATCCCAAGAGACGTTCCCAGAGACATTCCAAGAGTTCCTGTACCTCAAGCAAACGAATTAAAGCAAATTACAAAATGGAGTCCTCCAGCAGCTCCCATTGGCAAAGTGGAGTTTAATAGATCTCCTCTTTTGAATTATAGGAAAGATCCAACTGCGATTGGGAAGGCCGTGGTTACAGGGAATATTGCAGCCATGAACCAGCAGTTCTCTCTGATGTCATTTCCTTGTCCGCTACCTGAAACTGGCAAAGTGACGCAGCAATGCTTCAATGAGGAGAAAGGAGCTCTTGAATATAAAGAGATCATCACCAAGGGAGGGAAAATTGTTAAATATGAGAAAGTGCAAATCACCAAAGATTCTTGAAGTAGAATTGGCATTACTGTAAACATCAAATGCAGTGTACATGGAATGCAAATTAATTTTGCGTGTGATGGATTAATACTATGCGTACTATTACTTTACTTGACTCTACCTTTGATACATTAATGCATGAAAATGTTTCCGGAACACTGACCTAATGGAATGCAGTGCTCTATGTGATCTATTCATGAGATGAGTAAATTTATGTATAACATGTACTTATGTAGGCATTTTCAAAACTCTATTTTTCAGACACTATTTTATAGGTGTGCCTCTTGCAACTGTCAGTAACTCTATTTCCAAGCCATTGAGCTTGGTGGAATCAATAAGTGATAGCAATGTGTGTTACTATGGTAACTCACATTCAGTTAACTTAAACTCAATGTCAAAAATTAAAGACTTTAGAGAAACAGTAACCCGAAAAAAGAAAGAAAATCTAAACTTTACTGAAATAAACAGTAAACGGATCATTAGCAAATCTATCAGGTAAATACTGAGCAGTTCATATTTCACTAATCCAAATTTGTCTGGAAAATTCAGCAGTTTTGATTAATGCATGAATTCAATCCTGCCTCTCCTGAAAGCTGAAATAATAGAGTGAGGGTGTCTCTGGCGTTCCTTGTGTTATAGCAACTGGAAACTAGATGGCTAAAGTTTGCAATGCAGACCTCGATATTGGCTTGTGCTGGTGCCGTTTAAAACTGTAGAGGAAGGTGCGCTGGACTTATGCGTGCGGTCACACAGGGTGACGTGGGTTAAAATCCCAAACCTGTTGTCATTTCCCATCCCTCTCTCCATCCAACTTCTTGTAACAGTCTGGTTGCCATGGAGAGGTCAATCACATACTATAATGTTTCTTATGTCAATACGTGTAAAATATAGCAACCCCGTGTCTCTATGATTTTCCAAAGCTGAGATAGAGATGTGCCATATTGGTGCTGTGGTTACCAGTCTGGTTGCTATATTAAACACAATATTAATATTTTGTCTCTCACGTTCATGAAAGAGATATTAGTGCAGTGTGTACTCAACTAAACGAACATCTTCAGTTGGTTTATATGGTTTATTGGTTTATTATGAAACCAAATCAGCCCAGGGATGGGTTTAAACCAGTTTACTCAGAAACTGTTGGTGACATTTAGAGAAGATCTGCCAAAAGTGTTTATGTGTCAGTGTTTAAAGGTTTTGCCGTGAGAAAGGATTATTACAACTGCAGAGATAAAGGTGACAAAATGTTTAATGTTAAATTGTAAAAGTGCCAAAGTCACAAAGAGTGACGTAAACCAACCCCATTCCAAATTACTTCGTTAATCAGCAATTAATTAACGAGGTAGGAAACACATAAATGTTAATATGCAACACTTTATATTTATATTGTGCAATTGTTTTCTAAATTGAAAAATGTAATAAATACTCAAAACACTTTAAATGATCACTTCTACAACAGTCCAAGGATTTCACAATATCCAATGTACAAATAATTAATCATACAAAAAGTGAGCTTAGATTATATTTTTTTTACATTGTTAACATTTTAACATAAACATTTTGTACATTTTACAAACGCATTGAACTAAACGTGAACTGGACACTCTGTTTCTTACAGTTACTGGGAAGGCTGGCACTGTGTGTGGTTTACCAGTATGTTGTACTCTGAGTGAATCTTGCAGATGTGCATCTCTCTGCGACTCGCTGCTTTTTCTGCATTCAGTGCAGCAATCAGTATTCTTATACTGATCGGCCCACACGGTACCTAATGGACCTCAGGCTACCTTTGGTCTGCAAACCATTATGTCCCACTGCCCGAATGTTCTCCGAAACATCTCCAGGCTCTGTCGCGTCTGTCACATGTGCTCAGTGTGACCTGCTTTGTCAGTGAAGAGCTCAGGGCACGATTTGCCAATCTCTGTGTTCGCTGGCAAATGCCAAACGTCCAGACACATGCGCCTTTGTGACCTGCTGGAGGTCATTTTGCAGGCGTTCCTGTCCTGCTGCTGGATGTTGCCCTCTCACAACCTCTTCACGCCTCTTGATGTTACGGCCTGTGTTCCTGTAGCACCCCCATGCTCTGGACTCGACGCTGACAGACACAGCACACCTGCCACAGCTCTCATTGATGTTCATCCCAGATGAGCCAGGGTTCCAGGTTCATCCCCACGGGTGTGGCCTGTAGACTCCACTATTGAGAGAGCATTTATTTAAAAATGAGCACAAAGACATGAGCCAGAAAGCCGTAGAGCTGAGAAGTGTCCGTGGTCACCTGCAGCTGTGCCGTAGAAACTCTTTTGTTCAGGGTTTGAATTGGTTTTTAATGCTAATAAACACCTGCCAATAGCCATATTCATTTTTTTATTCATTAACTGACCTGAATATTCAAATTATAAAAAGAGCTTCATCTTCCACTATTATTTCTGTAACCTTTTAGAACATTATCAATATGTCCAATTATCATTTTGTTCCATGCCATGACTGAGGATTCAGCTTCACATTGGCTCACATACAGTAAGTCTCTTAAGATAAAGTCAAGGAGCACCTACAATTCTAATGAATAGATATTTAACAGTATTTACAATGTGCTAGTTGTGTGCAGGGCGGCAGGGTGGTGCAGTGGGTAGCACTGTGGCCTTCCAGTTAGAGGGTTGTCAGTTCGAGGCTCGCTGGTGACCTTCCTGGAAGTTTGCATGTTCTCCCCTTGCTTACGTATGTTTACGCTCGTTTCCTCCACAATCCCAAAAACATGCGGTTAGGTTAAATCAATAATCTAAATTCCCCTTAGGTGGGAATGTGTGAGTTGCTGTCCATCTTGTCCGTGACCCTGAAAGAGATTAAGCGGGAAAGGGAATGAATGAATAATTGAGTACAAACATGACTGTTCCATATATTTACAGTGCAACCACTAAACTAAAATTAATTTAGGTGTCCCACAAACTGTCTGCAGCTCTGAGATTGTGAAATGAGATTCAGGTAACTTTATGGGATGCTCAACTCTGGTAAAGCACCGATTTGAAATCTGGTGTAATCCAACAAAAATATACTCTGCCTCAGCTAGATGGCGTAAAGATCTCAAGCCATTGTGCACCACTATATCTGGCTCCTGAAT
The DNA here is from genome assembly GCA_007224835.1 of Danionella cerebrum. Classification (NCBI taxonomy): domain Eukaryota; kingdom Metazoa; phylum Chordata; class Actinopteri; order Cypriniformes; family Danionidae; genus Danionella; species Danionella cerebrum. Next base: position 126,566 of record SRMA01027257.1, on the reverse strand, counting down.
GCAACGACCTCTCAGATCAGCACAGCAGCTGCTCCAGAGTGAAATAAAATGAGACAAAAGCACAGAATTATCAGTGACATGTTGACATGAACATCTGTTTGGTTTAAATACCCTCTAAAGTTTAAGCGCTTCTGTGTTTAATGGTTTCTCAGTTCTGATCATAACTTTTCATTTTTTCAACTTGCAATTCTTTCACTCGATTTTGTTTTGTATTTTGGTTCCGTGTGATCCGAACGTATAAAACCAAAATTATTTTATAATGTTTACAATATCAATTTCATTTAAAATCATGCCAGTTTTACTTCTGATTGAATGTATGTACACAATAAAATTGAGATAATATTTCTTCTATTTTAAGGAGGGCCGTTTAGCCCATTACAAAAATTTTGAGTTTAGCATGTACAATGTTTCGACAGGATATGACTTTTAAGGATACTTTAATTCAGACCTATAAAACATAATAATGTTTAGACCAAAGTGTATTGTTAAATTCAGTCTCTACTAAATAATTAAAATCAGAACTTTACTTGAAGCAGCTGCATGAAAGCCCTATAGAAATATATTGGAATTGTCATGAGATGTTTTCCACGTTTTCCATGTTTTCCATGTCTTTTCCTTTAAACAGTCACCTTTAGGAGCAACCCTTAGAAAGATATTCTTAGTGAACGGCTCAGCTCTGAAATTTTCCACTATAGCAGATATCAGGTTTTTGAGGTGATACAAAATTAAAAACTAATTTTATTGCAGAATCCACCGTTCCTGTTATTTATTTGTATTTTGTATCTTTCCTTGCTGATTAAGTGGTGAGATCACCTGATGGTGTGGCATCATTTGAGAGATTCATTGTGAATCATCACTTGGGTGTGTCATTAGAACAGCTCTTGTTCTGATTGGCTCACAGAGGAGAAGCAGAAATAGAGTACAAAGATCCATTACCTCACAGCGGAGAAGAGATGAGCTCATACTCACCTGACTCATATTCCCAGCTCTCACAAGCTTTTACGCTCAATGCAAAGCCCTGAGTGTGTGTGTGTGTGTGTGTGTGTGTGTGTGTGTGTGTGCGTGTGTGTGTGTGTGTGTGTGTGTGTGTGTGTGCGTGTGTGTGTGTGTGTGTGTGTGTTGTGTGTTGTGTGTGTGTGCGTGTGTGCATGTGTGTGTGAGAGAGAGAGGGAGAGAGAGAGAGGGACAGAGATGACTGAAGAGCTGATAATTGATAAAAACCAGCATTAACCTAACAAAGTGATAAAGGAAAGAATAGTTTAAAATGAAACTAAAGTCTAATAACGAATCTAAACGAATTGCATTCACAAAGAATATAACAATAAACAATATAACACACAGTGCAAAAGCAGATACATCATTTAACATGAATACATACCTTATTTAATGAAAAAGTACTACATTTTCTATCATTTTACAACAACAAAAAAAAAACATTTCCTCCTAAATACAGCAGCGCTATCAGTAACATCAACCTTCAATATTATCAGGAAATCACAGTCTTTTTGTTGCATTACACATTAAATATTGAGGTATAAACAAATCGCTCTCATTGTTATGCGAGACTGCATGACATCATCTGCATGTGCTGCTGCATGATGTCATACGGGGTAATTGAATACAGTATGTGGATGCTTTAATCCCTAATTGATAGTCACTAATTCCGAGCTGGAGTCATGCGAGTCACTAAGAACTTTTCCCAGCTCGTTTTGAGACAAAGGCACAGGCACACATAACCCAGACATGTTGACAAAATTGAGACTCTTTGTTAAGAAAAAAAAAACATGCCCACCAACAGACAGGCAGACAGACAGACAGACAAAGAGTTACAGGCCAGAAACATGATCTTTAATCTATCCCAGGTATTGATTGGGGCCTTGGTCTTTCAGTAGGCACCATCAATGGCAGCAGGATGACCTTTTGGTCATGGTGAGGGTGACTGAGATGCCGGCTAGGCTCCTGAAACGAGTGAGTTAGACAGACTGGAGTGCCCTGTCCTGTACAGTTCATAGACCTGAAGGCTTTGGGTGGCAATAGGTGAAACCGGCACAACTAGTTGAACTGATCAACCAGTTTAATAGTTTTTATTATACATGTCATTAAAACTATTAACAATTCTAAATCTTAAACCATTTTGTTGCTCTTTTGAACAGAACAAAAAAATGCCTGGCTCCCATTAATAGTTCTGAGGTCTTACGTGTAAATCTACAAACCAATAGTGTTAACTTGTAGTTTACATATACTCAAAAAAAGTCTATAACTTATACAGAATAAAATGATGACACATTTTTAATTCGGAAAAGAAGTTTTTAGATGAAAGTGATCGTTGGCAACAGTGTAAACTCCATACAGCTATTAAAGGTTAAACCCTGGCAACAAAAATGAGCACATCCCTGAATGTAAATCTCAAAATTGGACCCAAGTATTCGTTTTAGCTCTCTGGTGTTTTTTAGCTCACAAATGTTCCACCTTAGATGCCCCTGTGTTGTTACATTTATTACTCTCATCATTCTGTCTATATATATAGAGTCGGCTGTTGAGTACTCATTTACCTTCCTTCTCTTTCCACTTATCATATTCTAGAAAAAAGAGACCTTTTTTAATGCAGCATTAAAGATTCTCAAGCCTCCAAGAATTGTGTACAGATCCTTGCAGCATGGGGCTGTGCATTATCATGCTGCAACATAAGCTGATGATGATGGATGTAGGGCACAACAATGGGCCTTAGGATCTCATCACGGTATCTCTGTGCATTCAATGTGCCATCAATAAAATGCACCTGTGTTCTTTGCCCATACCATAACCCCACCACCACCATGGGCTACTCAATCCATGGCATTGACATCATAAAAATGCTCACCCACACGATGCCACACACGCTGTCTGCCAACTGCCGTGAACAGTGTAAACCGGTATTCATCCGTGAAGAGAACACCTCTCCGACGTGCCAGACACCATCGCATGTGAGCATTTGCCCACTCACGTTCTTTTACGACGACGAACTGGAGTGAGGTCGAGACCCTGATGAGGACGACGAGCATGAGGATGAGCTTCCCTGAGACGGTTTTTGAGAGTTTGTGCAGAAATTCTTTGGTTATGCAAACCGATTGTTTCAGCGGCTGTCCGAGTGGCTGTTCTCAGAGGATCTTGGAGGTGGACATGCTGGATGTGGAGGTCCTGTGCTGGTGTGGTTACATGTGCTCTGCGGTTGTGAGGCTGGATGGATGTGCTGCAAAATTCTCTAAAACGCCTTTGGAGACGGCTTATGGTAGAGAGATGAACATTCAATTCCTCAGCAACAGCTCTGGTGGACATTCCTGCTAGCAGCACGCTCCCTCAAAACTTGTGACCTCTGTGGTGTTGTGCCGTGTGATACAACTGAAGATTTCACAGTGGCCTTCTCTTGTAGCCATTCTAAGGCACACCTGAGCAATAACCACGCTGTCTAATCAGCATCTTTCTACGGCACACCTGTGAGGTGGGATGAATCATCTTGACAAAGGAGAAGTGCTCACTATCACAGATTTGTGAACAATATTTGAGCGAAATGGTTATTTTGTGCATGTAGAAAATGTTTCAGATCTTTGAGTTCATACCATAAAAATTGAGAGCAATTACAAAAGTGTTGCATTTATATTTTTGTTCAGTGTATTAATAAGAATAGTTAGTCCATACAGTTAATCATAAATCAGCCATAAAAAAACATTATTCCACATTCCACACATCCATTTTTGATGATGCTTAAAGTATACCTCAATAGTTTGGCTCTAATATTTATAAGTTAATTCTTTATGGATTAATTTATGCTTCAGCCCTTTATTTAAATTGTCCAAGTTAATGTCAGCTCAATAGTGTCTGCGGCTGTGGAGCTTTCACCTTTTAACTTACTTTTTGTATAACTTTGCATTTGCTAGACTACTTTTAACATCAATCTGCAAATATTTGATTTTCAGATTGGTGTACAATTGTTTTAAACCAAGATAACAGTAAACAATGAACAAAATTCAAACAAAAATGCATCAATTGCAGCAAATTAAGCAGCAAGTAAAAAACAAATAAACCTGAGAGTCAGTTAAAGGGGACACGAATACACATAAATCAGCAAAATCTAAACAGCAAAACAAGTGTGCGTACCGGAGGTGAACGCAATTATTGAATTATTGCAAGTACCAAAGACTCCAAGCCCACCCCAAAGCAGTCCCCTAGTTCGACAAGACTCCCCATTGGGAGATGAGTGGTTCCTGGTCAGGGCCCAGTCTCAACTACAAATAAGCGAAATTGGGGTGCCCTCAGATGATTCGTCTCAGCTTCAGCCATAGCACCTCTGAAGTTCATCTCCATCTACTAGTGAGCAAAAAAATTGGTGTTCTCTTTCCTAGGGCCGTAGGAGAGTCAGTCGCTGAGTCTTCCGATACTCCTGCGCCCATGATAAACATGGTTGCTACTCATTTTGGTAAAAGCTAAGTGGCCCATTATCAAGGCAATTGTGAGAAGCGGAGGGATGGAACGTAGCAAGACAAGGTCTATTCCCCGTGCTAAACCTAAAAGAGCTAAAGGTTTAATGGACTGACATACAGAACTAAACCCTGTCTCTGGAGCCTTCACTAACAGTGTCAAGGAGAGAAAGATCTACCAGCTTCGTGTTGTCATGGAGGACTGGAAGAGTACGTCAGACGCAACCTGAGAAGCTCTAGTGAACTCCATGTCCAAGAGGTTTAAAGGCCTTTACACGCTGATACGAATTGAGATTCTCAGCAGGGTGCTCTTCTTCTTTGCTCGAAAATTTGGATTAGTGTACAGAGGCCTTAAGGCAAAGCTGGAAAGGGAATTTTGTGAGACAAGAGATATTTACAAATATACGTATTTACATTTTGTAAAAACTAGACATTATTTTACTATGAAAATTTAAATTACAAGGTATTTTAGCATGGGTCATCCCTTTTTTATTTTGTATTTAATTTGTATTTTTATTATTGTTTTTTTGTTGTATTTGTATTTTTATTACACAATATTCTGAGGAACATTAGAAATGTGATTGTGATTTTCTATCCTCTTCGATGTACTTTCTATTTTCAGTGGTTTGTTGTTAGTTGTGTCCGTGCGTCAGGCGTGGCGCCGCGCGCTCTGTCCGCGGCATCTGAGCTGGAAACGGGAGCGCTCTTTGTTCAAGCTTCGAGCCACGTGCTCTCTCTCTCTCTCTCTCTCTCTCTCTCTCTCTCTCTCTCTCTACACACACACACACAACTCTGTGTGCAGTGCACATCCTGCGACTTATGTGTGATAACTCATCGGGGTGTGTGCGTGTGTGTGTCTGCCTCTTGTTCCTCCACCTCCACTCAAAGCTCCCTGCGCGTCGCAGTCCAAACAACTCCGTGACCCGCTGCAAGCAACGGCAAACGGAGTGGGTGGACCCTAAATATGCCACTTTAACTCTTTCGCTCTGGACAAACTGTGGGCGCAGATGTTTAGCTGCTTCTGTTACAGAAGGAATAAACGTTCGAGATGTTTTCCCTTTCGTGTGATGAGAAAACGGCAGCAAAGCAGAGAGAGAGCGCGCGCGCGGTTGTTGGGGAATGGTGGCTGCTGTTTGCTGGAGCACATGTGCGATGCTGCCGACACGCCTCTTCCCACAACAACAGCCACAGCTGTTTGCTATATTGTTACATGGGCTAAAATAATAATAAAAATGCATTGAATCACGAGTTAGAGTTTTACTATAAATTGAAACTGAGCCGAATGGAGAGAAAGGGCGGATGGATAAATCTGTCGCTGAGCCATGATATGGCAGGCTGTTTAAACATTTAATTCAATGTGAACGGTTCATGAAACAATGTTTACACTTATATAATTATATAGGCAGCAAGACTGTTATGGTTTGATATGCGAGGTTAAACACTTGGTCAAACAATGTATTTGCAGAAAAAAAATTCTCACACCAAAGTTCTTTCCTCCGCCCACTGACCAATCAGATTAACCGCTAGTACAGCTCATCTTTAGGCTGCCTGACCCAGAAGTGCTGATGAACAATCAGTGGAAGTTTGTTTTCTGTCGATTATAATGCAATAGTCATTAAGGGTTTGTTCATTAACTTTATGTCACAGAAACAGCACGAGAGCTCGTTAGCATACAAAGAAACTGAACTGCGTGAAGCATGTTGTTATTTCTACATGTTTATGGTGGATTCATTAGTTTGTTCATTAGACCTACACAAAACTCTTCGATGCTTTATTTATGTCTCTTTTGAGCCCGGGGGCGACACACAGAAAACTCTTAATTCTCATTTCAACAACTTCATGCCGTTCTATTTAGCTTGCAATTGGGGCGTGGTGAAAGCATGGCTGTGGGAGGAACGGGGGTAAATGGTGTGTTGTGCAGAGGCTAAAAATATGATTAATATTGCATTTAGAAAGTTAATAACGGGGCAGTGCTAGTATAGAGGGATCGAATATTTATTATAACTGCTTTAAAATTGCATAATATAGCCCCTTTAAGCACCTTTTTATTCAAAAAAATATACACAGCTTCAGCCATGAACCAGTGCAAAACTTGAGATGATTACTCTGGAGCCATCATCTCTCCAGAGCCTGCATTCCTCTGGTGCTGGAATTTTTCCAGAGCTAGCATCTTTCTGAAGTTAGAGTCTCCCACTTCTCTCTAGAGCTGCCGTCTATCCAGAGCTAGCATTTTCCCAGAGCCTGTGTCTCTCTAGAGCTGGCATCTCTGCGGAGCCAGAGTCTTCCTCTAGAGTCCACGTCTCTTCAAAGTCCCCTAAGTCAACATCATTTCCCCAAGGCTAAGATCTTCAAAGCCACATCTTTCTGAAGTTGTCATGTCTCCAGAGCTGCCATCTGTCCAATGCCCACTTCTCTCTGGAGCTGATATTTCTCCATTTTATTTTATTTTGTTCTCATTAATTAGTTATGTTAGTAAGTGCTCTCGAAAGAGTTGAGTTTGTAGCTGTTTTTTAAATGTTGAAAGAGACACTGCTTTCTGGACAGAGTGTTCCACCAGAAGGAGAAGGTTCTGGTGAGAGATTTTTTGCTGCTCTGAGATGGAACCACCAGACGCTGTTCATTTCCTGAACGCGGGCATCTAGAGGAGATTTAGGACTGCAGGAGTTTGTGGAGGTGTGATGGAGCAGAGTCTGTGACTGTCCTGTATGCAAGCATCAGTGATTTGAACTTGATGTGAGCCTAAGTGGAGACCCAGTGGAGAGAGATGAGGAGAGTGCATCAAGTGCATATAAAAGTGCATCAAGAGTGACGTGAGCTCGTCCAGGTTCCCTGAAGATGCAAGCTTTGATGCGTCGTCACTCTAGAGCAGATGAGACTAAAAATGGCATAAATAACATTTTTTTAATTATTCAGATGTGGCATTACTGTTAGGAAATAATCCGCCACGTTACCCAAAGCTGTTTTTTTTCTAAGATCAATTCTCTAAAGATTTTGTGGAAACAGTTATTTTATGGCAACAGGACAGTATTTTATGAAATAAAAATAAACTTGTGCACTGTTACTATTTCCTCCGTCAAGTGTTGAGCATTAAACTGTATCTTTTTGTCAATTTGAACAGTTCTTCACTACTGACTGATAAAACACAACTAGACTTTCTAGTTGCTTTGTGTGCCTCAGCTAACCATGGAATCATCTCGAAACACTGCACGTCCAATCACAGCTACATCTATCGATAGTGATAGTGAGTGTTACCGGCGCCTCCATCCATCATACACTGCACCTCCACACTCCCTTTTGTATAAACATCCATAAAGGCACATCACATATAGATTCCAGTCTGCATCCATTTATTTTCTATTAAGCTTTATTTGAAAAGCATTGAGCAGGCTGTTACATATACATATGTAAGTTAAAGTTCATCGAGGGCACTGAAGAGATGAACTATGCAGCTGTATCTAGGGTCTAGCTGTGAGATCTTTCTTGGGGATAACGGACGAGTGACCCCTTCCCACTGGAGTTTATCCTAGGTTGAGATGGGGCTAAAAACAAGGGATTGTGTCACTAATGACACTTTCCATCCCTTTTCCTTACCCAACTATTCCCAGCAATAACCAGTCACTCTCACATTAGACCAGGGGCAGGATACACCATCAACAGGTTACCAGTCTATTGTCTTCAGTTACCCTGAAGCACGTTTTTACACTGTGGGAGGAAACTGGAGTTCACAGAGGAAATGCATGGAAACTCGGGAAGTCCACCAGCTGCCCAGAACTTTTTAACTGATAGACCGTTCTGTTTAGTACCATGTAGCTCATGTCATGATGAGCTGAACGTGTATTTTAAATGCACCACAGTAGCATTAATGTGTATATTGTTCTCCAAAGATTAGTTCGTGCAAGGGAGGTTAGCGTTCAGGAAACCAAAACAGAAAAATACTTGACGTGAATCAGAGAATAGAATTCCTGAGGTGTTTCTCTTAGCTTCACCAGCTTTAAACCACTGCCATTCTGCTGAAAGCAGTCAGTGTCAGTACTGCTTGTTTTTCACTTCTATAGCAGCAGGTATGTTTTAACCAATCCGATTTCAAACCGTCTCGTGAATGCCTCAATCATGCTTCGGAAAACGTCAACATTTCTCTAATCGTTTAATCATCATTACTGCAGAGCACTTTTAAGCTCAGGTCTATACATATGAGTAGGTTTGAGGTTATCTTGATCTTCTATTTTTCACATATGTTCTGAAAACTGAAAACTTCTCCGGATGTAACTTACAGCTCTGTCTGGAAAGGAGGAAAGAAAGAGTTTCGAGTGGGAGATGTTTCAGGACTTTACTAACAATAATCCAGCATGAATATACCCTGGTATGGAGTCTGCAACTGTCTGTTTTGAGAAATCACAGATAATTGCATGAAATCGGTGAGAATCATACCAAACACACGATCTGAGAGAGAGATGCTGATGGGTAGCTAACTGTTTGGCATGCTAAATATCTGGAGCTATTCATGATTCAGACTAATTAACATATGTGATCACCTGCAGCCAATGAGTGAGCAGCATCAGGGACAGCACTTTTTGATAATGATCCCGGACTTGCACTCATGACCTCATATATGTTGCCTGCGTCTCTGGTGCTCCTAGCCCCCATGGACAACATCGATGACAAAGTCCTCCTGCATAAAGTAAAGCATCCAATCGTAAGTCTGGTGTGGTTTTTTACATATTGTATGTTTTTGTCATGTTGTTGATACATGTTGATTGTAAAGGTGTACAAGACGTTCACATTGTGGAATGTTTTTGTGCTGTCTATTTGTGTTTCTTGCTTTTTCATATTCACCCTTAAAACAAGAATACCTCTCTTTGTGAACTACTACTTGTTTCTGGTACTGTGTCATGAAAGTAGTAGTACTAAAATTGGTTTGAGGTACCGGTATATGTTCCTGCTGAAAATTATCCCAAAAATTAGGAAACCCGAAAAAGCAGGGTATGCCTCATTGTAACAAGAGATAAAGAGCAGATGCCAAAAATAAATATCAATAGATTTATGTCTGAATAATTGATTATACATATAGAATTATAATAGACCAAAGGAGTGTCAGGTGTGTGTTAAGTTTGATGGTAGCGGGAGGGTAAATCCTCAATGCAATTTAACACTCCTGGTGTTAAAAATATAGGTATGGAGAATTCGAAGAGTCCATTTAGATTTAGATTTTTGCTCTCTATTTTCACTAGAACATTTGCCAGTCAGTGGTTCAAATGGAACATTTGAAGAGTTTAGTTTTAAAAAAGCAATAAATGGTCATTTAAAAAATTAATTACTGCCAATTCTTTTTTAAACTAACTTTGTTATCGGCCACATATTCCTGCTCTGTGTCTTCACTATTTCCATTTGACTAGTCCACGGAGAACTTTTTGAACCCATGACTATCTTGCCACTGCCAACTTTATAAACAATAATAAATTAACAAAATATAGCTATTAAATAACAGCTGTATAATGTATCTTTGAAACAAAATGTGACTTATTTTGCTAATCATGAACGTGCAGGAACTGAAAATGAAAGTGCATGCAGGGTCGTGTAAAACGCTTCAATGAATGAACGCCTCCGTTCCACACTCTCAAAAACACAAAATGCTTTGATTCAATGAAGATTTGGACCTATCGGCTTGCCATAGGCGGGGTCTGAGCGAACCAGACGGGGCGGGACTTAAAAATGTCAGGCCCCTCTCGGCGCAGACATCCTCGTGTCCCGTTCACTTTGCGCGTTTGGAGAGTGGAAAGGGGGCGGACCTGTGGGTGGGCCAAACACGAAGAGGGGGGACTAGGAGCAGGAGGAGGCGGGGTAGCGGTTAGGGTGCTGTTCTTCCAGTCTCTTACCAGTGTCTTTGTCTCACACTCTTTTGTTAGCCATGCCTAGCTTGCTGGTTCTAGCAGGGATCATGGAGAAAAATGGGGGCTTCGGCACAGATTTAGCCGGCTCCGGTTTCGGTAGCGAAAGTCTCCTGGTGCCACCCGAGGAGGAGGAGGATGATTCCCGTGCCCTTAGAGTTGCACTGGGCCAACTGTCTCTGCTGGGTCTTGGAGAGGGCGAGGACGCGGCTCCTGCGGGTGGAGGCGGCGGCGGAGTTCAAGACAGGAGTAATAACAACAACCACCACAACCACATCTCGACCGAATCCGGGATGTTACAAGGGAAGAATAAGTTGTGCGCCCTGTACGAGAGCTCGCCGACGGAAACCAAAGGACGGGGCTGCAACATCACGGAGTGCGTCCCAGTGCCAAGCTCCGAACATGTGGCCGAAATAGTGGGCAGACAAGGTAAATACAACAATGCGCACTTTCACAGGCTCTCCAACTCGCTTCCCGGGGCTCGCAGCGCAGCTATGTGTGCAGCTATCCTAACAAAGAAAAAGGGAGTGGTGGTGATGGTTAAAACACGTGTGTTTTACATCTCCGTTTCAGCACCTGGCTACCATATAGCCTGCGGAGCGTTCGGTAAAGTTACCAGAGGCACCGAGAACAAAGGCGTGATCCCATCCCCACGCCTTCGGTGTCGGCAGCACGCTGTTTTCTCTTTGTCGTCCGAGCGCGCGTAATTCTGTTTTTGAAAGAGAGGACGGAACGCGTGTGCGCTCGCTGAATACAATGTAACAGTCAACGGTCTTTGTTGACTAGATGCATTGTGTCATCCGCTGCTTCGTTCGCGCGCCTTCGGAGTTCCTCTGGGCTTCCATATGCAGCAGCAGCACGTTGTTTTCGTCAGGCGTCCTCAGACAAAGAACACTTGTCTGCTAACTTTAGTCTGGAAAGCTTTTAAAACGGGGGGGACTCGCGCGGTTGTCAGACAAAGAAGTGAAAGTCCTTGAGTGTTTTGAGGGCAAACGCCGTGCTGTGGGAATCCACAAAACAATATGACTTTTAGCGGGAAATTTCAAACGTTCAAGTTGAGGAGTCCCGTTGCTCACTGATTACTGTGGAGTGTTCTGGAAGAGCAGTGATGCACTTGCCTCTGAGGAGACCGAGTATGTACAGAGTCACGCCCCGTCTAGCAGCACAACAGCCCTCCGCTCCCAAAGCAGGGGGTCAGGAGGCTTTCGTTGACCATCGGATATTTGAGCTGATCTCCATCCCAACGGGGCTGCTTTCGGTCTCCGGTGACTTTTTTGAGCTGTGACTTCTGAAGTATTCAGTGTAAGAAATTGCTGATGAAGAGCATCTGAAACGGGGTCTTTACCTCATTAGTTTCTGACAGCATGGCTAACATCCTGTGCTGAATTACTGGACACGTGCTCGTCCGTTATTGGGTTAATTTAATAGCATTTTTATGACTCATCGCAAACAAGTGAGAGTGAAATGAACAACACACTTATGCTTCCTTGTTGAGAGCATTAGCAGTAATTTGAGGCGAGAGGTTCCAGCTCTTTGTTCACATACGGTGGCTGCTGGAAGATGCGCTCCTGCAGTGAAAGGTACGATTCGGCGGTGGGAGGGAATCTGTGCTTCACGCTGTCAGCGCGAGGCACTCCATGCAGGTTATTTTTTAGCTTCTGCTGTACACAACGAGGCATGAAAGCATGAAGGGATCCGTCCGCTCACACAGGCCTCTTGGGTGGAGAAAGTCACTCAAGTTGTGGAAGCATGTGCTGTTGAACTCGACAATTTAAGATTGACATTAGCATTTGGTATTCTTGCCGAGGTGTTATGATCACATTATGACATCATCTGTTTTTTTATGACATTCAAATGGTTGAGAGGGAAAAATCAAGTGCTAGTAAATGGGATTCATTATGCTAAACACTAATGGAAATTAACAATTTCACAGAAAAGGATCTAATAAGAGAGTTATCGCATTTAATATCACACAAAACAAAATTGTTGTTTCAATTGATTCATTTCAAATGAACTTGGAGCCATTAAACGGCCACAGAAGATGCTTTCAGGCATTGGCTGTCTTCGAACAAGTGTGACAAAAGCACAGAATTCCCTTCAGCTCACCAATAGCTGGAAAATCTGACCATTTTCTGTGATGATGTGAATGATAATTTCGAAAGCATCAAATACTAGATTGCTCCAAATCATTGTTGCACTAAAAAGTGCACACATACAGGAATATGTGAAGTGTTCCGAGCTTGGCTGACCCTTTGACCCAGAAACAGAAACTGCCTTGGGTTTAAATGATCACACACAGCCCCTTTAATCCTTCTCCTCTTCTCTACAGGTTGCAAAATCAAAGCCTTGCGGGCAAAGACAAACACCTACATCAAGACGCCCGTTAGAGGTGAAGAACCAGTCTTCCTCATCACTGGCCGCAAAGAAGACGTGGCCCTGGCCAGACGTGAAATTATCTCTGCTGCAGAGCACTTCTCCATGCTGCGGGCCTCCAGAAACAAATTCACCGGCTCACCTCCTGCACCCCTACCTGGCCAAACCACTATTCAGGTGCGAGTGCCCTACCGTGTGGTGGGCCTGGTGGTGGGTCCGAAAGGCTCTACGATAAAGCGCATCCAGCAGCAGACATGCACTTACATAGTCACTCCTAGCCGCGACCGTGACCCTGTCTTTGAGATCACCGGCTCCCCTGGGAATGCTGAAAGGGCTAAGGAGGAGATCGAGGCACATATCGCCTTCCGCACTGGTGGCCTGCACGATCACAACAATGAGAACGACTGCTTGGGGCCTGAAAGTAGCAACGGGGGTTTGGAGAGCCGCCTGCAGCAGGTGTGGGGGCTTCAGGGGGCCCCGCGGAAGCCTCTTGCCAGCAGCTACCGCCAGAACTTCTCTGATGCCGTGGTTGGAAGTGGAAGTGGAGGTGGGATTTACAGTAAAGGTGACTTTACCAATCATGGCAACGGGGACAAGCCAAGCTCCTACTTCAACTCAGAAGGCACTCAAAGCTGGGGCGACCCGGACTACCCCAAACAAGTAGCTTTTTACTCCCAGCAGCGCTCCAAAAGCTTCGGGGGTCTGCCGCTTCCACTGACCAGACTGTCTCCGGGTTTGAACGAATCTTGTGGGAACTCTAATGCAGTGGGGACTCCTCATGCCCAGGCTCGTCGTGCACACAGTGAGCCCACTTCTGCAACTGTTGGATTCAGCGGACGCCTGCCAGTGCCAGATTCTCCACCCGCTCTGTCTCGGGACTGCATGACCTGCTTCGAGAGCAAGGTGACGGCTGCTCTGGTGCCATGCGGCCATAACCTCTTCTGCATGGAGTGCGCCATCCGAATTTGTGAGCTAAACCACCCCGAGTGCCCTGTTTGCCACACCTTGGTCACACAGGCTATTCGAATATTCTCTTAAGAGGTTTTTGTTGGTCGGTTTTGTTTTGTACGTTGAGTAGAATTGGTTGTCTTGGGTTTGTTTTAGTTTTTTCATTTGGTCAGTATTCACTTTGATTTATTTGTCAGAAAACACAAAACCAAATCAAGCAGATATTTTAGAACACACTGCTTGCTTTACTAAAAAAGAGGAAAAAGTATTTTCAGATTTTTCTTTTCTATGTACACATATATACATATATATATTTTATACAAGTTTTTTTTAATGGAAAGAACGTAGTTCTTAGCATGGTCCTTATGGTTTTACCTTTATTTAATTTTGTACTGGTGCTGTTTTTCTCCACATGTTTCGTGTGGACAGTGACAGGGGACGATAATGTGAACATTTTACTCTTTTCCTCTGCTGGGGAAGTTTTTTACTATTATTATTATTATTATATGAAATAACATGTTTATTTGCTAAAAGTGAAGTATATAGTTTTACATCCCAGCATCTTCTACAAATAAGCGAGTATTGATTTTTTTACGGCAAACTATAATCTTTGCACCTTATACCTGATGTAACGTGATTGTCACAAAGTCTATGCGAAATAGATGGTGGAGAAATGACCAGCAGAGGCTGAAAAATACAAGATGTCGCCATGGCTTTGTTTGGATCTAAAAATTTCACAATTAACGATGTCTGCTCAGCTGATCAATATTTGACGAGATAAAACAGGGAGGTTCTTTTTTTCCTAATATGTGTTGCATCTACAGAGGTCTCGCTCCCAGCAACCCAACAACACAACGCTGTTTCTAAAGCAGCCTGAGTGATCCAGCATTCCGATGTTCCAGGGGTTGATATCTGTTTGTTAGCCTTATTTATCAATATGTTTCCTATTTTAATTTATCCACACATTTGTTATTAAATGCAGATGACGAGCAAAAGGCTTGAGGGGAGGTGGACTCGGGGGTGTGTTATCAAATCCTGAATTGACCTAAAAGACAAAAGCGAGCAAGACTCCGAGCTACAGTACAATGTGAGACGCCGTCTCCTGAACTATGCATTGGGTTGCAAAGCGAGGCAGGTGTTGCATCTTGAACTTCTTAGATCAAGTTTTTTTTTTTTTTGAGGGTCAAGATGTCATGAATGGGAGGCGAGGGTGGGCTCGTGCTCCAGATTCTACAAACGGCTCTGTGCACATGCTGTAAAGCTCCTCCCCGAGAGTACTTTGTTTTGTCGCAGTGGTGGTACAACCCTGATGTGGCATACCCGAGGTGGAGCCGATAATTAGCCATACATCAGACTCCAGGTGCAGAGCAACTGCTGTATGATAAAGGGTCGAGGGTGGGTGGGTGGGGGGGGGGTCGTACAGTGGCGTGAATAAGGACGGAGGGGGACACTGCACAGGGGGCTAAACAAGGTGCAGCTGGGGCCCCTCCTGTTGATCGCTCGCTCCCGTTCTGCTATTCCCAATGGGGAGAAAAGGGGCCTCCTTTGTCCTGCTGTTGAGGAGAAAAAAAATCAAGAGCAGATTTTATTTCAAGAAGAATGGCAGGCTGAGTTGAGAGAATTGACACTTTTTGCAGCCACCTTAAAGGAATATCTCTCCCAAAACATCAACTTTATTATTATTATTATTGATCACCCTAATGTTGTTCCTTTACCTAAATAATTTGTTTCATGCAGCGGAAATAAAAATGCAAGTTCCGCCTCCACAAAAGCAGTATTGGCAGTGAAAACATGAATAATCCAAGGGTGCAACTTTATTTTTCTGAAGCGAAACAAATGCGTTCAGTCGCTTCTTAAAATTTGGGTTGAGCCTTGCAAGTATCAGATCGAAATCTCTTGAAATATGAAAAACATTGAAGAAAAGACTTGGATGCGTGAAAACAAATAGTGTGGGTAAAATGAATAATGCAATGGGGAAATTTCTGGTATATTATGCACGAGCAGCAGGTTTCCATGGAGTCCTCTTTGGTGAACGGGGCACACTGCTGTGACCCCCTTGAGAAGCCATGCCAGGGTCGGGTCACAAGCAGCCAATCAGCGAACAACATTGAACTCCACATTGAAATCAGACAATTGTAATTGACAAGAAAGCAGGGGTGGTGGTGTGTGTTTGGGGCAGCGTGTGTGTGTGTGTGGAGGGGGGGGGGTGATCCCTGGTTTGGTTGCTGCTCAAGCTGAATCAAATTACACACCCATCGCCTGTCTCATTGCAGGCTAGGAGGTTTCAGAAAAGGGGATTAGAGCGTTCGTAGGTTGGGAAGCTGCCCCCCCTCCTCCCTCGATAGAAGGCCATTACAAAAGAATAGAGCCACTGATAATGTACCAGGTCTGAAATGGGTCAGTTTTTCCCCCAATGAGCCTCTCTGCACCATCTCCGCATGTTTGAAGAAATGCTAGGGTAAGCTAAGCTTGTGATTGTATTTCAATTACTATAACAATTTACCTTTTCTTACTTGGGAAGAACTTTTGTTGACTGTTACGATAGCCTCTTGTTGACTTTTATGGATGCGTGTGAAGGTTTTTGTGTATAAGAATTGTTTCAATAAGGCATCTGCAGTAACTGAAATATATTTCCCTTTAACTCTCTAATTTGAGGGATGAAGCTGAAAAGGCTTAACAAATTAAAGCTCCAAAAAGCACCTTATTTTAATTATGAAGCAGCATTTGCGATGCATTTCTCGACTTATTCTCATTATTGCACTTAGTTTGTGTTTTGGGTTTGTTTGTTGTATTTGCACGGACTGTGTATTTTGACAGCCTTCTAAACGTCACAATCTTTAGATGAAAAATGAGCTTCGTTTTAAATGAAAAGACAGCAAGACTTTGGTATTTTTTTACACGGTCCATTCTGATTCTTCAGATTCCCAGCACTGATCAGGGACAGGCGCTCGTCCATTGAAGGAATGTATACTTGTGCATTATTGATTACAGATGCCAAATCCATAGTTATGCAAATTGCAACCGCTCGAATTTTAGAATCTGTGAAGCATGTTTTGTTCACCTGCCTCCTTTGAGGTCACTAGGCGAGTGAGTGCAGGGAACAGCAATAACAGTCACAGCAAAACACAAGTTCATCTCAGTTTATCCAAAAATGCACTGGTACATGGTTGCTGACCCTAAGAAGTTCTTAAAGCCATGCACAATTTCACAATAAAAGCCCCAGAGGTACTGATATTCCCAAATGCACTTCACGTTTTAGCCAACGTCGCAGTTTCATGATGCTGAAAGAATGTACCCTGAATCAACACACAAGGTGCTGTGTACTTAGAGCCAGATATTATTATTCAATATACATGCTGAGACGTTTTAAAGACAGCTTTTTGAGCACTATTTATTTGATAGGAATAAGACTATATTTATTGACATTTAGGGAGATGTATAATAAAGACTGACTTGGCATATCTTTGAATTTATTTCACTATATAAGCAATCTGAGAATATTGTAATAGTCTCTAATAGCCGTCTAGATAGCTTGACATATACTGTAAGGCTTTGTTCCGATAGGATTCAACTTAAACCTAACCCCAAATCTGAAAGATCTTCAGAAACACAGACCAAAACGTTCGGTTCAATCACAATCAGCGGGGAAAGAATTAATGGAGTTTACATTGTACAGCGTTTGTTTGCCTACGATGAATCCAAACAATTGTAACAATGTAACAATCTTTTTAAATGCAGAAATATTGATCAGAATCTAATCAGCTTCCTCTCAACTGGTAAATTCCATCACAGGTTCGGGATGATCTGTGCTAAAGCCATTTCAACAGAGAAGGGGTGGGGTTCCACAAGAGGAAGAAGTTTTGTTTAGAGTTGAAGATTAATGTGTCGTCTAACGTGAAGCTTAATACTAAGAAACACTGTGAAACGTTTCCGTTAAGCTTTCGTTTTTTCAAGTATTTAAGTGTTGTTACATAGTTGAACTGCTTCTCTTTGTTTTCTCTTTGTGCATGCTGGGATTCATTTTACAGCCAGTGTAGATTAAATAGAACATAGCCACTAGTGCTACGAGAGAGAGAGGGGTGTTTCATGTGATGTAATGCTGTACAACGAGGCCAGTTTCTCTTACCCGCCATAAGAAAGCGAGTGCACAGATGCCCAACGAACACTCTTCAGTAACAGCGCTCTTATGTTTGCAAATCCCTTGAAGAGTTTGAGAGGGGAAGGTACTAAAATATATTTATTTTTAATACTTCTAATAAACTTATTTAAATGAATAACGCACTAAAATCTGAAATCAATTCGTCCGCTGTTGTTCAAATTTGTCCAAACCAGTGATGTCTGTATTAGAAATTGGTAAAGTTCCCCAAATTGATCCTTAATGTCTGTTTTTAAGTGTGTTTTCATGGAGTATTGAGAGCTCAGACGTTTCAGAAAAATGTGATGTATTTTGATGAAATTAAACCAAATCAAATTCGAAGAGGAATCATTTGATTGTAGCCAATCATGCTTCTTGGGTACTCTCTGCTCACAATTCGATGCATACCTTGAAATTATTTGCACAATAATATATTAAAGATTTTTTCAGGCCTTTATTTAATTGATTACTTTTTATAACTTGGAGTGAGAATCAACTCCATGTCGCCGTGCGCAACCACAGCAGCCCGATCACAAGAAAATATTTAAATGAGCCTTTTCCCAACTACTAGCACCATTTCTTTAATAATTCGATATTCCATCATTCGACAGCTATTATTGATTCTTAAATCAAGAAATCACTGTTGTAAAGAGAAAGTAATTTAAGTTGTATTGTCTGACTTCACGATGGGAATGCGTTTAATTTTAGCCCACGTGAATTATATTACTCACAATTAGAGCGATTTTCTCCAGAGGACGATCTTGTGCCTGAGAAAGTTATTAATATTTCTCAGTAGTTTGGCAAGGGTTCAGCTGTGAGAAGTCAAGTGTTTTTGGTGGTGGTTTGACACAATTTATGTAATATTATCAAGTTTAAACCAACTTGTTACATGGAAAAATAAAATATAATTTATGAATTGGTCAAAATTAATGACAAAACCACCCAGCCCGGCCTACTACTGAAAGAAACCACGTAAAGACTTAATACAAGAAAAAACGTGTCCATTATTTGAGCATAACATAATGCTAAAAAAATCAGGGTCTAGCTGGATGTTAATTAAGCCCAATTTCTACATCTGCTTCAAGACATAGCCTCCCTGTAGACTCCTTTAAAAGATCCTGACAGGTACCTTCCAAAAAATGTAACTTTGCACATCGATTGACTGAAGAAGTGCAGAACTAGAACCGTCAGTACGACCGTTTCTTCAGCAGAGTTTAAACTGCCAAATCATTTATAATATCTGTGACAGGAAATTAAAACAGTGAAACAGCGCACACTAGGGTTTATGAATTGATATTGCAGGCAGAAATTAAAGTCTGTACTGTCATCCACCTACTAGGGGGCAGCACTGACGTTTGTGTACTCAGAACATGTGACAAAGGATGGTTTTACTCCAAGTGTTACGCCAAATACTGCTGTATCTGAAGCTCCTGACCTCTATCTCCCAGTTACTTCACGTTACACACGTTTACGATGCACTCTGATGTTTTGTTACTCATCTTATGAATGATATTTACAGGTGAACAAAATAATAAACAAAATATTTTCTTAATCAGTTCATAACACAATAATGTGTTTCCATCTAGTTTTACTGAGGTTTATGCTGTGCATCACCGATTTCAATTTTGTGAAGTTGCATCAATCGGCCCAAAAGTCTAAGCCGCTGGTCAGCATCGTATAGTCACTGTGGGCACGGGTTTGAATGAGAAAGGCATGCTGGGAAACCAAAGAACTTGTCAAGAACAGAGGGGATGCGCCAGCAAGCCAGAGACTCCGGTTGACGGTGCTTAGTGAAGGAAAACATGATCCAGAGGGATTACCTCAAACTCAAGAGTAAATTAGCGTGAGGCTCATTGTTGCTTGAACATAGAGCTTTTGTACATCACTAAAGTTGTCGGTTATAGATAAAGATATAGGTGACGATTAGGATGCAGCATTCATGGAAAAACCGCGCCTGTAAACTAGTCAATCCTAAAGTAGACGATAAACTCTCAAGGGGACTGCAAACATAAAAGCCGTGCCATTTTCTTCAAATAGCTGATGGATTTGCATTTTTTAGCCTTATTGTTGTTTTTTTATGTGAACAGTATATACCCTTCTGTGTTCTTACGTAGCGGATCGTGAAGCGTTCCTTTCAAAGAACCGCCAGAGAACCTATACACGATGCACTTAAGCAAATTTATTGCCTTTCAGTATAACAAAGGGCAAATAATGTATTTGAATGTAACCGTGGGCACCCAACCAATGTGTAACTTTTAATGCCTTTAGTTTAAAACTGAGCTTTAAGTAAAAAAGAGAGCGCATCATGGCTAGAGAGAAACCACCGGATCTGTTTCTGTTCTTCCTCACAGCAAAGCTATTTAAAAGGGAAAAATCTTATAGCTGTTTGTAAGATTCTATTTTGCTAACACGCATTATTATTACTACTATTAATGTTATTATCGGTATTATTTCATAGACAGAGGAAGAGGTCAGTATCTGGATGTTATTTATGAATATCACGAATGAAGCAAACGTATTTATAAGTAACTTCGAGATGTTTTGTTTTTTAATTCATAAATTAAAAAGTTAATATATTTCTAAAAGCGCATGAAGTTGATTTCTACTCAAAGGGTTAAGACTATAGAATTTTTATTTATGAAAGTTAGATTAAATCCACACTTCTGAGAGCAAAAAAAAAGACTAAACAAAGTAAGGCGTATATTTTAAAAATGTGCCGTTTTCAACACGTGCATAGTTTTAGAAATGTTTTATAGCATTTATGAGGTATTTTAGTCATTGCAACTTTGTGCCTCAATACAGCATCTTTGCATACTAGAAGTGCTCAGAAGTGTTTGTCCTTTACCACCTCGTGGCTGAGTAAATAAAGGGTTTTGTTTTATCATTCTTACTATTAAAGAGCTTTGTTTTTTTTTAAATGCAAAGGTAATGAAGTGATTGCAGGCGGATGTATAACAGGGTGATTGTGCACAGACAGTTCACATTGCATAAAATACAACTTAACATCAACACCTTACTCCAATCCTTTCAAATATGCATGATTAAACGGAAAATAGTATGGAATAAATAATTAATGTGAGCAAACAGAACTGGGATTTCAAAATGTTTAATTGCATGCTCCTAGTGTCATCCCTCAAACAGATAATTCATCCAAAAATGAGGTAGAGCTGGGTATCAAAACCCCACGAGAAAATGTGGATTCTTTGTTTTCAAATCTCAATTGAGACACTTTTACCCAGCCAAGTGTATGAGTTTAGTGTTAAAAAGAAGGAAGGGACTCCATTTTTGGGTGCATCATCTCTCAAAATCGACTTCAAATACAATAGACACAAGTCCACTCGAGGGATGATTGTTGGGTTTCGTCTGAATACAGTTGGCAGTACAGGAAAGAAAGCACGCCCTTCGTGCTCTCGATGGTGAACATGCATCTCGACTTTGTTTTGGCTTTGTGGTGGCAATGATAGTTGTGTAGTGGTTTCGATTTCAGTCAGACAGGAACACGAGGGGGGTTCAGGATGGTCATTGACGTGACCTTGGTTGGGATGAGTTACTCCGGTCCGACAGTCTGTATTTGGTAGCTTCCAGCACAGTAGAAGTGTTTCATACAGCTCTCCATAGTGGTCTTAGTGCATTAGTTTGGTCAAGCATCTCCTGGTACTAGTGTTCAACTTTTATTGTTAAGGATTGACAGGGTTGCCATCCTCATAGACAAAGGCAGCCCGTATTCATCATTTCAAAATTCAGTATCGTGTCTACAAGGGGGTTGGGGGGGTGGGGTGGCACGCAAACTGCAGGTTTTTCCTTAGGACATGTTCTTTGTGATGTTCATTTTTGATATTTGATCAGTGTATCTATGCCATTCTAGTTCTGATTATTTGGGTTCTTTTTAAGAAATTGTATTGTAAATGTTTCTAATAAAATAAACTAAATAATCGCTCACTGTTTTGTGGATTTTATGTCTGGTGACTACGTTCTAATTTAGGTCTTAAGGGAGCTTATGCCCCAGAAGAGCCTGCAGCACACGTACATCTGTGACCCCTTGGCCACTCTGCCCTTATGCTTTACCATAGTCTGCCTCTCTGTTGTCATCTAGTGACCAGCCAATAGAAACTTGTCTTACTGAGGCATCACATATTTTGCACAAGGGTATTGCACATGCTTCATGCCATAATTCAATAAACACACATGATCAAAGACAAGCATGTAACCCTAAATAACAATGGATTAAAGGATAATAAAATAATGGGAATTGGATGAAGTAAATGACGTTTTTGTGATATTGCTATTGGCTTACATTAAGAAGTGAACATAAATCATTTTTTAGGGGTGAAAGGCTGAGTTATACTGTGTATTGTATGAAATAGTGGATGTTGTGTAAAACCGGTTGAACTCGCACATACGGGTGAACTACTACTGCGAGAGTATCTTGTTTTCCCTGTATTCCTTGTTTTTATTATCAAAAGCCACAATCTCAAACCCACTTTCTCTACCTCCTGAGAAAAGAGTGCAAGATTCCATCACATAATTCTGTGTGAAACACTGAGCAATTGTAAATAAAGTGCTGAGAGTGAGCGGATTGGCAGGAAGCTTGAGTCAGACGAGGGATGTTGCTCCGGGAAAAACACATTGTAGCTCCCCAGGAGACTTTTGTTTTTGCACATGTAAAGTTAAGCAAATATATTCACCAAATGCCTGGATTTCAAATGTTATCGAACCCTTCTTATGAGCCAGTAGGCACTTTGTCTACCTACTGGCAACTCAAGTATGCCCTTTAATTCACCCAAATCATCAATAGTTTCATCAAAAGAAACAGAATATTTAAAATAGTACATGAAGAAATGTATTTTTTTCTTAAACCATTCCGTGTTTGTTGTGGATGTACAATAGAATAGGGTGGCAGGACATACTGAAGTCTGCCAATAGGCGGAGTAGGTACCAGCATAGGAATTAACAGCATTGGTCACAGAATGGCATAACAGGCAGAGTGGTTAGTACATTCCTACTTGAATCTGCATCCTGAACTGGTAAAAATAAATAAATTTACCAGTAAAAAAAATTTTTATTTCAGGCACAAATTCAAAAAAAGGTTCAATCATTTCAAAAACAATGTTATAACATTTATAAAGCTCATAAATATTTCCTCAGCTAGAAATTACTCTTTGTGAATGCAATGTTTCTAAACAATGATATTTCAAGAACCTCCAGAAAGGTCCTGTGGAAGTCGTGTACAGTACGGCAGTTTCCAAGTGTTCATACAAAATATATAAGAAAGGAAGAGCTGATAATCATGTTTGTAGAATATATGTAACTACACTCTTTGTTCAGAGCTGTTTTTCAGAAGCCCCACGGGGAAAAGAACAGGCACGATGACAGAATCATCACAATGCAGTAATTATCAACGTCTCCGGCTAAACGGCTGATATTCAGCACAGCAGAGTGATGTCGTTCTGCATTCTGAAATCCTTCCAAACTATTTACACACCAATGTGAGAGCATGCTATCGTTTCATCAAACAAATCTTTTGCTTATTTATACTCGGATCATTTTAAGCTAATGTTTCATGGGGACTTTATGAAATATTCTTCTTATAATATCCATATTCTGGGGCTACCAGTCTTCCAAAAATGAGATTCAATTCTTATTCAATAAGTGGAAACAAGGTGTTATATGGACATCCTGCTAAACATTGACTGACAGGCGTGTTAAAACGCCAAAGATTACGAGAAAAAAAACAACATAATGGTTATCAATGGAAATCCCTTGATATAACCTTAATTAAAATCTCGGGTGGGGTTATTACTAATTGAGGGTGGTTTTGGCTGTCTGTAACCGGTTGAAACCTTCAGCCAATCAGGTAGCTTCGCTGTGTTTACGTTCTTCCTTTAAGCTTCCCTGGCCCATTTTCGATTATTCTGGAGTGAAGCACTTCCCTTCACCGGAAACATTTCTCACAGAAAAGTATTGAAATAAGATGTTTTCCCAATATTTGCCCTTTGCGTGTAATGCAACAAAACAAAAAAGGGAGGAAAAGAAATAATTTGGGCTGGACAAAATAATATTCATCCTTTAACATTTGGATGAATAAGATTGTTTCAAGTGTGCGTGATGCTCCTTTACACCTTCTCCTCTACACATATCCTCCGTGTTTTGTATCATTTCATTGAATAAAACAAATGTCTTTGTACAGTTATTTACGCCTCATGATTAATTACGAAATAAGATTCTGACAAAAACCTGAACTGTGATGTGTGAATGTAAATAAATAATAAAAATAATAAAAGTATTGCTCTGTGTAGTTTACACCCCAATCACATGGCCGCTCATCAAGTCACAAGAATTGCTGAGTATTCAGCATTGAATTCAGCTCTAGTGATCAATCAGGAAACATCTGCATGTGATTCTAAACATGTTGTAAGTCACAATAGCAAAGTAAACACCAACACAGTCCTCGCTTCATCCACCATTACACCAAGCACAGAGCGTGAGGGTGGTAACAAACTCCAACTCCAAACGTCACTGGAGTGTCGAGTGTTAACAAAATGACTCCTTTGCCATGCTGCTTAACGATGCTGCGCTTAGGAACTGCGTAACCATGCCGAAAAATCCCCGTTTCAAAACAACGGTAATGTGCGGCCTGAAATGACATTAAACGCTATGCTATGATTTCAGTTATTTAATTCCTGCGTGGAGTTTCCACGTTGTCCAAGTGCTTTCAGGGCTTTCCCCCACCCAAACATGCACCAATTTCATTTCCTTAGGAATGAACGTGTGCGTTTTGAATGAACGGTAATGGACTGGCCACCTGTGCTGGGTGTACCTTGCCTTTATGCACCATCATAACCTTGTGATCCTGAAAAAGCAAGACATTATGTGGGGAAGTTTGTCAAATGTATTTGATTCCTCCCCTTTTTGTTTTGTTCCACTACACATGAATGAAATAAACACGTGGAGAGTAAAACATGTGTTGGTTCAACACAAATACTTGATTTCTCTTGATCAACTTTGGGGATGTCGATACCGATGGGTGCATCACCACAGGCTCAAGTTCAATCCCACTCAAAGTAACATTTTGCAAGCAATTAAATGGGAGAGAATTGAGTGGTTAGCTTAGTGTGGCGTGGAGCTTTTATAATGATTGTAAATTGCCCTTCACAGAACTTAAAAAAAAATCAGATTTTTAGTAGAAACCTAGAAATTTGTTTACTTTCATTGTTATTAAATTCTTCCCCAGCACTTGATTTCAGGCATACAGATAATGTATTAAAAAACATGCCATTTAGCCAAATCATGGAAAATATTGAGTGTGTGACAATTCGTCTTAACAATATCAAAGCAAATGTGAGATGTGAAATGCGAACTTCACACACAGCTTAAGAAGGTAGAAACATCAAATTTGACTAACAATGAAAACTAAAACTATCTCTCCTGTTTGTCTTCTTGAGTCGTTCACAAATTGCCAAACCTCCTCCAGTGTAACAGCGAGCAAGTGTGTTGAAGAAATCAAAGATGAGAGAGTGAGTGAGATCTCAGGAGAGCCTCAGCTCTTCAGGTTACATGTAGAAGAAAAAGAGGAGGAATTCACTTCCAGGAAGAAAACCTCAGCCGTGCATCACATGCAATGTAATACAGTCAAGATCCTCTCAGAGAAGCGAATCCCACCTGCCGCTCACGATCCAAGTGGAAAACGGAGACCGTTCATCAAGAGGAGCAAAACGCGAGCAGTGTAAGTAAAAGTGCAAATACACAGAGAGCAGGAGTAGAGATAAACTGAGTGTGCTTGGCAAAAGGTTTGTACATTTTAAAAGCAATTAGTGTTTTAAGCAATTCAAAAATATTTTCAATATAAAATCACTCTCCTGAGAAACAGGGTATCAATATAAAAAAATAATCTCTGTGTTATTCTATATGATGGGACAGATATTAACACGAGGAAAAATGTGTGTACACATATATATATATATATATATATATATATATA